>OY757279.1:1246314-1723814 GCA_963584085.1 Pyrausta aurata | reverse complement strand
GATGCGAGGAAGATACTGTTCACCGATGAGAATTTTTTTTAATATCGAAGAAAAGTTCAACCGACTAAACAATATAGTCTATGCCAAAAGTAGCAAGGGATGTCCCAGCTTCAGCACGGAATGTCTCGCGTACTCATCATCCGGCAAGTGTGATGGTATGGTGGGGAGTTTCGTATGAAGGTGTCACTCCGCTCCATTTCTGTCAACAAGGCGTTAAGGTGAAAGCCAAGAATTATCAAAATGACATCTTAGAGCCTGTTGTGAAACCCCTATCTCATACTTTATTTAACAACAAATTTTGGGTTTTCCAGCAAGACTCAGCACCATCCCATAAAGCAAAAACCACCCAAGCTTGGTTGAGGGAAAATGTGCCGGCCTTCATCGCGGCGAACGAATGGCCCTCCTCCAGCCCCGACCTCAACCCGCTGGATTATTCTCTATGGAATGAGTTAGAGCTCAGGGCCTGCCGGAAGTCCCACCCAAACTTGGAGTCACTGAAGCGAGCTCTTGTTCGAGAAGCAAAGCGAATCCCGCTAGAAAAGATTCGTGCCGCCATTGATGATTGGCCAAATCGTCTAAGGGCCTGTATTAAAAAAAACCGGTTAAGTGCGTGTCGGACCCGCGCACTGAGGGTTCCGTGCCACCCTTAACTGAATTCTGGGTCCACTTACTTTCACTTAACGAAAACATCACAATATATTGCGACAACAAAAATAACTTTGTTTTTCATAGTTTTTGTATGAAAGACAAAGTTATATTTGCGGTTGATAAAAATGAGCAATATCTCAAAAACTACTGGTTCGATCTCCTTCAAACCAATTTTCGTTGCAAGTTTTTGTTGAGATCTACATCATATATTTTTTTCAAAATTTTCACTTTTTTAGTTCAAAAGTTAGATGGGGGGGGACGCCCATTTTACCACTTTGGAAGCGTCTATATCTCAAACCTTAGACTTTTAGAAAAAATGGTTTTAAAAGCCTCAACATCATTTTAAAAGACCTATCCATAGACACCCCACACGCATAGGTTTGAGTAAAAAAAAATTTTTAGGTGTTAGTTTCATGTATGGGAGCCCCCCTTAAATATTATTTTTTCTTACTTTTTGTATCTGAATCGGAAAGCGGTGAACAAAATACACCTACCTACCAAGTTTCAGCTATGTGATGCTTATAGTTTCAGAATAAAGTGGCTGTGACATACGGACGGACAGACAGACAGACAGACAGACAGACAGACAGACAGACAGACAGACAGACAGACTTGACGAAACTATAAGGGTTCCGTTTTTTGCCATTCGGCTACGGAACCCTAACAAGGGTGGACATTTTGAATAAAAGATATATTTTATTGTTGATTATTATCTACTTAGTGTTTACTGTAAATTTTAGAAATATAAGTTAATTATCTAAAAAGTTATGCCTCTTTTTTTTCGTCTCAAAACTTATGAACACACGAGGTATTCTAATAACAGCAAAAGCTATAAAAATCTATTAACCGAGACTCGTTATTGATTGACGCGGATAATTCATAAAGATTTTAACTTAAACGTCTGTACATAAACTTTATCAAACATCCCCAAGAAACAAAGGATACAATTTACTTTTTTCGCAATCAATAGATTCCCCATCTTCAAAAGTCACCTTGCATTTAAAAATACATCAAAACGAACTTTGCATTGAAATTAAATGAATGCATGTACTGTATTATGCATTGACAGTCCGCCAACACATCCTAATGAACCTTTTTACTGAAAAATAAGCCTAAAAACAACCGCATAAGACACATGACTGCTTGACATGCTCGTAGTTCTGCACATGCAACTCATTGCGTCGTGTGCGCAGGATTCGATATAGGTCGATTGGGGTCAATTGATCATAATCGACCGCCGATGGATTAGCAAATGAATGGGACGTCTGTCAAAACGTTGATGTCATACCCAGTTATGAAAACTAGTGGATCCCGGTGGTTTTGTCTGTGCAAACTGGTTTCAAATGAAAATTTTATTGAAACTAGCGGACACAGCGAACTTTGTTTTGCCCCTAGCCCCGTCGCGCCCAGCCCCGTAATTCTGAAAGTTAAGCGGTCCTAAACATTGTTTCGCCCCAGCCCCGGCCTCGTTGAACGGGATAAATATAAATATAAAATATAATTATGCGCCAGACAACACACCAATTGTCTGGTATTTTGGTAAGGAATTGTCTTCCTTGTGTTACGAAGTACCAGACAACGATTATGACGGGGGCGTCTCCCATAAATAGTTAAATAAATATAATACCCATGACTTAGGTACAAATGTTCGTGCACATCACACAAACATTTGCCCTTTTGCGGGATTCGAATCGAACCCGCGACGGCCGGCGTTATAGTCAGGAGCGCTAACCAATACACCAAACGCGTCGTCCGTCGTCAAAACGTATCCTATGTCCTTCTTCTGGTTCTAAACTACCTCCCCACCGTATCGCCCCGGTCCCCCCGTAAAATTTAAGTGGTCCCAAACATTGTTTCGCCCCAGCCCCGGCCCCGTCTAGCGGGATAAAAAGTATAAATGTCCTTCTCCTGGTTCTAAGCTACCTCCCCACCAATTTTCAGCCAAATCGGTTCAGCCGTTCTTGAGTTATAAATAGTGTAACTAACACGACTTTCTTCTTAGATTATTGCAACGACAACGAACCTTAAGTCTTACGCTATCCGGGCGCATACTGGATAGCCCCCCCCTGAATGATTTTAGAGATAAAAAATGTTCTTTCTTTGTCTCCACGTGGTCATATCTCAATTATAAAAAAAAAGAAATACAACACCACGATTAAAATAAAAAAAAACATTTCAGCGGTTTTAAAATGCTTTCTACACATTTGTGACTACCACAATTTTGATCTAATCAGTGCTTAACAATAGTAATACTACCTACTTAGTACAGCCCAGTCACAAATTTCAAATGCATACAGGATGTCCCGTAAATGGTACTCCAACCAAAATCCGTAGAAATGAATTCTCCTGAATGAATGAATTGAATTTAATTAAAAATATCAAGTTTTTTTTCATGCCTCCCTTACTATGCATTTGTTGTTGGTTTTTTCACACGTAATGTAGCATTTTAATAGTTTTTTTTTATAATTTGCTTAGATGTAGAAGTTTTTAAGCTATTCGGCTGGCACCAAGTGTTTGTTTTTTTTTCTACACAGGATTTGAAATTAGTAACACTCTCAAGCCAATAAATTAAAAATATTATTATTATCATTCTAAACAATTAAAGTAATTGATGAAAAAATAGTTTGGCTATATATTTCAATTATGCAAAAAATATAATAATTAAGGAAAACATATATTTTTTCAGTATTTAAATGATGGTGACAGCGAAAGTGACGTAAGTCGTATTTTGTAAAAAAAAATCATATTTTTAATAGCTTTTAAGCCACGTCACTTTTCTTAACCCATGTTGGCCAATTCGGGTAGATCATGATCTAATTCATACGGATTTTGATTGAACCACTAATAACGGGACATCCTGTAGATAATTATCTTCACTTACTTACAGAATAGAATCCTAATTTTCCATAATATTTAGATAATATAATTTGGCTTTATAATAATCTAGCCTTAGGCTAACGATAAATTAACTACCTACCTAATTTAATAGACTTATCTTTTTCACACGATTGGCACACGATATAATGTATGATTGTTTCTATGCCACATTAAGAGATATGGTTTAATAATACTATCTTCTGTAAATTATGTTTGTCTGTATTTATTGCAAATAAAAGTAATGTGACTTGTCTGAACGATCAAAATTTATTTATTGCAACTTGTATGGAGTTCATTAAACAAACTGCTCAAAGTAGCAATGTCTAAAATTCTTTAGCCCTGTTTTTTTTTGTATTGAGTTCCGTATGGATTACCGTTGAACCCGCGGACCTATTTGGTGTACTCCGCAAGTACAGCTGGTTTGCTTGTCGTGGATGGGTATGATGGTTTTGTTCAGGGGGTTTTATTGAATTTAGCCCTGTATTAAACCAAATGAACCTGGGTTTGAACCTGGATGTCCGAGTTCAGAATTTACGAGTTTACCCACTGAGTTTGATAGCTCGTACATTTCTAAACAAAGCTAAAAGCAAACTTACTTTTATATCCTATTGACATCTTAGTATAGATAAAAAAAACATTTTTTGAAAATGAAACCCTAGATTGATTTATGGCCTCCGTAAGTGCCTGTATACTAAACTAGCGGTCCCAGCGAACTTTGTTTCGCCCCGGCCCCGTCCCGCCCCAGCCCCGGCCCCGTTTAACGGGATAAAAAGGATCCTATGTCCTTCTCCTGGTTCTAAGCTACCTCCCCACCGTTTCGCCCCGGCCCCATCCCACCCCAGCCCCGGCCCCGTCTAACGGGATAAAAAGTATCCCATGTCCTTTTCCTGGCTCTAAACTACCTCCCTGCCAATTTTCAGCTAAATCGGTTCAGCCGTTCTTGAGTTATAAGTGGTGTAACTAACACGACTTTCTTTTATATATATAGATTTCTTAAAAATTGTTGGAACCGTTTTCGAGCCCGTTTACAAGTATAGGATTAAGGATTTTGGCTGACCTTTAAGTTGACATTACCTGATCAGAGTGATCAGTGATAATGTCAAACCAATGACATGATATCATGAGAATTACGTGCAAAAATGTACTACTAGTACATTAACTACAATGTTCTACAAATCAATAGGTTGGTTAGTCTTACTGTGCGTACACTTCAGTGCAATATAACCGCACACACTATTGAAGCAATAAAATTAACGATTATGTTTCTTCATTTGGGTAAACATTAAAGTAAATCTACCAATTTTTGATTGGCATTTATTTATTTACGGAAAACCAAACTTGGACTTTACGATACATCAAATCTTATCCTTGTGTCTTACTAAATGCCATAAACATGTAATTTAATGTTTTTCTTTAGTTAACGAAAAATATTAATTCATCAGCAGACAGACTAGATAAATGGAATCGGGCGTTACTACGCAGAATACCAGCATCGTGACATACCTCGCGCTGTCACGAATTTTGCTGAGCGGGGACCTTTTCGACACAAATTTAATTGTATTTTTCTTTTCTGTGTTTTTTGTTTATTTGTGTCGAATATAATCATTCATTCATTAATTACTGTGCGGAAATCCATAAAAAAATTGAATTTCAATAAATTATTTCGCTTTAAATTGCCTGAACTAATACTCAACGCGGTGACGGTTCGTGTTGTTAATTGCCTGCGCCGGCGTCAAATAATTTTATAAAATTCAACTTTAGTCAAACTTTACATCGGTCATACAGATTTATGATGTTGTGTTTATTATTTATTTACTGATCTTATCAAAAAAGTCTTAATTGATGTCTGGTTAATAACCTTAATAACGGAGAACATTTTAATATCAATTTATTGTACGTTATCAAAAATAGTATATATTTTATCAGATAAAGATTCTTATTCGCCAGATGGTACGCGATGAATGATGAAATCAAGGATAAAGTCAAGTGATAAACAGAATTCTTCGTAGTTTTTTTTTATATAAAAAATATTGATGATAAGATTTATAAGTTTAGTTCCTTTTCATGGAGGTGGCTTAGAAATTGTCATTTGCGTTGACATTGCAATTTATTCCTGTAACAAAACTAAATGCTTATTTATTTCTCGTTTTTGATATGTAGGTAATATTGCTTTCTACAATGCTTTTCCTAGTTTCCTACACATAAATTAACTCGTATTATATTTTAATTTATGTATAGAGTTTCTGGAAAACATAAATAAAAAAAATATTTAATCAATGAGTAATATTCGCGTAAGTTTCAGAACCGAATATTAATAAAAATACTCAATTAAATCTTTTTAACTTTTAAATTAGCCTCAATATATATTTATTGAAGATTTAACCATATTTACAATAACTTTAAAAAAAATTAAGAAAAAGGGATTGGTCACTCAAAACAACCCGCCCTGTGTCGTCCCTGGTACAAAGGTGCCCATCACACTTGCCGCGTTTCCGCGCTGAATTGGCAACAGCCATCGGGCCAGAAACGACTCAGAGCGGGGGTCTTGCTTGCCCACTCTCCCGAAGTCGGCGGCCCAGTTCACCAATGAACTTCCTATTGAAAAAAAGGTTTAATACCTCAATTAGTATTTTTAGCGTTTTTCGTTGTTCAATTTTTAAACTAAAAGCGACCCATTTGCCATTGCTCCTGAGTGTACGCCAATTATAACGTTTAAAAGGTAACGTTACCGCGAAATATATTCAGTCGCGTCTCGCGCGCCGTTATGTACGGTCGCTCCGTGATTTCTCTTACAACATCTTTGACATAACTGTTTATTTACAATACTTTGTTAAAAAAAATACTTGGAGTATACATCTGAAGGTTTATAACTTGGATCATACTAAGTTTTTAGTGTTGTTTTCTCTAGTAGCACAAGATTGTAATGATTGTGTACATATTTAGAAATATGTAGGCTTGGTTTTAGAGTTGGCTCAGTCAGTCGTGTTTAGGTTAAAACTGTCGACCGGTGAACGTTTTTTTCTCAGGTGTAGGATTATATTGATTTCTCATGTAATTAAGTAACTGAACTCTTGTTTTAAATACGGTCAAAGGAGACTTACGACATGTGGTATTTTCTACCAGCTGAGGGTTATAAAAAATAATGTTGTCTACGAGAAAGAACAGTTTTGTATTATTATAATACTATGTAGTATTTATTATAGTAATTTTGAAATTACATATGCAATACAGGCATAATATTAATATTTTCTAAATAGAACTAGTAAATTAGGTAAAGATCCTGAAATTAGTCTTGATCAATCTATCATTCAATAACTATATTCAGATTATCATACATTGGTCAATTAGTATTATTGCTAACATAATGCTGTCAATGATCTACCAAAACATTATGATACGGCTACCTATATTTTATCCTACTATGTACTATTATACATTTATATTACCTTTTGTAATTTTTATCGTCAAGCTTTTTCTTTTACCCCTCTATCACTTGCTTCGCGCCGCCTGTATTTTCTCTGTATAGACCAATGGTTGACTGGTAGAGAATGCTTTTAGCATTAAGTCCGCCATATGTACCTTTTGTTTGTGCATGAAGTGTAATAAATAAATAAATAAATAAATTATAAAGGCGAAAGTTTGTAAGTATTGATGTATGGATGTTTGTTACTCTTTCACGTAAAAACTACTGAATGGATTTGAATGAAACTTTACCACAATATAGCTTATACATCAGAATAACATATAGACTACAATTTTTGAGGTTTCTAATGTGAGGTCGTAAAAAACACATTTTTTGCGCTACTAGACGGGACGAACCTGAAGTCCACGCGAACGAAGTCGCGGGCAAAAGCTAGTTTATTATATTTTATCAGACACATATATTCCTATGTTCTTAATTACTACCATGTCATTTACTTATATGATATTTTTCAGCGCAGTGTAGCAGCGTTTTTTGCTAATGGTAACTTTTTATATTATGTGAAGTTCATTTGACGAGTCTTAGATAATGCAATAATTTTTAAACTTTATTTACACACCCTGTATTTTCTCTTATCATACATATGGTTGACTGATAGAGAAAGCTTTTAGCATAAAGGCCGCCATATGTGCAACATTATGTTGTGCATGAAGTTAAAATTTAAAAAAAACACTGCAATTGCAATTTTATAACAAATAAATAGTTAACTAAAACGTGTTTTAGCACGTGAAATTAACTTTATCATCTTTATCAATATTTGTCATGTTATCTCATCTAGGTACTCCAGTTAGGACATTTGTGACGAAAAATCTTCCTATTCAGATATGTTTTATCATGTTTTTGTATTTATTTTTTTCCACACCTTTAACCATTTTGTTAATTTATTCGATTTGTTAAAACGTAATGATAATAACAATTTAATAATTTTCGTCTGACCGCCCAAAACCGCCTAAATTACGAAAATCGTGGCATAGTTTATTTTTATGTACTACCCTTTTCATAGACATAGCATTACGCTACATTTTTATATAGTACTAGCAGGCCCCTAACTATCCAACACAAATCGTTCCAGCTCTATTTTTGAATCACTCGCTTCAAGATGGCGAGTGATTTTCATTAGAAGATGATCTAAATGTCAAAGGAAAGAACTCGTTTTCGAACGCAAAATCGACGCGATTGATTCAAAAATAGAGCCCCAGTAGTCCTGAAATTAGCGCGTTTAAACAAACAAACACTTCTTTATAATATTAGTATAGATTAGCTCTACAGTGCCTATCAAATTAAAAAAATACATATGCATTTATTATATTTTTTTTGCAAGATAAATAGATGTTACAAGGTTAGAAACATACTTTATCATCATTTTTTACTCTATAAAACCTGCATAATTAATCCGCATACCAATTTTATCATTTTATTCAATTTAGTTTTTAGATAAACGGTTTATTTTAATCCATTTAATGCGTCAATGCGTTTTTAAGGAAGTCTTCAAGGTTCAACGCGTGCAAAACACGTTGTGATGTCATTATTTTGCCAGTTTTGTATTCGTTTTTGAATATAAAATATTCTTATTTTTTTCTTAAACTCATTCAAACGTAAAATGTAACATTATCTTGCATTTATTGCAGACCTTAAATCAAGGCATTAAAGATGGTGATTTTATATTCCCACGGCCGTAAAAAGTTTTTGTGCAACATCCCGAACCCTTTTCTTATCATATGAATAAGTTCATTGAACCATACAGGGTGTCACTTATTATTGTCATTAGAATTGGTGTAACTTATAATTGCAATTAGAATTTTTTAATAATTAAATATCATTGTGAAAAAATTCTAACGATATCACATACATACAGGTCGACAACAATTCAACAATTTACAATTGATAACCTAAATTTTTGAAGTCGATAGAAAAGTTAATATGCAGTTAGTTCATTATCTTAGTAAATAAATACGTAACGTAACCATTGCTATAGTCTATAGTGATAAAATTGACCTTTGTATTCGATACAACATGAGCAATTTATATTAGATCAAATAGCATCTGCATGTCATGTTTTGGTACACTTAGTTGCAAAATTACTTTAATAAATAAAAATAATGTTCGTCTTTTTCTGTTATTTAAATTAAAACACGAAAGTTAATAGCTGAATGTTTTAAACAAACTTCAAATTGTTCACCTCTTTTAGTGTTAAAAATTTTACAACAGCAATTTTTTACCTCATTCAAATCAATCAAAGCAAACAAACTCCTGTTCACTTAATAAAAAAAAACTTTTAGGGCTGATTTTTATTATTCAATAGTAAGATAAGAAATATTTGTCGAACAAAATACAATATGGCTAATTTGAAAACGTCACCTAATTGTCAGCAATCATACGGAACTGTCATCTTTTAAAATCTGTCGCTTTATAATTTATGAGTCTGTTATGTTTCACCTGACCATTGAACAGTCGGACAACCCAAGGCTGACTGTCTTGGCGCCTTACAAAGAGAAGGGCCGACCCCAAATAAAAAAGGAAAAGGCAAAGCAAAAGAAGCAGAAAATAACATTTTAGTATTTTTTATAAACTTTTGTCCTCGCGTGTACAGTCATGTTATGATAAGCCAAGCCTGCTGACCCACTGAGTCAGTACTTGTCGGTCTACGGACGCACTCGTGTTGTTTCCATTGTCTGTGGTAGCTTTGTTTATATCGCGTGTTAGTGAATACTTATTTTTATATTTACCAACAAATTGTGATCAATAGTGGTGGTAGCGTGACAGTTTTTTTGCCATTGAGTTTATTTGTATTTAACCTTTTTAAATAAGATAATTTTCGAATAACGCTCTGTATTGTTGATCGAAAAAGAAAATTTAGTTTTTTTCTACAATATTGCGAATCAATATGATTTAAGCGAATTACTAACCAAAAGGTCCATAGGACAATATAAGCACTCCGATTTGTATTTAGTTGTAAAATATAATTAAACTTAATCAATTCAAAAAAAAGAACCTGAATCGCGAACTTTATTTTACCTTACACAAAATAATACTGTATACATAATGCTTATCAATGTTAGGAAGTGACTAATTCCGACAAACATTAATTTTATAGTACCTATTTTATATTTTAGCTTCCCATAAAATTTAACGCGTCGTCTAGTTCTATATTTAACACCAAACCGATGAATCTAAATAAGCTTACCTATTTGAATAACATTTCAATAAATCTATACTAATATTATAAAGCTGAGGAGTTGTTTGTGTGTTTGTTGAACGCGCTAATCTCAAGAACTACTGGACCGATTTACAAAAATATTTTGGTGTTGGATTGCTTATTTATCGAGGAAGCCTTTATGCTATATGCTATGCAAACTCAAAATGCGCGAACGCAGTCGCGGGGGACAACTAGTTAACAACAAGATCTGTTATGTTTATTTTACCTATAACTTGCAATAAATAAATGATTGATTGATATGTTATAAATGCAAAAGATTATGGGCATATACGCATGTTTGTTTTTGACGTTCAATCAAACTAACTTCAGCTTTAAAATAGTAGTATAGATTAACCCTCTTATTCTTAATTATATAACTCAAACGGTATTCTAAGCCTATTTTAGCTATTACACTGTTTTGTCACTTTCTGTCAAATGATGACAGCGCCAAGAAAGAATTAGACAAAACAGTGTAATAGCTAAAATAGGTTTAAAAGACCGTTTGAGTTATTATGAATAAGGGGGTAAGATAAGAGTATTTAATGTAAACACACTAAAAACTTAGTATAACCGTAAAACCTTCATAAAAGGAGTATTCAACATAACAATAATCCAAATTGTTATCAAAATACTTACAATAACCATTTAAATACAGTGTTCAACCAGTGAATCTTAACGGTCATTAAAGTCAAATTCAAAAAACAAAATGGCCGCCTCATCCGCCGAAGAACTACCCGCGCAATACCATGACATGGAGAAGCATATAACGGATTTGGAGAATATAAAAACTCATGATGAGCTGGATCAGAAGTTGGATAATATGAATAGATTCGGCTTCTCTATCAGCAATTGGATGAAGTTTTTGTTCAACAGAGATACTAAAGACGAGCCGTTTGATCCGGTTTGGTTGACAGTAAGTTTTGTTATATTTATGGCTTGTTTCACAATGTCATAATAAGTTCTGGCTTACGTTATCAGTCCAATACTTTAAACGAATTGACGTTCCTTAATGAAATTATTCGTTGGTAGTGCTTATTTGTCGATGGTGAAATAGGTCTGTCATTGTGTTGTTTAGGATAGACTATATTATGAAACGCACTTATTTATTATTTACATTAAATTATAGTTACAATTTATATCATCATCTTTTCAGCCGTTTAACCGTTAAAACGGAACCTCCATCACAGAATATATAATATTACTACATGCAAGTTACACTTTCCATGCAAGTTACACTTTCGCTTCTAACAATGTTAGTAGGGATTCCATTCACATAAATATGAGAGTCTACAATTTGTTTCTTTTAATCGCATCGCTTCGTATCATCGTATGTTCATCATCAAAAAAAAGCTGGTCTCTTGTCGGTGGAGATTTTTCCATAAAAACTCCAAATCAGGGCAGATAGTGTGGTGGTTTCCCTCTTGCCTTCCACGCCGCAGTTTCAGAAGGGGGGCCACCAAGGTCCGATGTTCACCGTCTTGGTTTATTCATTGTAGTTAGGTCCGATCTAAATCTTTAATATCGCGGTTCAGTCTCCATACATCGACTAACAGCGCCATCTAGTCGTGTCGAGCCGAGTCAGCGTGTTGCGATGATATGTAGTGACATTGGTAGATCATAGATGTCGCTACAGGGGGGTTTCCCGCCTCTTAATGCCCAGTCAAAAGCCTTTCCTGATATACTATATCTTCAGCCTTCAGCCAGTACTGATGTTTCTGCAGGTGAACGCTTATCGTTTCATATATTAACTATTAAGTAGGTGAATATGTCAAGAACTGATAAAGAATTTTATTGATGACACTGTTATCATATTTTTTTTGTTATTGTAGTGCTATGCTAATCCTTTTAATTACTTTCTAAGATCGAGGAAGTCATGCATTTAATATTTATCGGCCTAAGATTATATCTGTGCAATGACATCACGTTTTAAAAACGTGAATTTGCGCGCAACTACTCAACATAATGTAACTTGGAAGATAATACTACTTCAGATCAATCCCGATACATATAAGCTGTATATAAGGTCACCTCGTTTTAAGTGATAATATTTAAATGAGAAGAATGGAATGGAAATGAGTTATGGTCTTAACACACTGCGTTATTCGCAAGACTAATCGCACCATATAAAGGCCCTTAGTTATACTGCCCTTGCTATAAAAAATATTGCAATCTAACACCACAAAATCATTGTCCACAGATAGACGAGTACAAGACGCAAGCTGAGGAGAGCATGCAGAACGCGTGGCGCGTGATCCAGCTGCCCAACTGGACAGTGGAGAAGCGAGGCTCCAACGGAGACATCGTGGAGTCCAAAAGAACCGACCAGCTCGGGAAGGTCTACCGGTTCACGGTGAGTGACTGTCATCATCACCACTCAGCTGCAAGACGTCCACTGCTGTTCATAGGCCTCCAAAAATACGTCACGCAGCTGGTCATGAGCTTGATCTCTCACTGGTACCCATGGTTTTCAATAGTTAAGTTAAGTTTAGCCTGTAAGCATCCCACTGCTGGGCAAAGGCCTTACCTCAAATGTGAGGTAGTATGAGCCATACTTCACCACGCGGGCTCAGTGCGGATTGGCGGAGGGGTGTTTGCAAGGCAAGCGACCAACCTTGTTGTCAGATTTTATCAAGCCGCCCATAGGGCCTCTGACTAGGCTTCACGACTAATACCAACCGATATTAGCCGGGATCAATGGCTTAACGTTCCTTCCGAAGCACGGAGATGCTCGTGATATACGTCACTTACATGGTCGGAATGGTCACCCATCCAAACACCGACCGCGCCGTAAGTTGCTTAACTTCGGTATCTACAACCAAAGCGCTGCCACCACTGCGCTCCGAGCACCTATAGAAATCGGTATTCAATAGAAATCTGTTTAAAGCAAGTGACTTATGAGATGCCTTTTTTGATCAGCTGGAGAAGATGTATCGATTTACGGTAAGTTTCTTATATCTAAACTTGAACTGCCTCGGTGGCGCAGCGGTTAGAGGGTCGCATTTTAAAACGACGGCTGTGCTAGAGGTCCCGGGTTCGATTCCCGGGTCGGGCCAAAAATATGTACCTGGGTTTTTCTGTACAGAAATTCTCAGGGAAGCCCGGAGTTGGGAAGTTGGCGGTGTTTCACCCCCGTGCCTCGGAAAGCACGTAAAGCCGTTGGTGCTGCGCCTGATCTCTATCCGGTCGTGTCAGATTGCTGTCCCATCGGGTTATGAGAGTGAAAGCAATAGAGAGTGCACCTGTGTTTGCGCACACACTTGTGCACTATAATATGTCCCGCGCAGTCGATTAGTCGTTGTGACTGGCCACTGTAGTCGAAATCGGCTAGGGGGACTATTAATATCTAAAGTTGTTTATCGTTATCAGAGAGCCGTCAACGAGATCTAGATGATGTCTATTGACTGCCCCGTTGGTACAGTTATCAGTTTGCTGGTGCTAGCCAAGAGATCCTGGGTCGGACCGAATTTCTGGGGCTTTCTGTGTTGGAAACAGCTCGGAGTCAGAAACTTGATTCTAATGTTACCCACGTGCCTCGGAAAACATGTCAAGGCAGTTGCTCCTCAGCTTGACCTCTCACCGATCATGTGAACGAGTTCCCTCGATAACACCGATTTCCCATCATCAGTTCCTGACTTGGCAACAATGGCACCAACTAGAACAAGTTTGTGCAATTAGTAAAAATGGTTTATGTAAGCGTGTGCTCTTCTCATCAAACAGCATATCATGCTAATTATTTTCACTACATTTTATTTTCAGGGCATCGTGGAGTGCCCACCGCAGTTCTTATTCGAGGAGTTCAGGGACAATCTCACCAAGCTGCCGGAGTGGAACCCCACCATTTTGAAGAGTGAACTAATAAAGGTATATTTAAAAAAAAACAGATGATTAGGCTAATTGGCCAAATTTCAAAAACTAGATAAAAGTAAAACCTAAATTAGTAATAAGCTTGTTATTTTTTAAAATATTCAACATTTGCATGGTTTAATTATGATTTAAAAAGTTAAAAACTCTCGAACTGTCATGGCGTCCTAAATTACGTCACTTCTTAAGTCGAAAGTCTTCATGACAGCAAAATTCTATGAAGAGTTGTCTATGACAGTAAAAAAGCCTGCCATCGTGTAAGGCGTGACGTCACATCACGTGACCAAATGTGTTTTGGACAAACTTAATTATTTAAAATATATAAATAACGCGTCGCCCGCACCCCTTACGCAACCCGCTCTCGCCTCCCCCCGCGCCCCGCAGCCCCGCAGGCGAAGTCTCCATAAAGCGGTTTACCTATAATTAATTAGTAACTTGGCTTTTAATTTTTTCTATATTTTTTCCAGGAAATAGCCCCCGGCATAGACCTCTCGTACCAAGTGACAGCGGGCGGTGGTCGCGGCATCATATCCCCGCGCGACTTCGTCATACTCCGACGAGCGGCCATGTTGTCTCGCGACGGTCGCGTTGTCGAGCAAGACCCTCATAGCTATATTAGCTCTGGCATGTCTGTGACAGTGCCGGGGTACCCGCCGCATAGGGATTTGGTCAGGTATGTGAGTCAAGTTATTAAAAAAAAGTAATAGTAATAATTTAGCTAACCTGTACCCCAATCACGAACATTTGACGTCATCGTAGCTAGTTTACGTCAAGTTTTAAAAAAAAAATTATAAAGTAATGGTAATAACTTATATTGTTTTAAAATTTCATGGTCACTAACATTAGAATAGTTAGATACAGGATTGCTACCATGTACCATATTATTTATTGAAAACTGTTAAAACAGCGTGCAGCGTACAAAAAACCCTCACATAAACTAATATCATATCTTTGACGTTCAGTATGAATTTTCCTTTAAAAAAATGATCAGCCTTAATTTGGCTTAAGTATTTTGATTAAAAAAACGTTTTATCACTTGTAAAATACGCCTATAATGATTTAATAGGTTTGTGGGTACCACTAGTGTTGATAGTGATATAGGTTATCTATCCAATTAATAATTATGTACGCTGCAATAACGTAATCAGATCAAAATTTCATTTTTAATCGTGATAATGCATTTTCGTTCAATTATTGAACGGTTTTTAATACAACTGGGTCAGATAAGAGAGATATAGTGAAGATTTGACGAATATTAAAAAGGGACTTAGGATTACTATATGTTTTATTGCACTTAAAAGATGTACAGAAAATACAAGAAGTCACAATGTGAACAAAGGTGGGCTTATCCCTTAAAGAGATCTCTTCCAGCCAACCCATAGGTGTTGGAAATGAAATAGTTGCGGTTATCGGCAGTGCTATATTAATAATACAAAAGTTATAATTTATTTATATTACTTAAGGATTACTTACATTACATTACATTACATTACATTGGGTGTATGATTAACCGTAAAACCTCGTGTTATAGTCATTATAACATATAAAGCTCTAATATTCAAATATTCAAAAAAAGAGTTAAAGAACATCTCCTCTCTCAAATACCCTCTTCATCGTAGAGTATGCATTTATACACGGATAGTACATTATATTTATATATATATATATTATTATTATTATGTTATATGTATATATAAATACGTTATGTATGATTATTTATAGTATTTAGTTTATTACTAATATTAAAAAAATATATATAAGTGTATTTTTCCAAGGAAACAAACTTTTGCGTTGCTCTGAAAAATCAGGAATTTATTATGTAAATTCTCACACTATCTTTCAGTCACTAAACATAAACTACACCCTATATTAACTAAATAAAACATACCTGAAAAATCAGGAAACGACAATTATGTCTATTCCTTGATAATTCACTTCATTTTAATATAATTTCCTAGATTTCATATTCCATTGTGAAAATAATATTTTATTTATTTTATTATGACAGGTTGCTATGACAACCGACATTAACGTTTAAGAAAATACAAATTACCATAGTCAATACCAAAAAGTATTTGGTTACATCTCCCCCCCTTAGGAAAGAAAAAAAAAATTTTTTTATACATACTGTTTCATTATGTGCAATCATTCAATGTAAAATGGGTATTAACTTAGTAATATGAAACAGGTTGGATTCCATTTTCCTATGACCCGTATCTATTTTGTATATTGAGTCTGAAATCTTCTCAACTATCTCGTATGGTCCAGTTTTCAATTCATCTAATTTCTTTCTGTTTAATCTATTTCCGTTTTCCACATACACCATATCTCCAACATTGAATTTGTAATCTTTCCGATTCTTATCAAACAGTTTTTTATTATACTGATGTGATTTAATTGTATTTTCTAGTGCAATTTTTCTATCTTTCATCCATTCACTATGTGACTTGTCCTTCTTCAATTCATGGGGTAAAATGCTGACATCTTTACCGTATAAAAGATAACTCGGTGAGAAACCAGTTACCGAATGTTCAGTGTCATTGTACTTCTTTACACATTCTTGAGCGATGTTTGTCCAAGCCTTCTTTTTCGTTGTTTCATTCATTCTGCATCTAATTTTGTTAACTATTGTTTGATTAAGTCTCTCATTCAAGCCATTTGAAAAAGGTGAATTAACTGCTGTAAATACCAAGTCTATCTTTTTGTCATTTAAAAACTTTTTGAATTCTTTTGAATTAATCCCCGGGTACTGATCTGAAAGAATCATTCCAACATCTTCGCTTTCTGATATGTTTTTTACTAGTCTGATGAAATCGTTAGCGCTTTGAGTTTTTGATGTAATTATAATTGCGTATCTAGAGAAATGGTCTACTAACAGATGTAAATATTTTTTGGTTGATCTTGACCCTCCAAAACCACCAATCGTATCTATGGAAATTATTTCAAAGGGCTTTTTGGCTGGTCCTAAATGTGACATCAACCCGAACTTTTCACATCCTCTTGATTTATTTTTAATACAAATCTCACAACTCTTACACACTTCTTTTATATTTTTGGTTAGATTTCTTGCCGTGTAGAAAGAACTTATAGTTTTATGCATTTGGTTAACTCCAATATGGCAAAGGTGCTCATGTATTTGTTTAATTACATCAATGCTAAATAATTCTGATAAAACAATCTTTTCCTTCTTTTTATTCCTTTTAAAATATACACCATTTCTTTCTATCAATGTATTTTTCCTTTCTTGTATTTCTTCATTGCTATTTTGGTCTGTTATAATATCATTTAGTGTAATTAAATTTACTACTTTCAATTGTTCATCTGTATTGTCATTAGATTCTAAAACTGGGTTTCTGCTTAGACAATCAGCCTCCAAATTTTGCTTTCCAGGTGCATATTTTATATTAAATTCATACTGCGACAGATAGTAAGTTAAATCACCCAACTCTTCATCAGTTCTCGATTTTAAATTCATATTTTCTAATGGCTTATGATCTGAATATACCGTGAAAGATTTTCCTATCAACCAGTATTGCCAATATCTAACAGCTTCTTTTATGGCCAACAATTCTAAATATATTGCTTTTTTCTTCTTTTGTGATGCATTTAGTTTTTTTGAAAAATATGCCACCGGTTTTTCTTTCCCATCAAGTTGTGTTTGTTTCAAGATTGCTCCAATACCCTCTATGGAAGCATCAGTGTATATATTAATCGGCAAATTTTGATCGAAAATTTCCAAAACTGGTTGTGAACATAGAAGTTCTTTGATTATCTCAAATGCTCGTTGACATTCTTTAGACCACAGAAATTTCTGATCTTTTCTGAGTAAATTATGCAATGGATCTAATAATATTGCACTTTTTGGAATATATTCATGGTAAAAATTAATTTTTCCAAGAAACTGTCTTACATTTTTCTGCGTTTTGGGAACAGGAAAGTTTCTTATTGATATTAGATTGTCCTTCACAGGCTTGACAGAGTTATTTTGAATTATATAGCCCAGATACTTAACTGAGTCCGATGCAAAATTACATTTAGTAAACTTTAACCTGAACCCTTCTTTTTTAATTGCTTCTAACAACTGTGTCAAATGATCGATGTGCTCGGAAAAATTCTTCGAAAATATCAAAATATCATCTATGTAGTTTACAGCGAAATCTGTCAATTTATATTTTCTTAATATATTGCTCAATATTCTTTGAAAAATTGCTGATGATGTCTTCAATCCAAAGGGTAAACAAGTCCATTGAAAATGACCATCTTGTGTTACAAATCCAGTTTTCTTTCTGTCTTCTATTCTCAAAGGAATGGACCAAAAAGCAGAATTGATGTCCAGGGTTGAAAAAAAATTACAATTTCTAGTCTTTATCATCAAGTCTTCAATAAGCGGAAATGGTTGAGCTTGAGGTACTACTATTTTATTTAAGTCTCGGAAGTCAATACATAAGCGAGATTTCCTATTTTCTTCTTTTTTGAATGCTAAAGTAACAGGTGCAGCAAAGGGGCTGTATGACTCTTCTATAAGTTTATTATCTAAAAGCTTTGCTATTTGTTCTTCTATCTCTTTTTTATCTTCTAATGTACACCTGTATGGTCTTTTGCTACAATATGTATCTACTAATAAATCTATTCTTGCTTCATACCCATTAACTGTGCCAATATCATATTTATCTTTTGCGAAAACTGAGGTTAATTTATTTACCAAATTATTAATTTCAGATTTCTGGTCTTCATTTAAATGTCCTACTCTCATCTCAAAATCTTCTTCATTAATATGTTCATTAAAATTTATTTGACATTCTTTTTTTTCATAATCATCATTATTCATTTTATAATCAAGTAATCCTTCTTCTTTTTTATCGATATTAATTTTCTTACAGTCTTTTTGAGTTATCTGCAAGTTCTCATCTTGTATTAGTTTAAATATTTTTATCATGTCTAATCCGATCAAAAAGTCGTACTTAAAATCTTGTTCATCGATAATGTATACATCAACTTTCTTCTCTAAATCAAATATTTTTATTTTCAAATTCGTCAAACCATTTGCTTTCTTAACACCATTAATCGTCACTAAATTTGCTTGATACGAGTTGTTCTCTTTTCCTTTTAACTTTAAAAGCCTAGAGTTAACAAGAGACACATTTGAACCCGAATCATAAACACCATATATTTCTATCTGATCATTTAAAATTAGTTTGACATTGATTAATGGTGTTACTGTTAGTTTTTTTTGATAATTTTCATTTAACTCTGCTTCAATTACAGAATTATTCACATGTTTAATGTCATATTTTCTATTTGTGTTATCTTCCCTTGTTTTAAACCAGCATGCAGTTTCAGAATGATAACGAGTACCTTTGTTCAGTTTTTCACATATCTTGCATTTTGTTTTTAATTCATATTTAGTATCATCAGATCTCGAGTTGTTGTAATATTTTTTTGTTGTATAACTCCTCTTATTTACCATATGTTCATATTTACTAACCTCATTAAACAAGTCTACCGTTTCGTTTATTGCCTCTCTATCAATTCTATTCAGTATGAACTCCGGTAAACCAGACGCAATAAGATCCACCAACGTACCTGAATCTATTGATTTTCTCATGTCTAGTAAAAGCTTTTCTTTCCTAATAGCGTAATCCAGCAAGGGACCGTCTTTATATTTAAACAAAAGTGCATATGTTACGGAATTCCACCCTTTACTTGCGAAAGATTCACAGAATTTGTTTTTCCATACTGACCACTCTGTATCGATTGACAACTTCATCATCATTGAGCTATACCAATCCACGCAACTTTTATCCATAAATAATCTAAGAATCTCAATTTTCATTTCATCTCTAGTCACATTAAAACGCATACACTCTTTCTCAAAATTATTCATCCATTGGTTCGCATTGGGATTTCTGGTAGTGAACTTCTCCATCACAAACTTCTCTGCAATGTTCCTTAAGTTATGCTGTTTCAATTCCTGTGAGTTTTCATCTAGTCTCCGAAATATCTTATTTAATGTATCTGATTCAGCTTGACGTTCCATTCGTTCTTGAGTTAATTCTTCTAAATATTGATCACCAAATTGCAAATTACCACCTTCATCGATGTAAATATTTTTAAGTTCTTCTGTCATTGTTATCCAAACTCTTCTTAACTGATATCTTTTAGTCAAACTATTCTTCACCTTACTAAAAACAGCTGTTTTTATGATTTCCTGGTGATGGCTTACTGGCTGAAGGTTTTCTGGTATTGCATACACCTTCTCATCACTGGTAATGAGCGAAGTCAAACAACATACGTTTGATTTTTCGTCATCTGCAGGGAGTAGTTTGAATTCAAATCGTAGCTTTTCCATGTTGAATTATTATGAACAGAATTGTCGTTTTATAAGTGTATTTTTCCAAGGAAACAAACTTTTGCGTTGCTCTGAAAAATCAGGAATTTATTATGTAAATTCTCACACTATCTTTCAGTCACTAAACATAAACTACACCCTATATTAACTAAATAAAACATACCTGAAAAATCAGGAAACGACAATTATGTCTATTCCTTGATAATTCACTTCATTTTAATATAATTTCCTAGATTTCATATTCCATTGTGAAAATAATATTTTATTTATTTTATTATGACAGGTTGCTATGACAACCGACATTAACGTTTAAGAAAATACAAATTACCATAGTCAATACCAAAAAGTATTTGGTTACATATATATAAATTAATTATAACTTTTTTCCGTATTATTAATCTAGCACTGCCGATAACCGCAACTATTTCATTTCCAACACCTATGGGTTGGCTGGAAGAGATCTCTTTTAGGGATAAGCCCACCTTTGTTCACATTGTGACTTCTTGTATTTTCTGTACATCTTTTAAGTGCAATAAAGAATATATATAATTATTAGCCAAAAGATTTCCACTGCTAAACGGCCTCTGCTAAACATAGGCCTCACAATCTCATAATATTATACTTAAGGTGTCTGCCTACTACACTGTAGCATACCATGACCTTGTCAGCCAAAAAAATATTGTTCCCACTAGACCCTTTGTTCACCGACCAACACCGTCGCGTGCCATGCACGGAGCGTGGCAGCACCGGCAAAATATTCTCTCGTTCGTTATAACGTTGACTCCCTCAACCGAAATAACACTCGTTTAAGTATAGGTGGGTACTGACCAAAGTTACGAGGTGTATGTAAACATGTTACACAGCGGTCATCAAACACATGTTAATATGTAATGTGACATGTTACACAGCGACCATTCGTGCAGCGTAACGCAGCGCGAGTTTTCATATATTTCGAACGCCAACGGTCGAAATATGCTTGCGGGCGTTTCCTACCCGTAAACCTTTATGGAATGAGACAAATTTGGTCTCATTCGTTTTCATACATCCTGAACTACGTTTGTCTGTCTTCGATTTTAGTTAAAAATGGACGAAATTCCAAAGAGAATTTTTAGAAAATAAAGTGAATGTTTAGGTTCTTACTTTTTCTGAAACACACAATATTTAAAAAAAATAAAGACCTACGAGCATAGTTTTTCAAAATATCTCTAACATGTAAAAAAAATACAAAATCGAACAACGTGTAAGGGGTGGAAAACGTGTTCTCTTTTTGTATGGAAGGTTGCGCGCACACGATCCTCCTGAGGTGGGTTTAAACTAAACGAACAAAGAGCTAGAACAAGAACATTCTCTTTTCATCTTTTATTGTTAAACGGAAGTTCTATAAGATAGATAGAACAACGAACGAATGCTCTGAGTCTGTTTAAGAAGAATTTAATGAAGTGGGGATAGAATGAGCATTCGCTCGTCTGATGTAAATGGGCCTGAAGAAACCTGCGAGCGACTAGCCGCTCGTTGCTCGTCGGTTTTTTGGCGAATCCTTTGATTATTACGCGGTTTTGTTCAGAGTTTTGACGAGCATGTTACGCCGATTTTAGAACACAGCGTAACATGCTCGATGCGTTACACGCTCGATGCGAATGTTACATTACACCTCGTAACGTTGGTCAGTACCCACCTTAATATGTTATTCGTTTCAACAAAATGACAATTTATATCTCCACCTTGTCGACAGGGGTAACAACAAAGTCGGCTGCTGGTTCATGAAGCCAATCAAAGTGAAGTCTTCGGGGGGAAGAATCGAGCAGCACACCAACTTCCAGTGGCTAATGTGCTGTGATCTCAAAGGTGAGAGAGATATTTTATGAATAACTATCGCTCCGGGCCCCGTTGTATGATTTTTCCAACAAAGTAAATATCACGAAAATCGGTCCACCTGTTCTTGAGTAATAATTAGTGTTAGAAAGTATCCTATGTCCGTCTCCTGATTCTGAGCTACCTCCCCACCGATTCTCATCCAAATCGGCTCGGCCGTTCTTGAGTTATAATAAATAGTAGTTATAACACGACTTGACTTAAAAAATAAGAGAGATAATGACTAAATCTTGATAAGATCACAGACGGGCTTAGTCCACTACTCGGATATTACCTGAAATACATAATTGATATTAATTGTACATGTTTGTACGAAAATTTGCTTTACTGGTATTTTTTAAGAGTTTAGATAAAAAAAATATACCACAATGACACAGTAGTTCAAAGAAGCGCTCATAGATGGCGTTAAGTGTCAATATGGCTTGAAAAATCTTGATGACCACTTTGTAATGCTGACGGTTTCTCCATCCTTGACAGTGAAAGCTTCCTCCGACGACAGTGTCGAGAAAGTTTGGTATGAGCATTGTTTGTTCTCTGCCGCACTCGTGATGATGGCCACACTGCCTGCGATTGTCAACAACAACACTCCACCGAACCTCCATGAGGCGGGGAATTGTCGTCCTTGATTCTATTGGATGGGTCATGGACTGAGACTGAAGTATACGTCTCTTTCTTTACTATAGTCGGCGTACTACCAACTGAGTCCTGACTAGTGTTGTAAGTCTACCGTAGCCTACCAAAACGCACGGAATCCTACCGGTAGGATACGGAATGCTACGGCATACTACGTAGCTTTCGTAGATAACGTTTATTAGTGGAATTTGCAAGATATCACAATCATGGTTAAAGCACGGTTTCTACGGAAGACCAGCGTCGCCGGATCATTTGATTCTGCGGCATTTGCTGAGTAGATTCCTTTTCATGCTTGTTTAAGTAGGTACATATCTGTAAAAAGTGTAATGTTTTGTGATATTTGTACTTAAGTAACCTGCTACATGTATGAATAAATGATTTTCTATTCTATTCTATTCTATTCTTTTTACAAAACAAATTTTGCGTCCAATTGCTAGTAGTATTCTATGCATACCAGCTTCGTCCGCAGCTTGTAATAGAAACTGGAGCACATTTTGGAAAAATACCAATGTGACATACCAAGTATCGCAATCGTTTTAAGTTGAAAGAAAATCCTGTTTTACTTCCTGTACTTATAACTTTTGTGCGGTGACTATTTGTATCAAAAATTATTCCTTTTTAATTTTATGATTTAAAATAAAAGTTATTTAACTAAAAATAAATAATAATCACTGTTTTAGTAAAAAGACCATGATTTGTTACAAATTCAGATGAAAGAACATTTGTTTCCCACAAGAATTATCTATTAAAGCTACCGCATCCTATGGTAGGATTCCGAAGCCTACTGTAGTCTACCGAAGTATGCTACTGCATACTTCGGTAGGATACATTGGACTTATAACTCTAGTCCTGACAGTGTCATGCCTATCTCGCTCGCACTTACCGGCAAAGCGTCGCGTTGTAAAGATAGTGCCATCTATGAAGACGCGCGCCACTCATTTTTGATTGAGGAATGCGCGGGGTGCGGGGTTCGTGACAAATATTAAAATATACAGGGTGTTATTGCAAGGTGGTGCCAAATTATTGGAGGTGAATGAGACCGTCAATATGAACAACTTTTACTATGGGGTCATGGTCAAAATCTTAAATAAAATTTCAGGTTCCCCATACAAAATCAGTCACCTACATTGACAATAATGTATGGAGAGGCAGAAAATAAAATTAATAATTGAACGATGGTCCCATAGTAAAAGTTGTTCATATTGATGGTCTCGTTCACCTCCAAAAATTTGGCACCCCCTTGCAATAACACCCTGTATAAATACTTAATAATTAATTCATAATTTATATTAATTATTACATTATCAAATATTGGCAAAAGCTTGCACACATGTACTATTAACGATTGGGACGAATGGTGGCACGCGCCTTCGTGGATGGCACTATCTGTAAATTCCTATCTCTATTGACATTAGTGCCTCAATTGCTAACGCGCTGACTATAAATAAATAAAAGGAGACAGACGGCCTGTTTCACAATGTCTGAACAATTTCTCATTAGCATTATCTGTCCACTATTTTGTATTAGGCCTGTGTAACTCTTTACTCATGCTCACTAATTCGTTTCTTCAAGATGTTCCACTGTTTCGTAACCCAATGCATCATTTGCAACTTGATTTGATAAACATACTATTTTTAATTTTGACTGTGAGGAAAACATAAAATTTACAATAGTGATTGTATTGTAGATGTCATGGTGAGGTATTATGTAGTACAGCGAGAAAGAAAACTCATGTTTTTGCATAAAGTGACAGTTGATTTACAGTTCTACAAACGTCTAACATGATTAGAAAGAGTAACGGCACGAAAATGAAACAGAGTACAAGAAAGCGTACGATACGAAATAATTAAAATCTTTGTTAAAAATGTCGATCGAATTTTCCCCACAGATAATAATTGACAAAATTTTAAAAAGTAGACAGTTTAAAAAAAAAAATAAACTGACAATGTAAAATAAAAAAAAACTGGCATCTTGGTATTATGGCGGGAAGCCGAATATTTTCACAGATTAGTAATATGTATAATATAATTACATATTAAATTAAAAAATTAAACAAATTGTATATTTTTTTATTAACGATCATAGTAAATATGTTTTTCAATGTATGGCTAAGCAAAAATGTTTATTATTTTAATAATATGATGTGACTCGATTAACTTTGACCCAAACTTTGACTGCATGCCTTGACTCTATACCATGTCAATTAAAACTAAATTACTTTCCACCCTAAGGATGGAAAAGCTATTTTCCGCCCGGCTATCTACACAGCACAGGAAAGTGCTATTATATTTATATTTTCCGAACAGGAGAGATGAATATGTTATTGTATATGAGTATTCGCAAATAGATTATGATATTTTTTTTCGGCCATAAAACAGAAAGAGATATAGTCTGATGAAGAACTGTGTGGCGGCTGGGTATCTTTTGAATTGAATGCATCCCCGATCTCATTCGCGCACGAAGCGCTTAGCATGATGCAGAGTAGACAGTGATAGAGAAAGGTTGTTCCGAGTAGGGGTGGGTCGTTGACGGTTTTTGTGTTAACGAAATGAAACTGTTATTTACAAACTAATAACCTGTTAAAAAAGCAGTTAACGTTATTTACTGGTTTACAGTAATAGTAATGTCAACAAATTTTGGACGTAGCAGTTTATTAGTCGAAACAGTTAGTTCAAATTTAAAAAAGGAGTTGAGATAATTCGTTAAAAGAAACAGCTAATAAATTCAAGTGGTTAAGAAAAAGCAGCTTTGGATAATGTAAAGCGACTGCGCGTTGAATGTTCGTTGAGTTAATCCACACGTTGCGTTCGGAAATCGTTGAATAAAACAGTTGATAAATTTAACTGGTTTTGCGGTGAACGAAAAGCTGTTAATTCGTTAACGTTACAAAAGCTGTTTAAAAAAACAGTTTGTTGAATTAACGCCCACTCATAGTTCCGAGAGTCGCTGTTCCAAAACTTCCAAATGATGTAGATACGTTTTACTGAGTCGCGTCTTTTTAGTGATACAGATACAAATGATCCATTCTCAATGAAGATACACTTTTGCCAGCTCTATTTTGTATGAAAATAGTGGACCATATTTTGATATATTCGTTGGATAATGCTTATTTGAAAGAGGTCCTTAAAGTGGGACATTTCTACTATACTAGATTTTTGCGTAACTTTAAAGGTTGATTCACACATATCAGTGAAGTTTCAATTCTGGCGAAGTTTCTGCACATTGAAGAGTATTATTTGAAACATTATTTATGAACACATTCCTACTTGTCAGTGGAAGTGTGTGAATGTGTTATTATGTTTGTGAATCAACACTAACCGTTTACGTATCGGAAGCTCTCAAAAAATATTTTTTCACCGTTTTTAAAACCTTTTTCATATATGCTACGTACATTTGGTCGTAGCGTGATTTCATATCATCTATGCTCGATAAATGATTTGTCCAATGGTTTTACAATATTTTTAACACTCACAGTGTCATATTTTATTCTTAAAAGATGAAATATGAAACCAAAAATTGCGCACGGGCGGGCTTCGAACCAGCATCTTTCTGGCTAACCGGGCCAACTGCTCTTCCAATTGAGCTACCGTGCTGTCGGTCCGACCGCGCGAAATTCTTGGTCTCATTGATACGTCATTGCGTGACGTTAGCGCCATCTACCCGTCTGTTTATGCAACAGCGGGCCAAGTAGTTGTTCTTTACAGAATAAATTCAACTTGGAAATGATAACGCTTCGCTACTCAATGGTTTTACAATATTTTTAACACTCACATCTTTTAAGAATAAAATATGACACTGTGAGTGTTAAAAATATTGTAAAACCATTGAGTAGCGAAGCGTTATCATTTCCAAGTTGAATTTATTCTGTAAAGAATAACTACTTGGCCCGCTGTTGCATAAACAGACGGGTAGATGGCGCTAACGTCACGCAATGACGTATCAATGAGACCAAGAATTTCGCGCGGTCGGACCGACAGCACGGTAGCTCAATTGGAAGAGCAGTTGGCCCGGTTAGCCAGAAAGATGCTGGTTCGAATCCCGCCCGTGCGCAATTTTTGGTTTCATATTTCATCTTTTTGATTTGTCCAATTCAAAAAGTTATTTTCCACTCAAACCTAGAGATCCTTAGATAAACAACCAAGCAAATAAACCATTCAGTTTAATAACATAAGTATTCTTTATCTTTTTTTTTTTCAGGAAAAATACCTCAATTCGTGCTAGACGCGGCATTCGCGTCTGTCATGTTGGACTACATAGTTCACGTGAGGAAGTTCGCGAAGGATTCCAAAGCAGCGGGCAAGTTCTAGTCGTTCCTAAACACTTACGTTTCACTAGTGTTACGGACGCTATGTTTCACTTGTGTGACGGACGCTACGTTTCAGCGGTGATGTTTCACGCGTGAACGGTTGTTTCATCTGTGAAATTGATAAAAATCGCTCTCGGTGATTGCTGACAATTGAACTGTGAAAATGTATCACGCGTTGTAGCAATATGAATGACGTTCACAAAAGCCTTTTATAAAATAAAACAAAAATGTTTTGAGCGTGAAAGGATTTTACTAATTTAAATTACGAAATATTGGCATCCATTTTGAATGTGTTAAATTGATCCTAATTTGGCGTTAAGAATACACTGCTGTCAAATTCGGTTAAAAATAGCTTCGAAATGGTGCCAATTGTCTCAACTTTGCTTTAATTTCACCAAAACTCGTTCGCGTTTCAATCAATATTTCGTATGATATTACATAAGATTCAGCTGTGAAATTACTTTTTGTATTTAGATCATTGTAGTTATGTGTAAGTTTTAATAATCAAGGAATTGATCGATAATGAAATTGGATAATAAAATATCATGATCCCATGGTCTAAAGTTAACAGCTCAGAGAATGCTAATTTGAAGTTTTCAATTGTGACACAAAATGTATGGAACTTCCTGACTTTAACAATTTTCCTATGCATTTTCGTCAAAATTAAAACAGGTCAAAGGAGTGTTCTCAATAAGTTTCAATTGTGTAAAAAACTATGTATTTGATATTTAAGATTGATGCAATAATTGTTTTAAAACACGCTCATATAAAACCTATATTGTAATCAGGGTATTAAAACTGCCTCTAAAGGTATACCGCTATATTGAGACCTCGCCTGCGGTGCGTGAGGGGTGCGGGCGGGTGGCAGGCAAAGTCTCAATGAAGCGGTTTACGTACAGCTTGTGTTATTGGGAAATTAAAAATTAATCAATTTGAAGGAATAAAAAATTATGTAATATAATCATCAGAGCTATTTAAGTGTACTTCTTTTTTTTTCATTTTCCTTCAGTCTTACAGTGATATTTTGTTAAGCAGCTTTGTATGTTATAATTATGATGATAGGCTTGGTTTTTTTATATTTTTTATTTAACTTATATGCTTCTGGGCAAAAAAACTTGATTACCCGAGAAAACAATCAATATACTATGTTATATTTTAAAAATAAGTGTGTAGAAATCTATGTATCTTTTTTTGTTTACTATTTTTTTAGGAAAATAATACATTCAACCATGCATGACAAAAAATGATAGATATAATATATTTTTCTTTTTAAAACCTTTATTTTCAGTTTTTTTTTTATAAACCAGAGATTAGATACACATAGATCTGATCTTGAGCGCATTTAAATATTCCATAGATTTTCCTTATATTGATAGAGAATGTGTTCTGCTATAAATGTTTTATGAAAGTACTTACAAGCACTTTTAAACTGAAGAAATCCAATTTTTTTTTAATCTGACAAACGTCACTAAAAATATATTTTTTTTGGGCTCACGCGTGCTCTTAATAAAAACGGAAAAAGTAAATAAAAATTAAAAATAATAAGCAACGTCCATAAGTATTTATAATCAGCATGAACTGTTTATGATGACCAATAAAATATTTTTATTCAATAAATCTGTTATCACCATTGAACTGTTATTACTAGCGTATGGAACTGACATCAAGAAAAAATTTATTGCGCCATGATTTGACGCCACATGGCATCAACGCATACAAACTGTTTCAAATTAAAATTTCAAGGAATACGTCATAATCTTGGCATCGAGTTGCGACACATTTTTTTGCTTGGCATAGCTTCTCTATACGTAGTAGTAACAACTCACTGTTACCACATGGATTTGATGAATTTTGATGGCATGTCTGTCCTGTAAATACTCCAGAAATAATATTAAGTTACAAGCACATACGGGTCCGAAACGTGGTCTCTAACTATGGGCCTCATAAAGAAGCTCAAAATCACACAACGAGCGATGAAGAGGGCTATGCTCGGTGTTTCTCTACGAGATCGAATCAGAAACGAGGAGATACGTAGAAGAACTAAGGAAACGGACATAGCCCTGCGAATCAGTAAGCTCAAGTGGCAGTGGGCAGGGCACATAGCGCGAAGAACTGATGTTCGTTGGGGCAGAAAAGGCCTTCGACCAAAGGCGCAGCGTAGGACGTCCACCGACAAGACGGACAGACGGCCTTGTAAAGATCGCAGGATCGCACTAATTGCAGACCGCTCACAACCGGTCGTTGTGGAATGCCGTGGGGGAGGCCTATGTGCAGCAGTGGACGTCCTTCGGCATATAATGATGATGATGAATACTAAGTTTGCGTCAGTAGGAACCAAATTGAAGCATGCATACTGCAGTTTTTATTTTAAATTGTCAAGAGACATATATTTTCGTCCAATTCAAAATTATTACCCTATTTAATTTTTTGCACCAAACAATTGCATGTTGTAAATATTTAATGATTCATAATAAAATTATTTAGATACTTTTTATACCAATTCATTGTTATGTGCATTTTTTTATATGCACATTATATTAAATACATTTAGTTAGTCAATTATGTTTATTTTTTTATTGTAACCATGTATAAGTATGAATGAACTATGTTTTTGTATTCCTTAATAAAATGTTCTGTGATTTCCTTGGTACTAAAGCCATAGATGAAGTAGTATGGTCAATTTGAAATGCAATGAAAACAAGGTGAAACTAAAAACAACATCATTACAGATTAATTTAAATTATAAATATATATCTATACTTATACAGCGTGTGACCTGTAATAGGAGCATAAATTTAAATCAATGATTCCACAGAGTATACGTAGTTACTTTGACCTGGTCATAGTGCTCTAAAAAGTTACAATCCCTAGTCAATGTATATCAAAATCGCTAAGTCGTTGTAGTAAATGACAAATGTTAAGTTCTATGACTGGACACATTTGTTTGAATACATTGCTGGTTCAATTTATTTTGAAGATGATAGCTGATAGAGTCGACTGCCCCTACATCCGATGCTGCTGCAACAGGCATGCTGTAGCTACGGGTGTGGCGGCGGTGGGCTTTTGAAGCTATCATCAACATCATTATTATTTATTTATTTGATGTTATTTTTAATTTTATTTTATTTCATGTAATTTGACATAATTTTTAATTTAACTTAGGATTTTTGATCTTTTAATTTTTTTTTCTTATTTTTTTTTATTTGTCTATGTGTAATTTATGGGCCAAGATGCCTGAAATAAAGGTTATTTTATTTTTTATTTTGTTAGAAAATAACAATAAATTAATTTTTAATTATAATTAATAATAACCATTTGATATTGATTACTGGTCTATATTCTTAAAGGGTCTATATTTAAATTTTTTGCTCCTATTACAGGCCACACCCTGTATAATATATTTTGTTCTGACTTTTATCCCAATCAGCAGCCTTACACAAAAAAACCGATCCAATGAATATAGCCATCCCTGTCACACGCATTACACGGCCTGGTATGAGTGACAGGGATGGCTAGAATCATTGTATCGGGTTTTGAGTCCAGAGTAAGGCCACTGTATGTAAATGACATTATTTTTAAATATCAACAAAAAAGCTGAGTGCTGGGCTATTGCTAAGTGTATCCCACCGCTGGGCTAAGCTAGATTCTAGTATTTGCCTTATTTTATACTAACAGGAGCAATATTACATATTTCAAAGGTTAAAAAAATATATTTTCTAATCAGAAAAGGGCAACCAGTTTAGCAACCACATATATCCTATTTAATGGGATGACTTATTGGTGTTATCACGTATCTCTTTTTCTCTTTGTTAAATAGAAAGTGACAAAAAAATTGCAACTACCCCATTAAATATTTATTTTTCTTTTGCATTCTGGTTTGAAGTTTAAAGTATAAAGGAGTAAATCCATTACGCTTTAAAATAGTCGTAAGGTGTATAGTATAACGTAGATTAAGTAAGAATTATTTGTACTACAAATAATTAATAAACTTTTTGTACTATATCCGTTCAGTTTATATTTTTACGAATCCAATATTAAATAATTAAAGACTATTTACTACTGAATGAGAATTTAGGACAAAATATATTTTTTTAATCCTTAAAATGTAGGTATACAGAAAGTGGTTCAATGTTAATTTAAATAATATTAAATAATACCCAGATTTGAGTTACCTCCTATAATATTATAAAAATTAAAGAAGTACTAAAATAATGCACATAGGACTACTTCTATAGTTTCAGCGCTAGCGTCATCATGCATTGATAAAAATTACTGAATAGATTTTGATGAACAATAATATAGTTCATACACCGGAATAAATAGGCTATAATTAATTAATTATAATATTTAATGAGATACAATACTAACGCGGGTCGAGCCGCGGGGAACCGCTAGTTTTAAATAAATAACAAGAAGAGATCCAATTGACGTCACGCACGAGCCTATACACTGCAGTCAATTTTGGACCCATGAGTACTTAACTCTGGGGTTATTTTCTTGTACACGTCGGTCTTCATCTAATCAAATATGCTGGGTGGTTATGCGAAGTGCCCGGGCTGCTGATTGCAAATAAACAGCAGTAGAAAACTAATTTTACGAAGTTAAAAACATAAACCAACTTCAATAGCTGTATCCATCTTCAGATATATTTTTTATTTAATAAAATTCCAAATCGTGTTTCCTCAAACCGATTTATAGGATATGGACGTGGAACGGAAAGTAAGACGTAAGAGATGACGGACGAGAGAGAGCGAGAAAGAAGAAGAACGTTAGAATTTGAATGAGGAACGCGGAAGTAGACGTTATGATTGACTGAGAGGAGTGTGAGGGTCTGAAGATGAATGCAAGACGTTATTATTATAGAAGACGATAAAAAAGAAAGTAAAAACCAATCCAGCATTTCAAATATCCAAACCCCGAGCCCCACAATTGGGGGCTTGGATGGTTAAAAACGACACGTATCCTGCAAATAGCAACTCTCAAACATTCAGGTAAGTATACCTCTACCTACGAATTCCTACCTTGTTTAAGCGCTCCGTTGCAATTCACCATAGGTAACTTAACTGTCCGTAAATCATGTTTTTTATAGAAAGAAAGATAATGAATTTATTCGACCTAAATAATACTTACAATATTCTTTACATTAACACACAGAGATTAAGATTACAGTATTTAAGAGTAATTTACTAAAAGTAGGTGTAAGTAGGCTTGAGTCGAAAAGGCACTCGATCAGCATATGAAGTATGTCAGCCATTTGGAGCTTTTAAAAAGCAAAGTAAAATGGCGGCGTCAGGTTTCATTAACGTAGAAGTAACTACTATAACCAAGCACCAAATTAACCGGTTCTTTACAGTGCACACAGTTAAAGCATCGGACTGAGCATTTTCTGGCATTACGTAAGTATTACACCTAGCAATATGTTCTTATCTATACTAATATTATAAAGCTAAATAGTTGTTTGTTTGAACGCGCTAATCTCAGAAAGTACAGGGGCCCTATTTTTGAATCACGTTCAAAAACGAGTTATTATCCTTGACTGTTATTCATCTTCGAATGAAAATCACTCGCCATCTTGAAGCGAGTAATTCAAAAATTGAGCTTCGGTACCGATAAAAAAATATTTTTGTGTTAAATACTATTTATTACGACGTATTTATCGGGAAATGCTATAAGTAAACTATAAAACATCGCGCTGCGACGGTAGTGGACCGCTGTTTGATAAGATAAGTCAGATACTCCCATTTTTGTAGTTCCTTACCAAAAATAGAGGTCATAAGGTACGAGCGAGTCCATTTTGCGCAAAGTCGTTCCATTATAAAAATTAAACAGTATTTTATTTTTATATTACAAGATTCACAGCTCTAGTACAGTATGTATGAATAAACTTAAAAACTAAACTTACAGCCAATAACGAATCTTCATTTTAATTTACAAATTTTATACATCGACAATTTTAAGCAAATGAATAAATGGGTTCTCCCTCACACCGTGTGCATGCGTGCGTGTGTGTGTGTAATAATTGTGAGAATAATTGTAAGTAAATGTATGTGGAATGGTGTTACTAAAGGCAAAGCCCTGAAAGAATCGATTACTCATTTCATAACTCGCACATGCGCAGCATTCATATTTCGTTTGTCAAACACATAACTACTATAGGTAGAGTATACCCACATACAATGGTTTTAAGTATGTATTTCCTATATACAGACGATAACTATGTAGAGAGATAGTAGATAGGTATCTAAGTATGCGGCCAACCAACACACACCATATAAGTTAGGTTAGGGTTTTACTACGTCCGCGCGTTTTGATTTTTATTCGTCCCGTTGTATAGTGATATTTTAGCCCTAAACCTTCCTCGATAAATAAGCTATGTAACACAAAAATAATTTTTGAAATCGGTCCAGTAGTTCCTGAGATTAGCGCGTTCAAACAAACAAATTCTTCAGCTTAATATAAGTGTTAAAAATCACTATCACGTGTTAAAAACGAATCTAATCAAGGACTAGAAACAAATTCTGTGACTAGGATATCAAGTTAAAGTATCTCGTAGAATTAGTATTCATTAATTATCAACATTATTGCGTTCTTTGATACTTTCCTGCATCGCAAATAGCACCTACCCACATTTATTTACGATTCGACTGAAAGGGAAGCCAACATTTGGAGACTTTTATCTCTTTCAAACAAGAATCCTACAAATATTGACATACCTAACCTACCGGTTACAAACCTTCTCTTTCCATCTCCCAGAAATGCGAAAATTGTAAGTGTTAGTTTTAGGAAATGATGTATTTATTTCAACTCCAATAGTTAGGTATGAGTGCCGCCTTTGGCAAAACATGAAGTGAGTGAAATTCTGTAATCACATTAAATTAATCATGTTTTACCATATTTATTACACTAGTATTATATTCTACAAACATAAGATAATCAATATTCTATTAGCTTACCAAAAGCTTATCGTGATTTTATTCGCGACGCGACGTAAAAAGAAAAGGTAATTATAGTACATTTATTGGCAGTCTTTCGCGAAGTAACTTCGTCGTTAATTTTGAACCAAAACGGTTTTAAGTTCGAAATTGGAAATCTGTATTCCTATTGATTAAAACACACTACATAAATTTTTAAATAAACGCCTGAGTAGTATTCGTTAAACTTCAGAACCAAATATGTGTCTACTGAATAGTTTAATGTGTTAAAAAGGTGTTACAAAATACAAATATTCTTGCACTAGGAAATTGGTTGCCAAGCGCCAAGGTATTGTAAGCAAATAAACTTTAATAATATGTTTTTAACCATTCCCTGTTGAAGGTATACAGTGATCTACAAAAGTACTGTAGTAAAGTGAAGATTAGTAGTCAGTGCTCACGAGCCCAAGAAATCGTAGGTTTGAATAAGTATTATTACAATATAACCTACTTAATTCAGTGCTACATTTGATGGAATCATGGAACTACTGCTTCGACCCCAACATGACTGGATCCAAGGTAATCGCGTCCCTTTTTTTTATTTATTAATAACAGTCATGCCTCATAAAAATCCTAAAACCTACCTACACTATTAGAAAACGAAACCATTTCCTAGTGGGAAGGAGGCTATGATGATGCTGTCTGCGAAGCGTTGCCGCGTTGGATAGCTATGCTAATCTTTTGAGCTAGGAACCGACTAGCTTTATTATTTGCCAAAGTAGAATTTAAATGTTATTAATTTATTTAATCATTTATTTCCGGCAACAAAGGCCAGTAAATATATGTATATCTTAAAAATTAACATTAAAATTTCAAGCAAATGTAACAATATTTTGTCGGCGTAGTATTGCGCAACTTAGTGCCCGGTAAAAGTTCGCAAAACTTAAATTTTATGCAATTAATTCGACTAGCTTAATTATCCATCTATTTACGTATCCAATTCATGTTATCATACGTATAAGAAAATTCATATAGCTTCGTTATGTAATCACATTTAAAACGAGTAAGTAGTCAAATTAAAAACTCCATAATAAACATTTTGATTCAGAAATTCACCTACATGTTACTCAATCTATAGTAATATCTCTCCGTCTCGTTTCTCCTCCATCTTTTGTGAGGTAGTATTCGAATCAACAATTTAACCACGTACCCACATAAACTTCTTAGTAACGACCGTTTACTTACCGGCTCTCTTTACGGTATTGCCGCAGCCCGCGTAACCTAACGAAAACTAATCGAACAGTTTCATCGCCTTTGAATTATCACGTCAAAATGTCTTCCGCATCCGGATCGGATATGTCTGCCTCTGAATCTGACATCGAAATGCAATCTGCACTGCCAGCGTTATCGAAAAAAGCGAAGAAAACACCCAGGAGTCCTTCAGAAGATCTCTTAAAAAACCAAGACCCGAAGAAGATGACCACAAAAGATATGATAAAAGAAGCGTTGGCAGAACAGAAATCAAGAAAAGGGATCTCTTTACACGCTATCAGAAAGTTCATAGTCGAAAAACACACGGTTAACATCGAGAGGATTACGACGCTCATCAAAAAAGCTCTCAAATCGGGAATTGAAGAAGGATCGTTTATACAAACAAAAGGCATTGGCGCATCAGGATCATTCAAACTCGCGCCGAAGAAGAAACCAGAAAACGGGGAGAAACCAAAGAAAAAAACAAAACCAAAGAAGCCCGAAAAACTGGAGAAAGCGAAGAAGGCTAGAAAAGAAGCTGAAAAAAAAGACGACAGTGAAAAAGTTACGAAAAGGAAGGCCGAAACAAAAACAAGTAAAGTGGCGAAGAAGGATAAGGCTGAGAAAAAAGAAAAACCAGAAAAGAAAGTTGAAGCTAAAGAGAAAAAACAAAAAACAAAAGTGCCGAAAACTCCCGCCAAAAAGCGATCCGCCATGATGAAAAGAAAGAGCATCGGATCGATAATAAAACCGCCAAAAATGAAGCCAAAAGCGAGAACGTGAAAAATAATGGTAAATATTAAAATTGTTCATTGTATAGTTGATTATAGTACGTTTAATTTTATGGTTCATGTGAATTGTACATAGATGAAAATAAATGATTATGACATGACGGTATTCTGTTTTTTTTATTTCACAAAAAATATTTCTTGCTGAGATAACCAGTGAGTTGTTACTACTATGTATAGAGAAGCTATGCAAAAACTGTGTCTCAAAAACGACGACAAGATTGTGACGATTACATTGAAAATTTGAATTTCGAATTATGATTTGTACTACGAGTTGATGACCGTGTCATCAATTTATGGAGCACAAAATTTGTTCGTGATGTCAGTTCCATACTAGTATGTATGTTCAGAACTAGTAATAGTTAGTTCAATGCTGATACCTCACTAATTCATAGTAGAAATTAGAATATAACTAGCAGATCTCGGTACAAGATTAGAAATAGTTAAATTATTTGTTTGTAGCCACCACTTACTTACTAATAAAATATTACTTAGTGTCTTTGTAACTGTATGTTAGTACATAGTTAAGTATTTTAAGAGTCAGTTTTACCATCGGCAAATAAGCATTATCAAGGAACGTCATTTCGTATGAAGTAATGGTCAGATAACGTTACTGGCTACTTCTTAGGACATTGTGAAATAGGCCGTTAGTGCAAGACTTATTTTTTTTTCAATAATTAGTCGAATGTAATAGCCAGTCAAAATAAAAAACAATACTAAATTGAAAAGTACCCTCTTTAAAGGGCTTAATGCTGTGAAAGGTAGTCAAAATGGCGAATAAAATTCTTTGTTACAAACAAAAACAGATTTCACGTCCAAAATATACGTTCCGACGGCTGTATCTTTTCTTTTAAACGATCATTCCTAGCAACAAATTAGTTTATTATAATATTAAACCAACAATTCCTCAGTCTAAAAGACACATCGAAAAGTGTATTCTCCTTTGTTCGAAAGAGAAACAAATGGTTTGAAAGATCAGCAAAATTCTACAAAGTATTTTAGGCCCAATTCATTGAAATATATCCGTCAGCCATACTAAACAGTTGACGTCATCTTTCCCGAGATCGCAAACATGCGAATAAAATATCAACTTTACAACCACGAACTAAAGTGTATAATTAATTGAGTGCAAAAAAAACAAAAGAAGTCTTCCATTTAACCTTTCTACTTCAAGCCGTATAAAACAGTTTATCCATCTCGTTCTTGCTTACGCGTTAAAACTGTCAGTAAGAAAGAGATGTGCCGATCGTTGTCGATGCAGCAATGAATGGCTGCGGGGAATTGGGGTCATAAAACGCGTTTGAATTTCGAACCGAGAGTCGTCCAATGCGGTGGCCTGTCGTTCGCTCTCTCGCCATTGGTTCCGTCTAGCTTGTACTATAGACGCTTCGTTGTGACCCAAATCGATAGATAGACGAGTATTTTAGCGACAGGGAAGCGATATTATCGCTGTTTTTGTATCGCTAACTGTTTCTGGTACGGGGCGTCTGCAAAGCCGATGGCTCTGTTGTGTTATTCGTGAATGCATTTTGTGTCGAAAAGATGTCGGTCGCACGCTCTCTGGTGACATTTTAAAACATTTTAACTGTGTAGAGTTGTTTTTGGTGTTGTGACGAGACTAAAACTTGAAGGTGAGTGTCTTTTGGTGTGTTTTAATGAAACGTGCAGTTGTATAGTCGTGTATAGCTAAATATAGCGAGGTAAGCATGCTGATAAGTCGATTTGCGTGGAATATGACTGTGATACCAATATTTCCTGCGCTTGTAATATGAGACGAGTCAATGATATGTTGAGAAATTAGTATATTCGTTCAAATAATGATGTAATTTGGCTTGTTTGGTCAAAATTTGTTGATTATCTTGGTTTTTACTAATTAATTACTGAATTTTAATTAGTAGAATATGTGTAAGGTAATTAAGGAAACATTCTGTATATTACTGTATATGTGTGTAGTTGTAACCATTCATGCTTTTGCGATATGACAAGTAATGAGTTTCAATGACTCTTGAACACTTAACTATAAGGTTCAAAATGGTATGTCTTGTAATAACACCATGGTCACACTAATTGGATACGATAGGCTGTCTCTTTCTGTCACGTGCTGATAGGGTATAAGGTTTTCTCGCTTTAAATTATAGTACTTATTTATAGAGAACCACGGTGCGCCCCTGGGGCGTCCTATATTTATAATAGTGTTGTCCAAAGTATCGACAGGTTGTCGATTGTTTTATCGATAAAAAAGTATGAATAGCGATAATTTGTTTTGTTTTCATAATGGAAATGAAAGCTTTTGTTTTATAGATTTTAAAAAATGTTTCAGGTAATAATTTTTTTTAATTGCACTTAGACAAACATGAGCATCAGAATACAAATTCCCAAAAGATTATTTACTTCTTAAAATACCTATATTACCTATTCACTATTTTTTTTATTAATTATTATTTTTGTTTGTTATAAATCTTTTTCTGGGCGAGTTCACTCCACCGTTGAACCGTCGACTCTGTCTAAGCCAAATCAGGACTAGTCTTAACCCATTTTTAATAATAAAAAATAAATAATGATGATCCCTACATTAATAGGTCGTAAACGTTAGTTGTACACACACACATCATGTATATTAAAATTTTATTGATTCTCATAAAGAATGTTAGTTAGTATTTATACTGTACATGACAACATAGCTCTGAATCATCGAATCAGTAAAACAATGCGTCCATAAAATCCGTATCGATATCACAGGCACATACACTTGATACGTGTAAGCGAGCGCATATCACATTACGTAGTGGCCGCTGCGTTGTGTTAGGTCAATTATCGACTTCCACGCAATAATAAATTTGTCAAGGTAAACAAAACTACTTACTTCATACTTATTCAGACAACTACTTACTTATTTGTGAATAAAATTATTTACTACTGCAAAAAAAAATCTTACTTCATTAGTATTCAATATATCGTAAAAATATGGCTCTAGTCTCGGTCCGAGCTAGGCATGTCTCTTTCTCTTCGAAATAAATGAAAAGAGACAAAATTCAATGATTTAGAGACTTAAAACTAAACAGCTGTCAGGTGCTACGAAAATTTAGGGGTCTTTATATAATTTCTTAGGTCGTATCTGAGGATACACGAATCTACAAAAAAAGCTGTTTAATTTGACGTTTCTAAATTATAGTAGTCGATATATTTTTTCATTGTTTTAGAAGAGAAAAGACTTTACTTCAGATTTTGTCTTTGCATACCCAGAATCAGGCCCATAGACAGCTCAAGTAGGTTAATCAATAAATAAACAATATCATTTCATTCATAAGTAGCTATTCTCTTTTCGCCTTGGTAACGATTTTTTTTCAAATTTGTATTAAAATTGACTAAAGAAAATAACATGAAACAACATTACACACCCAAAAAACCGCATCAAAATCGGTTCATCCAAACGCGAGATAATCACGGGCGGACAAACATACAAGTCAAACTGAGAACCTCCTTTTTTGTAAGTCGATTAAAAATCATATCAATGAATTGTCATAGTAACTCATAATTAGCGGTTCTTTTTCAATTAGTCAGCATTTCATATCGAATTATCTTTAATAATAATAATTAATATACTAACTGATATCTTTAATTTAATCGTCAAATAATTTAATTTTTTTAGGTTCCTTTTTAACCAAGGTTCCATCGATCGCCATAATAAGTCATCTTTTCTAAAATCTTGCAAAATCGAAATAATTTTTTAACCAACATCTCTTCTAATGATTTAATTTAGATAAACATCAAAAGTCGACAATGTTTAAGTTTTTTTTTATTCATCACAAAATAATTGAACTAAGACGTACGTCGAAGTAAAAAAAATACGGTCTAATAAAGTCGATATCGAGCCATATCGCAGGCCTAACATCGATATAATAATAATACTAAACACCGGCCCCGTCCTTACGGCAAAAAAATGATAAAAACGTCAGCCGCCATTTCTGGGAGATTATTTTTCCCACCCAACATCTATATACAGCTTTTATAGCCTTTATTTACTTCCTGCTAGAGTCTATATTCGTTTGATATAAGCGCATTACAAAGACTAAGGTCGGTTGATCCCCTGATTTGGTAAAATGGACTCTAACACTTAGAAATAAGGTCTTAAGATTCGTTTTTAGGGACTTGGAATGTTACCCTCTTCTCAGAAAGCTGCCAGTGTTTCGAGACCCTATTTGTTGAATAATTCATCATGGGATGAAAAAGTAATGAATGTGGAAACGAGATGGATGGCCGGAGAGTAGTGTGAGACAGAGATAGACGTATCACTACCTAGGTTTGTGACTTTGATAGGATTAACGTGTTTGCCGAAACTTTTAGACAATCGGATTGAGATATTTTGTAAATAAATTGATGCCACGTGTTTATTTGGCTCGGATTGTCAAAATTTGTTTTGGTTAGAATTCATAATCTCATCGAGTTTTTCTTTTTGCAATAACCATGTACTCTGACGATTTCCGTGGTGTAGTGGCTAAGCACGCTGGGTTTCAAGCGCCGCTCCGAGGTCCCGGGTTCGATTCCCGGTCGGATCAATGTAGAAATCATATTTTTTTACATTGTCTCAGGCCCGAGTGTTGTGATACCACTGCTGTTTCTGATTTGTGATAATAAGTATAACGCTTATTTTTTGAATTGTTACATTGAAAAACCTAAAATCATAAAAAGAAACTACACCCAATTCTTTCGTACCCGAACTAGCGTCTACCCGCGATTTGCGTCATTATCTTTCCCGATATAAATTCATCCCTATTTTCACCCCCAAATCGGGTGGTTTTCGAGAAACGACTATCGTATTAATATTTTTGGGTCTAGTATTTTTATTCATTACATAAAAACGTTAAATGGTAAACGAAAGACAAAAGATTTCTATCTACAGCATTTTTTTGCGTTCCGCAATCAACATGGAACCCTTATTTTTAATAGGGATTCGCTAAATTTGATTGACAACCCTAGTTTGTTATTTTTCTTTTAACAATAGTGCGGGCGACGTTAAGTGAAAAAAATAGCACATTGTTCGGACTGAAGGTTGCATTTTGCACAGCTATTTAAATTGCCGCTATTGTACTAACTAGCTAGCGGTCCCTCGTGGCTTTGTCCGCAAATGTCGCAATGCAAACTTTCAGCTTTCTTTGTCTTCCTTCATTGTTTTAGTACTAATAAATAAATAAATAAATATCCTTGGACATTTCACACAGCGCCATCTGGTCCCAAACTAAGCAAAGCTTGTACTATGGTAACCAGACAACGGATATAAACATTCTTTTTTTTTCTATTTAGGAAATCCATTTATTTATTTTAACAATGCCGATGGTTTGACGTGATTTATTTCTAGATGCGATCATGCATAAAACTAAAATGATAAATATCAATAAGTTATCGCAAATTTGTGTCGCCCTAACTCAACTTTATGCATTCCCAAGCGGCTGACTGGTAGAGAAATGCCACCACAGTGCATAAGCCTTCATTTAAGAAAGCACTTGCGAATATAGACTTTAACGATATCTGAGTGGCTGAGTTATTAGGATTTCGCCCTGTATGTGGTGGATGACGCAGGTTCATTTCTCGCCTCAAACAAAATTTGAATTTGAAGATTGGAATGTACTATGAGATGTTTTTCTTTCTTGAGATGATTATTTTGTACTTTTTTATTATTTGTAATTTATTTGTTTAAAAAAATGTATTTCTTCGAAATTATAGTTTTGGTTTTACTTGCTTTTTTTTTACATCTTTTGACGTAAAACTCTATTTATGCTACCGATATTTCACCAACTTTTAATTTATATTTTTTTATGGAATATAATAAATTATTTTATTTTAATTTCAGATGCAACAGCCCATGTCACAACACGATCAGTTGGCGTAAGTTATTTTTTTAACACCTTAACTAAAAACAAAAATCGGCCTCTTTTCCTGCTTGAAACGTAGTTTCGGTACAAGTCAATAACGAGCCATAATGCCTTAAAATAAGGTTCTCTTTATTTGACATAATTTCATGATCTTGTAGAAAAAAAACATAAAAGATTGACCCGTTTCCATCTACTGACTGGCAGAGAATGCTTTTAGCATTAAGTCCACCTTTTAACATATTTTTTTGCAATAACAGATTTATTCTATTAGTGTTATTTATTTATTGGTAACTCAATAAGAAAGTATCGTCAGTTAATTCTTCGTTTTTTTCTCGAGCACACTCGATTTTTACGAGTATGATGTCCGTCTCTAAGGCCCTGGGTTCGATCCCCGGTTGAATCAATTTTATTATGTCTTGGATCTGGGAGACGTAGGTTTTTTCTGAATTTGTAGGTTTCTGAATTCTACGTGCTTCAGCTATTTAACTGAGTTTTGAAGTTGTGTTATATTAATATTTTATTTATTTATTTATCATCTCCAGTGCGCAGCAAGCCCAGCAGCAGATGGTCCTATGTCCAGTCCGTCTAGTTTACGAGACACAGATATTAGTGCAGCCAGGTAAGATATGCTGCCCTCAAATAATACATGTAACCCCCAAATTACGTCTATCTTATGATGGATTTTTTTTTTTTGTAATCTGATCTATATTTCGAAATCAATTTGACTACTGATAGTTCCGGAGTCCCCAGTAGATCCTTTCAGCTTTATTCCTGGCTATAAGTACTAAAATCAGGATATTCTAAGTATTTGACTAGAATAGATTTAACTGAACAACTCAACCGTTACGTTTCAGGGGACCAAATCCAGCCAAATCAGACGTTATTCATAAACCCACAAAACCCGCCACCATGGGCTCAGAACCGCCAAGTCCAACAACAACAACAACAACAAAACCAAGTAATCTACGTGCAACAACTGTCCAACAACATGATGCCCACAGTCCAACAACAAATGGACCAACAAGTCCAACAACAGCTATACCTACAACAGTTCCAGAACTACCAACAGATATTACCGCAGCAAATGATACAGAGTCAGCAGGAGAACAGACAAAACCAGATACAGATTCAAAATATGATACATCAGAACATGCTAGGCAACTTTCAGACAAACATTGGACAGAACATACAGATACAAGACGCAAACAGAATGATACAGCAAGCTAATTTCGCACAAGCACAAGCTAATGCTGGTCAAAGTATACAGATGCAAAACCAAGCTCAAATGATAGCTAATAGCAATATGACTAGACAGAATGAAGCAAATATACCCAACACTGTTCAAATGCAATCACAAAATCAAATGAACCAGAGAGTGGAAGTGAAACAATACCAACAAGCAAATGTTGGGCAAATAAATCAACCTCCAAATATGGTGAGAACACAACCACAAGTGATAACAGTAAATCCAATGCAGAATGTTCCTCAGGCGATAAACATTCAGACGTTTAACCCAAATGTGATGAATAGACCGATTAAAACTGAGAATGCGAGCTCACAAGTTACGACGCCAACATTCGTCAACGCTGCTCAGAATACACACATAACAAGGATAAGAAAAGTAGCACCAGCTCCAATTCCCAATATGAATAAAATTAATACACCAGTTAATGTTGGTATAAGGAATATGAGTCAACCTTACAGACCTATTCAGCCAAGGCCTCAACAGTATAGACATCATTTACCAAACTATCAGATGGAACAACAAATTCAAAATGCACAAACTATGCCTATGATTAATCAGAACATAAATGCAAGTAGTCCAATTGCTCCAACTAAGAATAGCAATCAAAATATACCTGCCTCGCTACCTATAGTACCAAATATACAAATTCAGCCAGCAGCAATGCAACAAACTATTGTAAAACCTGAAGAGAATAGCAGGAAAAGAAAAAGCGAATCGCCAGATGAAATCCACAAGAAAATGGCAGCTATACAAGTCAACAGCCAAGTTCCTACAAAGCAAATAACCGTAGTTCAATCTTCAATAGGCACAAACACTAGTCCTGTACATAAAAAGACAGAAAAGCCGAGCATGCCTTTACTTTTTAGCATCGATAAACCGCCAGAAGCTAAAAACATGGTGACACTGATACAAAATGTTCAAAACGCTATAAAAGTAGATAAAGTTAATATGATCAAGCCAAATGAGGAACATAAAGAATCTCAAACTAATATAACTGATAAAGAAAAGCTTGTTAGAAACACTGTCTTTAATCAAGCTAGAGGCAGAATTTTCACTGATAAAGAATTACACAACGCACCTGTCACGAATGAAATAACAATAACTCTAAAAGAGGAAAAACCACAACTGAATGATACAATCAAAGCAGAACCTGATAAATTATTTAAAATACCTAATCCTGTTACTATTGAAAAGCCTCCAGAAGCTGTAAAGACTGAAATTGATAAAACTGATAAGCCATTCAAAATAACGAATGAAGTTAAGAGTGAAAAGGACGAAGATGGTAAAAAAGTAGAAACGAAAGAAACAGAAATGAACGTTTCGTTGAATACGACGAATAACAAGGGAATGTTTCCCATGGAGAAGTGTGAACAGGAAAAAGATTTTATTTTGACTCACGTTTTGGACGGCATAGTCATTCAGGAATCAAATGTTGCTTTTCCTGTAAGTACCTCTATATTTAGAAATCATTAATTAATTACTATTCTTTTTATTACATCTTTTATTTAATTATCATTAAATATTTATTTTTAATTTAATTATCAAATATTTATTTATCAAACTGGAGACTAAAGTTTATGAGAAAATTCTACATTTACGATAGCATGACAACATACAAAAAACAGACGAAGTACTAACAGTAATTTTCACTTTTTCAGATCAGAGAACCGCTTACCAGAAGAGTCATACAACCATCTATCAGTGATAAGAAATCTAGGAAAAGTAAAAGCAAAGAAATCAAAGAAGAAGAAATACCAAAAGAAGAGAAAATTGAACCAACGCCTGTAGTGAAGACTGGTGATGAAGAAAAAACTAAGGAAGGTGTTACGCAAGGTGAGTTGGGTTCTCTATTATTACAAATAGAACTTACTAACAGGGACTCTTTAGTTAGGAAATCTGTTGATCAAAAATCAGGCCAGGAACTTTATCAAACTTAAAAAAATCCTAAAGGTTTTTGCTCAATACACACTGTAGTATACCATGACCTTGCTAGGAACGTCGGGCAAAAAAATATTATTTGTTTTCCTATTTATTAGTTAGTTAGTTTGGCTGGGTTGATTTTCACACTTAGCCTCACGATTGGACCATTGTACGTATGTCCCACCTTTTCATTCTATCCACCCCAGGCTCTCCCAGAAGGCTAGCAATCTGCCCAGATTGCTTAAGGCCTCTGGAAATGTAGCTGGGAATTTGAGAACGTTTTCCCTTTGTTCCGCCACACCCATGCACTCCATGAGCACATGCTGTGGTGTTTCTTCTGCCCCCACGGGAAAAAAACCTTTATAGAAAATAAACTCTTTTCGTTCGTTTAAAAATGTGTCTTTATTACAATAGCAGTAACATTAGAAATATAAGCAAAGAATGTAGTTAAATAAGTAAAGCTTAATTATGTTTTTTTTTTCAGATTCAGAACCTATCAGTCCATTCTCCAATATAAGTCAAGCAACAGTCAAATCATGGACGGTAAGTTTTTTAAACTTTTAAAGATTCCTTAATATTGTATGTAATACTGTCCTCTAAAATTTTGTAGGCAATATAGTAAATTTTTTCTATCCACTGCTCAATAAAAATGATATTTTAAGCTTTATTACAATGCAGGATGGATACAAATCCTTTCTCTATGAAACAAATGCAACCCATACTAAACATCAGGAAATCATGGATATGGATGGGCTAATTAAATTAGCACAGATGTTTTAATCTGAACATTTCAGAACAGAATAAAAAAATATGAGTTGCTTTACTCAGAGTTGCTGTTCAGAAGAGAACCAACATCTTTTGGGGTTATAATAATTTGTTAAAAATTTATTGCACTGTAAATTGTAAATTAGCGGACTTAATGCCTTATGGCATTCTCTACCAGTCAACCGCTTGGTAATGATAGTATTATCGTGGTTATATTTCATGACTGGATAACATAGAAGAACTTGATTTTGATGGTAATTTAATTTATGAGGTAAATCAAATGTATGAGGGTTACCTCATACATTTGATTTACCTCATAAATTCATAATATCATGATAAAACTACATGTTGAGCTATCAACATGTAGTTTTATCATGATATCACGACATAACATACATGCAGCGCCATCTCTTACCAAACTTAGCAATTTAATTTCACTTTACAGACTTCCGAGCTATCAGCACACCTAGCCAAGAACCAATGGGAGGAGGCCGCAGCACTATTCCAGGACCATGAAATAGATGGAGAATCACTTTTCTTGGTGTCAAAGTCTCAATTACAAAATATTGGCGTAAAGGAAGAACAGGCTGATGTTATTTGCGCGTTTGTTAAAAGCTAGCGACGACTTGTGTAAATATTTTTAGGTTAGGTTTTCGATTTTGTTTTTAAAACTATGACTGAAGATGTATATTATGTAAAGAGTACGGAAAAGGGCACAGACGGGTAAAAATACTTTTTTTACTCCTGTGGGAAAAAGGGTAATAAAAACAGCAAATAAGTAGGTATATTACCTACCCAACGTAGACTACGTAGTGGTTCTATCCTCTTTGCGTAGACTGTTCCCTAATTCTAACTTAGACATTTTTACCTACTTAATTAACTGACTGACATCAAAAAGAGTTTTTAACCACAGCACAGGTAAATAATGGTTTAGCTTACCTACCTCTAAGCTTCGACGATAATGTTGAGAGCGATGCAAGATCTTGGAGTGATGATGAAGATGATGAATATTTACTTACTCAATGGAATATTCAAACTGATGATTTTAGATAATGAAATAAGGGTTTTATTTTATTAGGCCTTCGATTCATTTTCGATTCAAATCATACATCTTTAGACATACTCTTACTAATCTGTGTCATACATATTCAAATTCGATAGAAGGAAGCACAGATTAGTAAGAGTATGTCTAAGGAAGAGAGGAGGGAGGAGGGAAAGAGGAGAGGTTTCAAGAAAACATTGGTGTTGCCAAGTTAAAAAAATGCGATGTTATGTGTCTGCTAGATTTTTCTAAGGCGTATTTATATTATTTTAACGGTCTCTTTATTTTTTATTTTTTTGTATTCAAGATAAAGCACCGATAGTGTTCTTCTTTTTATTTAATTTAATTTAATGCAATAATATTTTTAATTGGATTAGGTACTATTTTAACATTTATTTTTAAGAGTTCGTTGTAGAAGCTACATTAGATGACTTTCTTTTTAGAAAAAAATTGTATGGATTAACCTACTTACTTAATTTGGAGGGTTTAGCTAAAATTACAAGTTATTTTCTTTGTATATAATGTATCTACTATATTGTCAATTGAATTGATTAATTATTCAATAAAAATATATTTTAATGTACATCTGATTTTCAAATTCAAAAGAAACCAGAAGTAAAAAAAACATTATCATTAATAAACCAAAACAACTTTTAATATAAAAAAGTAAACAAAAACGACGTACAAAACAATAAAAGTCACCAGTAAAAAAACATCTGCCCACAACTATCGCACAAAACTAATTTCTCTTCGTCGTTTTTCCCATAAAATTTACAACTTGCGAAAACGGCGAAAACTTCCCTCTCCTAACTCTTTTTTTCATGCCCAACTCTTGTAGTACGTCATCAGATTCCGCTATAGACGAGTCCGCATTTTTCGAAGCGACCTCTTCGGAATAATCTTCGCTTTCAATCTTCTCTGAGTCGGTAGCTTCTCTATACTTTCTGTATTCTTTGCCTCTGGCATTAGCATCGCGCCTGAACTTCGTTTCGGGGGAGAACTTGGGATGGTCCGGCTGGCACATGAGGGTCTCGTAAAAGAAGCGGTCAGCTCGTCCTTCACCTTTTGGTCTCTTGCCTTCTTCATCAGAACTCTCCCCTGAGGAGTGGAGTTGAGGGGAGCCGGGCGCCGACTTCTTGTGGTTCCGTGGTCTGTTGGAGATGTTTGGGAAAGCAATGATACTTTTTGCATACTAAGCTTAATAACTATGAAATAATTAAAACTCTTTGGAAAAGCTGGAAATAAACTTTCAAGCTATGGCCATTTACTAAAACTTCAAGTTAACCAACAAATAGATCCATTAAGGTATCCAGTTATATTTATCTTGAATCAGCTCAAAAAGGCGAAGCTTAACTTAGAAATGTCAGTTTTAATTTTCATAGTACCAGAAAATCATAACCAGAATCACGACGATGCAGTTAAACAAGTTATTTTGAAATGCAAATAAAAGTTCTAGTTCCTGAAGCAAAGTACCAAAGTTATAAAATACTTATATCGTACCCTCGTTTCGTGTCTCCGGCCACCATGGCAGGACGTGGAGAGGAGGGTCCGAAGACCCCTGGTGGTCCAGGCTCATCACCACTTACTGTCTGAAAAAGAAAATATAATTTTATCAAGGGTTTGTTGTAATATCATTTGGAATTTACGTGGGTAACAAGTAACAAATGTACAGCCATGATGCCTCCGGCGGGCCCCGGCAGAAGGAATAGATTTAAAAAGTGCTGGCATGACGTCGTCTAATATTTATGCGTGCCAATGTACTGTCCACAGAGGAGGCCCAAGACCGTGCAAAGTGGAGACGTAAAAGTAGGAAGGCGGACCACGGTCGTCATCGCACGCTACTGGGATCAACGCCAGGATGATGATGAATCATTTGGAATTCCCAACATAAAATAAACACGTATCACACAGACACAACAGCTCACCAATCTAGCAATAAAGTTTGGCCTATCATGTAAAATTATCCTTTGTATGAATAGTACTTAAATAAGTTCCGATAGTAAGTTTAAGTTCTCTTTTACTTTATTTCTTCTCTTTCTGTCCATCCAAATACTGCATTTCAGAAATCAGAAAGTTTATTCGCAGGAATACAGACATTCACTTCCTTTTACTCTTTATCTCAATAATCCTCACACAACCTCACTCAGCTATCTTCCTCCTCCGTCTGAACCTTCTCCTTTTAAATGAAACGTTTCTTAACCTACCTTATTCCCAAAATGGAAGAAGCAATGAGTGATCCTCTCCACATCGGCCCACGCGACGATATACCGCGCCATCGTCAACGGTATCTTCGGCAGGAAGTTTGAATGGAACTTGCCCTGGCAGTAGATGGTGATGACGTCTGTGTCCTTTATCTCGAAGATTATGCGGAAGATTGTACCTGAGAAGAGGTATACAATGTGTCAATGCTGGTCTATAATGCCACAGATTTTTGCAGCATAAAAATCAGGTAAGTTAGATTAAGAAAAATTCTGTTAGGAACTTCTAGATACAATGAGTGACTATTTATTTATTTATTTATTTAACTTAGGTATACAAACAGGATATGGTCTATGCTTAACTTATGTCAATAGACACGCGAATACATATTGTAGCTAGCTAGATGTAGATTTTCACGTGCCCTAAATGATGAGATAACAAAGGAAGTTCAACCATTGATATCCATAATAGAATACTTAGGTTTGAACAGCTCCAGTTTCAGATCAGAGGCAGTCCAACCAGAGGAAGGATTTCATACTCTTACTAATATGTGAAGGATTTACTTCCGAGTTCCGATTGTCGTTGTACCTGCCTGTTGTCGTGTAGTGTGACCTTGAGATTGCGAGTGAAAGGGAAATAGATATTAAAGATCTAAGCAGTGCCAGCGACAGTCGTTAGTTTTGATGTAGTCCGGAATTAGCTAGGTTTTTTGCTACTATAGGTAATCCGCTTCAATGAGACCTCGCCTGCAGAGCACAAGGGCGTGGGGGAGGCGTTTCTTGCTACTATAACTATGAATTAAAATTTCAATGGAAGAAAGAAACGGCACTAACCAGGAACAAACATGTTGTAGTTGGTGTCGTAGTTGCCACTGCCGATCCAGATGCCGTTCTTCCGCGAGAGGGAGATGATGTTGTCGCGGTGGAAGCGAACGTCGAAATGGAGGACCACGTCCTTTGGCTCCTCCCCCTCTTGAGCGCAGAGGTTCACTGACATCCTGAGGATAAAGTGACTTGATAACGAGATCATGACTATGGTAAGTATGGACACAGAAATGCAAACGGGAGTTTTTGAGCGTACGCTGACATGTAAGTGGTTTTTAACTTAGACTAACGGTAGCATTTTCAAGCCTGAAATGATGATGGATGATGGTGGCTCATATTATTATCGTATAGGATACATATTTACTATGTGGTCTCAATTTCAATTTATTTATTTTCAGACAACTTTTGATACTTAGTGTTAGAACTTAAGGAGTTCTTACATCAAATAACTCTGTTCCTTTCCTTTACCTTTACTTTAATATTTCTTTGCCCTGACTAGAGATAAATAAAGGGACCAACGGCTTCAGGTTTTGTCGAAAGCACGAGGATGTCGTCACCACCTTCATCCAGACTCCGAGTTGTTTGATTAATGCCAGAAAAAAACCCTAGCACAAATTTTAACCCGACCGGACCGGACCTTACGATTTGAACCCGCGACCTTTTGGACGGAGGCCTGTGAACTTACCACTACGCTTACGATTTTTTAAAACTGTTACTACTATTGATGCGGTTATAAACATCATACAGTTACAACTTGACTTTTCATGCCTCAGTATAATCGTGTTGCCTTACTTTCTAGCATTCTCCTTGATTTTGCCGCCGATCTCGATTTTGTCTCCAATTTTGAGGAGGCTCGGTATGTTAGCTGTAAAAACTGGCATTCTTCTCTCAAAGACGTATTGTACTTAGTATATTTGACCCCTAATTCTCCTAAGTCAGGGCCGATGGTATTTATTGTCATTTTGAACGAGTAATTTATTCATTACACCAATTTCCAAGTATTGTTTGACTGATTTTTAAGTTTTGCTAATATTGTCGAAATAAGACACTTGTATACACAACGCATGACAGATTTCTTCTGTCTTCTTTCTTTCATCTAGAAGAAAAAATTGCATAAGAAGAACCATAAAACCGATTTTTGATAAACCTCTTTCTTCAACTATAAATAACTATAGCAATGGCAACGATGGCAACACCCGATATATCTGTCACTGTCACTGTCATTTCCGGCAACCACAATACAAGTAAATACAGCAGGGTATTAGAAACGGCTTGATTGAGTTCCTAATAAAAATTTATTGGAAATACTAGGCGGCATTATTTGGAATCATGGACGTCGAGGCCATTGACAAGGACAAGGAGTGTAACACAAACTACAATTGACATTAGTAATCAAGATTCTCAGTTTGACCTGTGTGTATGTATGTATGTAGGTATGTGTGCGTGATTATCTTGCGTTTGGCTGAACAGATTTTGATGTCGTTTCTACAATAACGATTGTTACTTTAGTGGACGGTTTGGTCACTATTTTGGTTCAGTCAGGTATATCATAAACAAATAAATTGAACGGCCTTCAAAAAGAACCACTAAACGTACTAAAATAACGCTAATAGTGAATGATGTGCGTGCGTAGACTGCTGCTGTTCATTTGGGTGACATCATGCATGCACCGACTTCAAATAAATTTGTTTCTTCTATTACAGTTATTTTTAATCTTTATAATCGCGTTGGTGTGTGTAAGTGGCTTAAAAGATTTAATAATGAGCTAATAATGAGCATCACCAATACAAGGCAGTGTCCTCCGTCTGAGCGTACCCAACCCACTGTTACCTATTTCTATTGTGCACCCCACAGTCAGTCAGACATATTTACGACATTTCAGAAAGGTTTAGGTTAGGTGAACCGAGTACTCGACTGATTTAACCTAACTTTGTGCATTTTATCACAAATTCCGGCTAAAAATAGACTGTAACCGCATTCAATTAGTGATACCTAACTGAAGAATATACTGTGTAAGTGTTACCTTAAATTCAACACGTATTTTGTGCTGAAATACCTAGTTTTCTACGACAAAACTTTTGATGATGAAACTTTGAGTTGGATAGTGCAAAAATACTCATAAATCTAGTAAGTTATTGTTTGCGTGACTCATTTAGACAATCAGTACTAGAATACTGATGTTATGGATTCTATATCAGACAGTTCATTTGGTTTGCTTTAAAAAAAAACCTAACTGGGCTTCTATCTAAACAGATAAATCTTGTTATACTTATTACTTTTTAAAGTTTTCAAATATTCTAAAGATAAAGATTGACAGTTCGCAAGGATATCATTTGTGAATTTATGCAGAATATTATCTTGCACATTTTGGTTTTTACAAGTAATGTAATCAAAAAGGACTCAAACCAAACCAATACAAAAATAATTAATTTTTGGGTCTAATAAATGTATTATAATGAAATAAATGTATAAAATGTATGTAGTTAGAAATTCCTTTAAAAATGTATGTTTTTTTATATTTACAATATATTAGCCACTTTCCCTTATCTTTAATTTGAATGCAATTTATTCCATATCAAATGTTTGCTTTCATTTGACTGATAACAGATATCTCTTGAACCATGGAACATCCATTTTGCAACAATATTTACATAAGTGATTTGATAACATTTTTACAAAGTATGTAAGTAGTTCACTAGAATCATCATAATTTTGGCTACAAAGGCTCAATCTACTAGATACAGTAGTGTGGGAAAAGAGACATACTCTTACTTATGTGTGTGGAAAAGATGGTAAATAAATTTGAATTGAATTTTGTGACATTATATAATTTTTTTTGACATGTTATTCATTTTTACTGTATTATAAAATTATTATAATTTTGACTGTGATTAATAATTAATAATACTATGAAGTTGTTTGAATATTTGCATGCTATTTGTTAATGGCTAAATGGGCCCAACATAAAAAGTATTTATAAACTTGTGTACCCCACTTAAAGGCAAATAAATGATTCTGATTCTGTTTCTGAGTGAAGCTTTCAGAACATGCCATGATTTATTAAATATCTTAATGTTCCCAGTAACCTCCAACCATGGTGGTGTCAGAGGAGCCACAAGCAACGGTGGAGGGTGACGCAGCGGTCAGCAAGAAGGCAGCGAAGAAGGCCGCTAAGGCTGCAGAAAAACAGCAAAAGAAAGCTGAACATAAGGTAGGATAAATCATTTAAAGCTTGTTTAAAATGCAGTAAAAACTTTAAATGTATTATTGTACGGTCCGAGTTTTTTTAAACGAATATCACGTAAGCACTTTCAAACGAAAATTATTTGCACACACGACATAAAAACGGGCGTTACTTCAAACTGAAGATGGTGCGAGGTGCACGCAATTTTGGCATTTAAGGTACAGACAGCAAAGTCTTAGTAATAGGATTGTGTATGGAACCGTAAAAAGAAAAGAAGTTATTTATTATTCAATTTAGATACATTTAAAAACTATACTGTACTTCTGAATTGCTACCATGTTTTGGACAAATAAAACATCTAATTTTATTCTACTTGTATTACAATATATAAAACAATAAAAAAAGAAAAAATAATAAAGAAAGAAAGAAGAAAATATTTTCGTTTGGATATTGTGAGAGCAATCTCACAACAGTGATGATGTCAGCCTACGCGTTAAAAAGAAAGCGCTTGCAAAATTCAACAGGCTTGTTAATGTGACGGTGGCCGAGTGGTATAACCATACGCTCGGAGAGCGTAAGACACGGGGTTCGATTCCTCGTCTGTCACAGAGACACAGTTGCTTTTTACAAGTGCAATTTATATTATTAAGTTTGTATATCGACAAAACACTATAAAAAAAAACAACTCTAGAAAGAAAGAAATTGCGGTTCTACCCTAAACAATGATAACTTATGGCACTTTATCTTTCTTCAGGCATCATCAGAACAGTCGGCACCAGCAAGTGAGGAGGACGTGTCATCAGGTCGCTACGGCGCTTACAAGCTGCTGCAGTCTTCGGGCGAGCACCGTGACAGGGTTTACAGGGATATAGTGGACCTGACTGTTAAGGACCACGGTGCCTCTGTGTGGGTTCGAGGTAAGTCTTTCTTGTCACGAAACAAAGCGCCGCCCGTGGTAAGAACTAAAACTAATTCTTCAATTTGCCGCGGTATTATGCATCAGTTTTTATCATAGTATTTTTCTTATTGTGGAGGGAATCGTTTTTTTGAGGTTTTATTGACGACTGTTACTTTGAACAAAATTAAAATGGCGGACCGATAAGTGAGCCAAAAGTTCCATACGCCTTTGCTTCTTTTATAAATAATGAACTATTATTTCCGCAGCTCGTCTCCAAACGTCCCGCGCTAAAGGCAAGCAGTGCTTCGCAGTGCTGCGGCAGAGCTTCAGCACTGTGCAGCTGCTGGTCAGCGTCAGCGAGGAGAGGAAGGTCAGCAAGCAGATGGTCAAATTTGTTGGCAAGTGAGTAATGTATGTACGTCATGTAATAATAGTCCCCCTAGCCGATTTCGACTACGGTGGCCAGTCGCAACGACTAACCGACTGTGCGGGACATATTATAGTGCACAAGTGTGTGCGCAAACACAGGTGCACTCTCTATTCCTTTCACTCTCATAGTCCGATGGGACAGCAATCTGACACGACCGGAGAGAGATCAGGCGCAGGACCAACGGCGCAACGTATTTTTATCCTCGACGCAAAAAAGAGGGTGAGAGAGAGTTATAAGTTTAACGTGTCTCTCTGTGGTATCGTAACTCCTAAACGGATGAACTGATTTAAGTAAAAACATTTTTTGTGTCAGACAATTTTAAGTAAGTACGTAAGTCTTCATTATGTATATGAACTGTAATTAAAAACTTAATAAATGTAAGGTAACAAAAGTTCATATGAGTAGATATATATCTCTTAGTTCTACCTTATCATCTTTTTATCCAGAGTGTTTTATCAAAGCTATGTTTTATGAAAATCTGTTCAGCAGTTATTTTATTTTTTTATGTAATAATTACGTCGCTACAGAAACAATTGTAATTATTCTCACAATCATTTCTGCTTAGACCAAAGGTATGACTGGTAGAGAATGCCATATGGCGTTAAGTCCACCTTTCATATAAACTTTGGTTGTGCAATAAAAAATAAATAAATATTTAATTATTGTTTTTGTGTTTTAGATATATATTTTTTTCTTTTTCTCTCTTCCAGCGTCACAAAAGAGTCAATAATCGACGTGCACGCCACAGTTGTCAAGACAGCAACGCCCGTGGAATCGTGCACAGTCAGCGCCGTGGAGTTGGTTGCGGACGAAGTGTGGCTGGTGTCGGGTGCGCGCGCGCAACTGCCCTTACAAGTTGAAGATGCTGCCAGACCGGAGAAAAACGATGTATGTCACCATAGTTATTAATATTCGGGTCTAACTGCCTCGTTGCAGCGGTTAGAGGGTCGCATTTTAAAGCGACGGCTGCTCCAGAGGTCCCGGGTGGGGCCAAAAATATGTACCTGGGTTTTTCTGTTCAGAAATTTTAGCACGGAGTTTGGAAGTTGTTTGTGTTTCCCCCCCGTGCCTCGGTGCGCACGTTGCGCCGTCGGTCCTGCGCCTGATCTCTCTCTGGTCGTGTCAGATTGCTGTCCCATCGGGCTATGAGAGTGAAGGGACAGAGAGTGCACCTGTGTTTGCGCACACACTTGTGCACTATAATATTATGACCCGGGCAGTCGGTTAGTCGTTGTTAATGGCCACCGTAGTCGAAATCGGCTAGGGGGACTATCATTAATATTCGGGTTTGAACACACACACACACACACACACACACACACACACACACACACACACACACACACACACACCACACACACACACCAGAAAACGAGTCTGAGAAATTATAAAGCGACAGATTAACACGTTCTGGGACAGTGAACGCCTACAGGCGTGAAAACAATAAAACATCTATTATGTCTGTAGCAGTGTCCCGGAACGTGTTAAAAAAATAACAGTTACGATTGCTGTCAATTAGGTGACGTTTTCAAATTATCCATATTGTATTATCAGCCCTAATAAAAGAAGAACATTTTTAAAACGCCATATTGAACCTAAGCAATATATGAATACACCTTTTCAGGACCCAGAAGCCCTACGGATCCGTGTGAACCAAGACACGCGTCTCGACAACCGTGTGTTGGATCTCCGCACCCCCGCCAACCAGGCCATCTTCAGGATTGAGGCTGGCGTCTGCAGGCTTTTCAGAGATATTCTCACTAAAAAAGGTTATAGTTTATTTTTGTTTTTATAGTGTTTTGTCACCATACAAACTTAATAATATAAATTGCACTTGTAAAAATACAACTGTGAACCTGTGACAGACGAGGAATTGAACCCCGTGTCTTACGCAATCCGGGCGTATGCCTATACCACTCGGCCACCGTCACATTAACAGGCCTGTTGAATTTTGCAAGCGCTTCTTAACGCGTAGGTAAATATTTTCCTTCAGATATTGTGAGAGCAATCTCACAACATTGATGATGTCACGCAGCCTACGCGTTAAGAAGCGCTTGCAAAATTCAACAGGCCTGTTAATGTGACGGTGGCCGAGTGGTATAGGCATACGCCCGGATTGCGTGTGACACGGGGTTCAATTCCTCATCTGTCACAGGTTCACAGTTGTCTTTTTACAAGTGCAATTTATATAAAAAAGGTTAGTTTATACTTGAATATAGTTGCCCCGTACCACTATCACTCAGTAGATAGCGATAGATTTTGCGATATCATTCATAAATTGACTAATAGTGGTACGGGGGTATTAATTTATGAACTCTCGTACCACTATTAGTCAATAAACAGCGATATTTTTGCGACAGAAGTTATAAATTGACTTGTAGTGGTAGGGGAAGAGGGTGAATACGATATAAAGTAAAGCTAAGCTAAGCAGACTTTTCAGAGATGTTCTCACTAAAAAAGATTGGTTTATACTTGAATATAGTTAACTGACTAAAAAACGTATGTCTTACTGGACTTTAATTGTATATAAGTGGGGAGTGTCAAAACTAACTATGAAATTGTGAAACCTCGTACCACTATCACTCAGTATGTAGCGTGAGATTTTGCGACATAATTCATAAATTGACTAATAGTGGTACGGGGGTGAAAACAAACGATGAAATTGTGAACCCTCGTACCACAAACAGCGATAGTTTTGCGATAGAAGTTATAAATTGACTTGTGGTGAAAAATAATTGTAAAAAACCAACAGCCCCATATTCTTTATCTCTTGTCATCTTACGAGAAAGATTTTTGACGACACGTTTGCTGCAGTGGTTAGCGCTTCTGACTACTGAGCCAGCGGTCGCGGGTTCGAATCCCGAAAGGGACAAACGTTTATATGATGAGCACGAATATTTGTACCTGTTATGTTTTATTTATAGGAGACGCCCCCGTCATAATCGTTGTAGAAAAACCAAGACAATGAGGGCTAACGCGTACGAATTCGCCACTAGGGGCGCTTATGTAGCGTGAGGTCTCCGAAATGTCAAATGTCACTGTTTGTGGGAAAATAAATTTTAAATCTTTAATAACTTGTGTACTTAGTCCTCTTTTCCTAACAAAGCTGGACTGCGGCATGCCCGATGTATTGCAATATTAAGATTTAATGGCAAACTTGATTTTTTATCTCTCCATCATGACAATTTACACACCATAAAAGCTATATTCTGGACCTCACGCGACAGTGGCGCCAACTAGTGAGCACGAAAACGGTAGCCCCGATAGGTGTGTTGTTAGGCGCATATTTAATTAATCTCGCATATTTATTTAACTGCCTCGGTGGCGCAGCGGTGAGAGGGTCGCATTTTAAAGCGACGGCTGCGCTGGAGGTCCCAGGTTCAATTCCCGGGTCGGGCCAAAAATATGTACCGGAGTTTTTCTGTTCAGAAATTCTCAGGGTAGCCCGGAGTTTGGAATTTGGCGGTGTTGCACCCCCGTGCCTCGGAAAGCACGTAAGTCGTTGGTCCTGCGCCTGATCTCTCTCCGGTCGTGTCAGATTGCTGTCCCATCGGGCTATGAGAGTGAAAGGAATAGAGAGTGCACCTGTGTTTGCGCACACACTTGTGCACTCTAATATGTCCCGCGCAGTCGGTTGGTCGTTGTGACTGGCCACCGTAGTCGAAATCGGCTAGGGAACTATTATTATTTAATTAATCTTCCTTTTCCAGGATTCGTCGAGATCCACACACCGAAGATAATATCTGCGGCGTCGGAGGGCGGGGCCAACGTGTTCACTGTCTCGTACTTCAAGTCCAACGCGTACCTCGCGCAGAGCCCGCAGCTTTACAAGCAGATGGCCATCGCTGCTGACTTTGACAAGGTAATGTAGGTACTAATAATAATTTGATAAGGTGCTATAATAATAGTCCCCCTAGCCGATTTTGACTACCAGTCACACCGAATAACCGACTGCGCGGGACATATTATAGTGCACAAGTGTGTGCGCAAACACAGGTGCACTCTCTATTCCTTTCACTCTCATAGCCCGATGGGACAGCAATCTGACACGACCGGAGAGAGATCAGGCGCAGGACCAACGCACCGAGGCACGGGGGTGAAACACAAACAACTTTCAAACTCCGGGCTACCCTGAGAATTTCTGAACAATATAATCCAGGTATATATTTTTGGCGCGACCCGGGAATCGAATCCGGGACCTCCGGCGCAGCCGTCGCTTTTAAAATGCGACTTTCTCACCGCTGCGCCGCCGAGATACTACTACTGTAACGAAGCTCTTTGTTTAAGGTCAAATCGTTTTAAGTTATAATATTTTAAGTGTCTTTGTAAACATCATAGTAACAAACCACTTTCTTTATTTAAAAAAAAACAAGATTTTATTTTTACTATTTTCTTTAGCAAAGACAATATCATTTATTTCAAAACAGCATCCTGACAATTTAAAAAGTTATCTACTTCATTGGCTTCGCCTCTCTCAATTCAATGTCCAAACCTTCTTTTTTAATCTTAGTCTTAATTAATAAAAAAATAAAATCTGAAAAAATATTACATTAGTCTCCAATTTTCTCAAAAACTAGCGGATAAAAACCCAAAGTGTTTCCTACATAAAATGATTAATTTATTGTGCTGAATCGGCCCTTTAAATATTATCACTTAAAACGAGGTGACCTTATATAAAAAAAAACAATAGATTGGATGGTTTATTTTTGTTTTTATAGTGTTTTGTCACTATACAAACTTAATGATATGAATTTCACTTGTAAAAAGCAACCGTGACTCTGTGTCAGACGAGGAATTGAACCTCTTGTCTTACGCGATCCGGGCAAAATTCATATAATAGATTGGATGTTCGCAGCAATTTTTATGCGCCGGCGCACGTACTGAATGCGAGATTTGCTTCGTTAACCCTTTTGTTACACCCTGTATATCGTTCCAGGTGTTCACAGTGGGCGCGGTGTTCCGGGCCGAGGACTCGAACACGCACCGCCACCTCACGGAGTTCGTGGGGCTGGACCTGGAGATGGCCTTCAAGCAGCACTACCACGAGGTGCTGCACACCATCGCGCAGACCTTCACCGACATCTTCAGGGGGCTGCGGGACGAGTAAGTATTATGCTCCTGCACCCACTTTTTTTTTTTCATTCATTGGAAGAACCACAAACAAGTTTACAATAAACATTTGTTACGATGACACATGACATTAAACCTTACAATCATTGTAAACTCAACATCGATGGTTACATATTAGGTAAAAAGTTGAATTAAAATGTGGGACTCAAGTTAAATGTCTATATTAAACTAATAAAACACAATAATTATTTTGGTTGTAGAAGGTGTGTGTGTGTGTGTGTGTGTGTGTGTGTGTGTGTGTGTGTGTGTGTGTGTGTGTGTTAATATTAATGGTTAGTAAGTAACTTTACAATTTCTTTATTGTACGATCTGGCACTGCAAGAGAAGATATCAATTGAATTAAACTTTTTGTTATACGTGTCGAGCATGCGTCGTAAGGGGGATCGGATACCAGCATTTGTCCGGGGCGTGGCAACCGCGAAAAGGCGATTGATGCGTGTAGATCGCACTTATAATCTTCCTGCATGACCTAAAGGTATGACTGGGAGAGAATGCTTTTAGCATTAAATCCACCTTTTGTACACACACTGTTACTTGTGCAATAAAGTTCTTAAATAAATAAATTAATAAGTATTTATAACTGTTCGAGATCAAAAAAAAACTTTATTTCAATTTTAGGTCATGAATAAAAAACCGGCCAAGTGCGAGTCGGACTCGCGTACTGAGGGTTCCGTGCCAACTTTAACTGAATTAGGGATTCTTACTTCCACTTAGCCAAAATACCACAGTATTTTGTTGACCGCAAATATAACTTTGTCTTTCATAGTGTTTGTATGAAAGACAAAGTCATATTTGCGGTTGATAAAAATGTGCATTATCTCAAGAACTACTAGTTCGATTTCATTCAAACCAATTTTCGTTGCAAGTTTTTGATGAGATCTACAACATATGCTTTTTTCAAAAATTTCACTTCGTAAGTTCAAAAGTTAGATGGGGGGACGCCCATTTTACCACTTTAGAAGCGTCTATATCTCAAACGTTAGACTTTCAGAAAAAATGGTTTTAGGAACCTCAATGTCATTTTAAAAGGCCTATCTTTAGACGTATAGGTTTGGGTAAAAAAAAACTTTTAGTACATGAATCGGAAAGCGGTGTACAAGATACATCTACTTACCAAGATTCAGCTGTGTGATGCTAATAGTTTTATAATAAAGTGTCTGTGACATACGGACGGACAGACAGACAGACAGACTTGACGAAACTATAAGGGTTCCGTTTTGCCATTCGGCTACGGAACCCTAAAAAGAAGTACTGCTTTTAATTTACCTTGTACAATAGTAAGTTTTACCTTTTCTGCTTCAGATTCGCAGCCGAGATAGCCACGGTGGGCCAGCAGTACCGAGTGGAACCTTTCAAGTTCCTCGACCCGCCGCTCAGGCTGGAGTTCAGACAGGCTGTTGAGATGCTGAAAGAAGCTGGTGGGTTACCTTTAACTCCTAAGGATAAATAGAAAGAAAGAAAAAGCATTTATTGGTTAAAGGACAGCACAAACACACACACATACGCACGCTTCACAACACAACAGAAAAAATGAAAATAAAGAGAAACAATTACAGAAATAATATGACAAAAACAAAAAAAAATACAGTTAGAAACGTAAGGCAGTTGAATGCCAGCCAAGCAGTGCGTGCAATGTGTGTTGGTGACGTCCAGACCAAGAGGACCTCACTCAGCATAAGCCAGGTCCCATGGAGGACCTGACGCTGGTTTTCAGTGGGCCCCTGCCGAGTGAGGTACACGAACAGTGACGCCAACATCACGTTAATATACTAAACATATACCTATTACTTATGTAATAAACTTTAAACATATAAATATGAAAATTAGTGTCATTATAAATAAGTGTGTGTATATATATATAGAAAGATGTGATTGTGTGGGACTGAGCGGCGAACATAGGCTGAGCTGAGTCATTAATTTCATTCCGAGCGCGGGGAGCGCGGGCACTGTGCATAGCGTACCTGCCCGCCAACATACCTAAACTACACAATAATAATTAGAGTTTGCTCGAACATTAAAAAGTAAGTGATATAAGGTTTAATACGACTAAGGTCTTTGCGTGGACTAAAGGTACGTGTCAGGCAAAAAATATTTGGCGCAACTGAGTTAGGCAAAGGGAAGCGCTTCCTACCGACCGGGTGTTATGGCCGCGGACCAAGGTCCAATGTTCACCGTCTTGGTTTATTCATATGTAGTTATGTCCGAGCTAAATCTTCAATATCGCGGTTCAGTCTCCATACATCGGCTAACAGCGCCATCTAGTCGTGTCGAGCCGAGTCAGCGTGTTGCGATGATATGTAGTGACAGCGGCAGATCATAGATGTCGCTACAAATATAATTTTTGTTGAAAATTATGACAGCTTAACTACTAGACCGTTCCGTCACCGACTAACACCGTCGCGTGTCGTGAACGGAGCGTGAGCACCGGCAACATACGCTCTCGCTCCATATAACGGTGAGACAAAACGATTTAGATCCGTTTTAAGGGCAAGTTAGAGCATATCGTGTTGCTTTTTATATCTTTTTTAAATACTGTTTAATTTCTTCTTTAAAAAATACTTTCAGGTGCATTTCGGTAGGACATAAAATATAAATCATTATAATCATTATCAGCCTAAGGACGTCAAATTCAAATTCAAATCTTTATTTCAATTTAGGTCATGAAATGACACTTATGAACGTCAAAATATACAGTGAAAAAAATAAAAATAAATGTGCCCTGAAAGGGCCGAAACATGTCTCCTTATCTTTTGGGCCCTACCAGCGCTTCGAGACAGAACACAGACAATTAGGCAAGTGCTGAGAAGAAACGCCGGAACAAACTCAGTCACCACTAGCTGCCGTAAAATCAAAATCATCAAAGGTAAGTACATCAGTCGGCGCAGGCTGGACGGACCACACATTCGTGTCGTTTAGATAGTCTTGAATCTTATAATAGCCTTTAGACATAAGCGTGTTTTTAACGTGTTTCTTAAATTTATCAACCGGCAATTCGACAAGATTGTGTGGTATATTATTAAAGAATTTTATACAATTTCCCATAAACGAATTACTAGTTTTAACTAATCTGAAGTTAGGAACGACAAGCTTGTGTTTATTTCTTGTATTATATGGGTGAATGTCGCTTTTCTTCATGAAGTTATCTAAATTTTTACGGACGTACATTATATTATCAAAAATGTATTGAGAAGCCACAGTTAATATGTTGATTTTCTTAAAGACCTCTCTCAGGGAGTCACGAGGACTAAGTTTATAAATAGCACGAATGGCTCTTTTCTGCAAAATAAATATGGTTTCAATGTCTGTAGCAGAACCCCACAAGAGAAGACCGTAAGACATAATACTGTGGAAGTAACTAAAATATACAAGCCTCGCCGTTTCAACATCAGTCAGGTACCTAATTTTTCTAACTGCAAAGGCAGCTGAGCTTAGCCTCCTAGCTAGGGCTTCAATATGAGGTCCCCACTGTAATTTTGAGTCAAGTGTAATGCCCAAAAATACAGTGGAGTCCATTAAGACTAGATTATTACCATTTAGTACAATATTTGGTGTAAGTTGCTTTACATTAGGCAAAGTGAATTTTATACATTTAGTTTTACTAGCATTCAGTAACAAGTTATTGGTGGTGAACCAATTCAATACTTTGGAGAGAGTATTGTTTACTTCGTCAAAATTTTCTTCATGTCTTTTCATTTTAAAAATCAAGGAAGTATCATCAGCAAACAAAACTATCTCACAAAGATTTGTGGAATGAAATGGTAGGTCGTTTACATATATTAGGAAGAGTAAGGGCCCCAATATTGAGCCCTGGGGCACCCCCATTTGAAGGGGGGCACCGGAAGTGTGCTGTACTACAGACTGCTGAACATAGGCCCCACTGCAGTGACCAAACACAAGCGGTCTGCATTCATAAATATTTGTTGTCAAATCAACGAGAAATTCTTCATTAACCCAGATATTACTACTGATCTTTATAAACAACACCTAAGTCATTAGAATAGAAATGTAGTTTTATCAAGTAGCTACTATTTATCAGTTTTAATTTATTTCAAATTCAAATTAATGAAAAATATATACTTCTCAGTGAAGCTGAAACTCGAATTACCCTATTTTTTATTATTTTAAATTATCTATACAATACAAATATTATAAAGCTGAAGAGTTTGTTTGTTTGTTTGTTTGTTTGTTTGAACGCGCTAATCTCCGAAACTACTGGTTCGAATTGAATAATTCTTTTTGTGTTGGATAGTCTAGTTATCGAGGAAGGCTATAGGCTATATAACATCACGCTACGACCAATAGGAGCAAAGATATAGTGGTAAATGTGTAAAAAACTGGAGAAAGAAGTCACTATTAGACGCGGACGAAGTCGCGGGCAAAAGCTATATTTAGATAAAGTAATAACTATTTTTAATAAACAAGATTTATTCTTATTTTGTATATGGTAACTTTGGTTTCCGAGGCATAATTTGACGATGCGTTTGGTGTATTGGTTAGCGCTCCTGACTATTACGCCGGCCGTCGCGGGTTCGAATCCCGCAAGGGGCAAATGTTTGTGTGATGAGCACGAACATTTGTACCTAAGTCATGGATGTTAATATGTATTTAAGTGTTTATGGGAGACGCCCCCGTCATAATCGTTGTCTGGTACTTCGTAACACAAGAAAGAAAATTCCTTAGTTCGTAACCAAGACAATTGGTGTGTTGTCTGGCGCATATTTATTTTATTTATAACTAGCGGTCCCAGCGAACTTCGTTTCGCCCCCAGTCCCGTCCCGCCCCGGCCCCGTTTTATGGAAATTTTCTTTGCTATAAACCTCACGGAGCCCGAGACCTTTCCAACGAATGCAAAACCGTGGAAATCGGTTCATGCGTTCTGGAGCTATAGCGTCAGGAAGGAAAACCCGACTTATTTTTATAAAGTAGAATGATTAAGTATTCATTATACATATCGAGTTTTCATTGTTTTTAAGATGTATTCTGCTATTCGGGACGGAAACTAATCCAACAAATCAAAACCATGGCAATCGGTCCAGCTGTTCTCGAGTTATAAGTGTTGTAACAAACACGACTTTCTTTTCTTTTTGGTTCGGTACTATCTGGGTTAAATCACACCCTGTATATGTTCCAGGGGTGACACAAGGCGAAGAGGACGACTTGTCCACCCCGGACGAGAAGCTCCTCGGGCGGCTGGTCAAGGCCAAGTACGACACGGACTTCTACATCCTGGACAAGTACCCGCTCGCCGTGCGCCCCTTCTACACCATGCCCGACCCCAACAATCCGGTAAATAATAGGCTAGTCGACTAAAGGAGTAAAAAAGTAAAGTTAGCCTGTAAGCATCCCACTGCTGGGCAAAGGCCTTACCTCAAATGTGAGGTAGTATGAGCCATACTCCACCACGCGGGCTCAGTGCGGATTGGCGGAGGGGTGTTTGCAAGGCAAGCGACCAACCTTGCTGGCAGATTTTTATCAAGCCGCCCATAGGGCCTCTGACTAGGCTTAACGACTAATACCGATCGATATTAGCCGGGACCAACGGCTTAACGTGCCTTCCGAAGCACGGAGATGCTCGTGATGTACGTCACTTATATGGTCGGAATGGTCACCCATCCAAACACCGACCGCGCCGAAAGTTGCTTAACTTCGGTATTACTACCAAAGCGCTGCCACCACTGCGCTACGAGCACCTCGACTAAAGGAGACGTTTACAAAAATGCCAAGACTATGTACGGTTTCTCTAAAAATAGCTAAAGAAAGATACAGGTGATTAGACATACTATATGTAATTTTAATTTAATTCACAATTTTTACGAAATTTAAATAATAAACTTTTAAAAACGTTGGCAACTTCTTCTCTATAAAACATGTCGAATCGTGCAAAAAAAGTTAATCTGTCATTCAAATGTCATTTTGCTTAATCTGTCAATGTCAAGTGTCGTTTTGCTTTCAGCTTTAGATCTTTTTTAATCTGTTCAAACAGCTGATTGGCTGACAGGTATTTGACAGATTTTTTAGACAGCATGAAATGTAGCTAGATGTTATTAGTTTATGATACATATTACCCAAAAATTGAAGATTTCACGGACAAAAATCATTCTAAAAATGATTAAGCTTTACATAAGCTATTTTTTAGTGTTATGTACAAGGTGTTGGCATTTCCCCATTCAAACGAAAACATCTCCTTTCAAAAACTAGATAATACCTTACCTTAGTAAATATATTGATCAAATACCTTGATATTTTTAAAATATATGATGATTGAAAAAAATTTAATGGGTCTCAAAAACGCTCGAACTGTCATGGCGTACTAAATGACGTCACGGCGGAAGTTCGAAAGTCTTTTTTACAGCAAAAAGAATAGCCCGCCATCGCACAAGGCATGACGTCACATCCTCTGATAGGCGTTTGTGCGTTTTGGACTTACTAAATAATTTAAAATTGCACCCATTGCCATCTCTCTGCATGACCTAAAGGTTTGACTGGCAGAGTATGCTTTTAACATTAAGTCCACCTTTGTACACTATGATTTGTGCAATAAAGTCTTTAAATAAATAAATAAAATATTATCAATCCTAATTTAAATTGATAAATTAATTATCTCCAAACCATAATTAAACAATTGAAACTACAACAATCTACCGTTTAAAATCGGTCGTTTTATACTTATTCAGTCTGTTAAGTTATACGTTAAAAATCAGCCCCTAAATTAAATATGACGTTTTGTTTCTTTCAGAAATCATCAAATTCCTACGACATGTTTATGCGAGGTGAAGAGATATTGAGCGGCGCGCAGCGTATACATGACCCAGACTTCTTGACTGAGAGGGCGAAACATCACGCCATTGGTGAGTAGCGGCTGAGCCGATAATGATGTAGATGTCATAGAATACAGGAGGTCTACTACGAAAAACGAAATCCGTCAATACGATTATCGTTTTCCGAAACATTTTTAGTATGGAATCCCTACAAGAAATGGTTCGAATCTGCAAAACGAGTATCGTATCGACGGATTTCGTTTTTCGTAGTAGGCCTTCGATCTCTAGTCTGAATAATGAATGGTGGCACCAGAGAAGAGGCGGCAATTTAAAAAAATATATATTATTGTAAAAAATAATGTGCAGTTTTCTTTTAGGTATTTATTTATAGCATTTTGGTCTATGAAATACAGTGTTAGTTAACATTTTTTTAAAATTAAAGCCGCTTTTTTGGTGCTACCTTTTATTAGTCAGACTCTAACAATAGTAGTTACAAAGATAATAGAGTTTGTACCATGAAATTAATATTCCTATCGGAATAGAAGAACAAGTAAAAGCTGTCAAACGAAACCGATTTTGGATGACAATAACCAATTTTAGTAAGTTACATTAGTCACTTAAAATGAGATAACCTTTCGTCCAGGTGATTTATACTTATCTTCCTAGGTTAAATATATTAGTTTACCGCATGATAAACAGTCGACACAAAATATCGAACATGCAGCCTTAGTGTAAAACGAAAAATTATTTATTTGCACAAAATATTCGTAAACATGCATTAAATGTTATTTTGTCTTTACTTTTTACATAACGTTAACGTTTATAGAAAAGAATAAGCAAACTTCATATGTGCATCTGGATTGGGGGCCCATTTTTTTAACCCTTGTGAAATGAAATAAAACTCTAAGGGTAAATTAGTTAAAAATAGTAAAAACTTAAAGCATAGGGCCAAAAATTTCTTAAACATAAATTACAACTTTTATGGATAAATAACTTGGGCCCTCAATCCAGATGGTGGCATAGCCTAATCTCAGTAAGTATTATTTCTGGTTTGATATATTTTATAGAAGGATTTAGTTAAGAATTTCTTACATATTTTAAGAAATTCCCAAATCTGTAGAACATGACGTTATAGATTTATGGCGGTATATCTAGGGCCCTCACTTCGTTATTGTCTGAACCCTAAAACATGAATTTATCTGAAAAAAAAATATTACGACTATTAGAAATGTTACTTAGATACACTCGGTGAATTTCTTAAAAAGAAATAATGACTCAAAAGTTAATTGTTAAGAAGTACATGAAGGTCGTAACGTCTGAACTGAGAGCCCAATATTTTTGGCTTTATTGACTAGGCACAGCGTCATAGATTTACGCAAATTTGATGAGAATTTTAACATTTTCTTAATTAAATTATAACATAACGCCCGTTCTTCTAAATTCCATATTTCAAGAGAAAAATAACTTTCAACTTTCTATAAGAGAACAAATTGTAGGGTGACCATTAGTTTATCGTAGTATTTAGGGACCGTCTATTAATTCCTTGAAAGTAACTTAACTAGGAACCAACATAGTGATAGCGATTAGACCAAAAAAAAAAAAATAAGACATGCATGAATCATACTCAAACCAGGTTGTTTTAGGTGTCAAGCCAATGCGAGCTGAGTACCATACCTATTGATTTAACCCCCATGTATTCTACAATTATTTGAAGTTTTCGAAATAACGCATTCTTTTGATATTTTTCATGATACACCTAGATGATGGCTTTAAAAATTATATCTTTTTTAGGTCAACTTCTCTTGGATATTTTAAATTTAGTCAGAAGCTATGGAGTACACATTGATGTTAAGTAAATATTTTTTAGAATGATTTTATTTCATTTGCGTATTTCGACGCCTCTGGTGCTATAGTAAGACTGCGCTTTACAAAATATACACTTACACTATGATAAACTATGGTCACCCTACAATTTATTCCCTTACAGAAAGTTAAAAGATATTTTTCTCTTAAAATATGGCATTTAGAAGAATGGACGATATGTTACAATTTAATTAAGAAAAATTTTAAAATCATATCGAATTTGAGTAAATCTATGACGTTGTGCCTAGTCAATAAAGTCAAAAATATTGGGCTCTCAGTTCAGACGTTACGACCTTTATGTACTTCTTAACAATTAACTTTTGAGTCATTATTTCTTTTTAAGAAATTCACCGAGTGTATCTAAGTAACATTTCTAACAGTCGTAATTTTTATTTTTCAGACAAATTCATGTTTTAGGGTTCAGACAATAACGGAGTGAGGGCCCTAGATATACCGCCATAAATCTATAACGTCATGTTCTACAGATTTGGGAATTTCTTAAAATATGTAAGAAATTCTTAACTAAATCCTTCAATAAAAAATATTAAACCAGAGATAATACTTACTGAGATTAGGCTATGCCACCATCTGGATTGAGGGCCCAAGTTATTTATCCATAAAAGTTGTAATTTATGTTTAAGAAATTTTTGGCCCTATGCTTTAAGTTTTTACTATTTTTAACTAAATTACCCTTAGACTTTTATTTCATTTCACAAGGGTTAAAAAAATGGGCCCCCAATCCAGATGCACATAAACTTCATACTTTAAATTTAAACCGGATTGGCAAATACACCGTGCTTTTTTAACCGTCTTACACCCGAAGCCCACGTAATGTAACCATCTTAATAAACCTCTAGGACATGTTATTTTTTTTTATTACACTCCACATTTTGGTGTAAAAAATATCTAATAGTAATGTTACGTAATGTATCACCCTGTTCATAATGTTTATGTTTTCAACAATGCATTCCTTGACCTTGCCGCCTCCACGCGTTCCGCACCGTAGCCAATCTAAGACAGTCCACGTGGATCTCTAACCAATCATGCGCTAGCGCAATCCTTTGTGACGCCCACCGCCTCGCCCCTTTCTATTCGTGCGTAAAACTAGGTCAGTAGTGCTAGACAGCCGAGTGAATGACCCGCGCGTAGTGCTCGTTACAGGATGTTTCGTACTAAATTGTGCTGATATCTTCTTTAATGTCTTAGGCTTTGAAATCTTAATAATAACCAAGTTTTATTTAACGAATGACATGTAGTTAATGGATACTTTAAGTGGCCTTCGGCTGTAAGACGGTTAAAAAAGCATGGTATATAAATCGTAAATTGAGAGGCTTCATTTGGACTAATTTAACTCTTAAATGAGAAGTTGTAAGGGTTATTTTGCTGTAATGAACAATAATCAATCATCGATCAAGTCCCCATGTTTCAGAAGCACAATTTCTCTTAAATATACACAATTTTATTTGAAATTATAAAAAATCACATGAAAGAAATTTTCAGCGAGGCTCTTTGGGGCTCATAACTGTTTGACAGCCGTCAAAAATGGTTCTGCTGCATCATATCTCGCATCTCTTTTTATCGCACAGCTTTATCCTACTGACATCTCGCTTTAGTCGTTCTATTCCGAAAGGGATAATAATTCTATGAATGAAATAAGAAACCGAAAATTGCGCACGGGCGGGATTCGAACCAGCATCTTTCTGGCTTACAGCGGGCCAACTGCTCTTCCAATTGAGCTACCGTGCTGTCGGTCCGACCGCGCGAAATTCTTGGTCTCTTAGTATACGTCATTGCGTGACGCTAGCGCCATCTACCCGTCTGTTTATGCAACAACGGGCCAAGTAGTTATTCTCTAACAGAATAAACTACTTGGCCCGCTGTAAGCCAGAAAGATGCTGGTTCGAATCCCGCCCGTGCGCAATTTTTGGTTTCTTATTTCATCTTTAAGAATATAAATATGACACTGTGAGTGTTTAAAAACATTCTAAATAATTCTATGGTTTGTACGGACTAGACTTTTCTAGCGGTTTGTGATAGATGATGATTAAATATTTTCTGAATTAAAATATTTCTTTAATTTAATGTACCCCGATTTTTGTCATGATTTTAATTTTCATTAATATACCTTCTACTGGATTTGAGCGAAACAAACCCTACAACAAGTATTTCTAAAATTGCTTAATAGGGTGTTTTCATTAATAAATATGTAATGAAATTGTTTAAGCAAAAAATAATAATTCATTATTTTTAGATGAATTCATAACACTGATATTTGGCAACCTGCTATTTTATGGCACAATTTTTTTCGTTGTCTACTTTCAAATGTTTGTATTAATTAATTAACTATGTAATAAAACGTGTTTCTTTTCAGACACAAGTAAAATCGCTGCCTACATTGAGTCCTTCAGATTAGGATGCCCTCCTCATGCTGGTATGATTTTTATAATATTATTCGTAAAGAACTAAGACTAAATGATATAAATTGCACTTGTAAAAAATTACTGAGTCAGACGAGGAATCGAACCCCGCGTTTTACACTATCCGGGCCTATACCCAAAAATTGCTATGAACACTTTCCGATAGGCAAGTTATCATTGGCATAGTGAGCAGTTTTCCCCCATCGTTTTACAGCTCTCACTAGATGGCGTTAGGGTCACTTTAGGAACATATTTTTTCATGGTGGCGGAAAACAACGAAAAAAAATGTGCGTAAGTAAATATTGTAAAATGCGTTATTGACATATGGATTTTTTTGGCATTATTATGAACTTTAAATACTCAAGGTTCACATAAATATTGTTTTACTGTTTATTATTTACGTTGGCGAAAAGCAATTACCCTCTGCTATAATTCTTAAATAAAGTTTAAAAAGTTAGTTCCTAAAGTGACGCTAGCGCCATCTCTCGATCATATAAACATCTCTTGACAAGAAAACTGCTCATTGTTCATAAATTATATTCGATAAAAAATATGTCTCATCGAGTTATCAGATCGGTAAAGGTCGATCTTTACCGGCTCTTATACTAATACAGCCACGTTTCACCTGGTTAGCTAACTGTTGGTTAAAATAATTATAATTATATAAATTGCACTTGTAAAAAGACAACTGTGAACCTGTGACAGACGAGGAATTGAACCCCGTGTCTTACGCTATCCGCGCGTATGCCTATACCACTCGGCCACCGTCACAATAACAAGCCTGTTGAATTTCACGTGGTTCAATTCCTCGTCTGTCACAGGTTCACAGTTGTCTTTTTACAAGTGCAATTTATATTATCAAGTTTGTATGGTGACAAAACACTATAAAAACAAAAATAAACTATAATTATATAATTGTTGCTATTAGGCGATAATGTGCAAGTAGGCCTTAAATGGCGCACTTTCATGAAAATAGAATAAAAAGTACATACCAGCTCCTGAAATGCTAAATCTTTTGTTCGATTCAAGGGCCACTTTCATCCAGTTAAATATAAAACCCATGCTATTGGCCTCAAGCTACAGATTTTGAAAAAACTTTCACAATTTTGACGTATCAAATGCAAAAAAAATTGATGCTGAACCGATACTGATGCAATTTTCTTCTACAGGTGGCGGCATCGGCCTGGAACGCGTTGTGATGCTGTACCTAGGCCTCGAGAACATTCGCAAGACGTCAATGTTTCCGCGCGACCCGAAGAGAATCACGCCTTAAGAATAAGCTCCATTTTATTATTGATTGTTATTGTAATCGTTTTGTACAATAAATATTGTGATTACTCAGCTGTTGTTTCATTATTATTTTAACTCATTTCTTAACACGTTCCGGGACAGTGCACGTCTACAGGCGTGAAATCAATACAACATCTAATGAGTCTGGAATAGTGTCCCGAAACGTGTTAATAAAATGCTAAGTACTACAATCAGTCATTGGGTAATGGGTAGCAATAGTTTGCGTGACAGTTCTAAAATTTAGTTCTAAGTCATTATAAGTCGCTCATGGTCGTAATTTGGAAAAAAAATAATGGCGGATAAAATGCGAGCCCAAAGTTACGTATCCCTTTCATCGGGGTTCATTTCTGAATTAATTCAAACAAAAGACTCAGGTAAAGATTTAGGTACGCAAGTTCTTTGTTTCTGTAAAATTCATAAATATTTTTACTATCACCCAAATTAACTCCCACATCTTAAATCTCAATTATCTCGGAAACGGTGCGTCCTATCAAAAAAATAACGAAATTTTCGTCCCCCCCTATTGGGATACACCCCCGGAAACCCACTTAATTCTATAACAATTTGACCTCAAAAATGGTCAAAGGGTCAAAAATTAATCTGACCCCAAATACAGTCAAACATGAGATAGTAATTTTTCATAACGAATATCCTTGCAGATTTAAGTCATTAATTTGTCGTAACTATCTCAAAATGGGGTACGGAACTTTTGGCTTGCATTCTACTCACCCCTTCTGATTTATTTCTGAAATGACTGAAAATGAAAACCCAATAGAAATCGTAATTTTATCGTTCAATTTTGGCCTCGTTTTACTACAACTGCCATATTCCGTTGCGAAATCTATTGCTATCCTCAAAAACATAGCAAGAAATAATATTTACAGTCCCAGATCTTAAATCTCAATTATCTCGGAAACGGTGCGTCCTATCGAAAAAATAACGAAATTTTCGTCCCCCCCTATTGGGGTACACCCCCGGAAACCCACTTAGTTCTATAACAATTTGACCTCAAAAATGGTCAAAGGGTCAAAAATTCATCTGACCCCAAATACAGTCAAACATGAGATGGCAATTTTTCATAACGAAAATCCTTGCAGATTTCAGTCATTAATTTGTCTTAACTATCTCAAAATGGGGTACGGAACTTTTGGCTTGTATTCTATTCACCCCTTCTGATTTATTTCTGAAATTACTGAAAATGAAAACCCAATAGAAATCGTAATTTTATCGTTCAATTTTGGCCTCGTTTTACTACAACTGCCATATTCCGTTGCGAAATCTATTGCTATCCTCAAAAACATAGCAAGAAATAATATTTACAGTCCCAGATCTTAAATCTCAATTATCTCGGAAACGGTGCGTCCTATCGAAAAAATAACGAAATTTTCGTCCCCCCCTATTGGGATACACCCCCGGAAACCCACTTAGTTCTATAACAATTTGACCTCAAAAATGGTCAAAGGGTCAAAAATTAATCTGACCCCAAATACAGTCAAACATGAGATGGTAATTTTTCACAACGGAAATCCTTGCAGATTTCAGTCATTAATTTGTCTTAACTATCTCAAAATTGGGCACGGAACTTTTGGCTTGCATTCTATTCACCCCTTCTGATTTATTTCTGAAATGTTCATCATGACTGAAAACTATAACAACTGGTAATTTTATCGTTCAATTTTGGCCTCGTACCACTACAACTGTCGTATTCCGTCGCAAAATCTATTGCTATCCTCAAAAACATAGCAAGAAATAATATTCAATAATATTATACAGTCCCAGATCTTAAATCTCAATTATCTCGGAAACGGTGCGTCCTATCAAAAAAATAACGAAATTTTCGTCCCCCCCTATTGGGATACACCCCCGGAAACCCACTTAGTTCTATAACAATTTGACCTCAAAAATTTCTGAAATGACTGAAAATGAAAACCCAATAGAAATCGAAATTTATCGTTCAATTTTGGCCTCGTTTTACTATAACTGCCATATTCCGTATTTATCGTTCAATCATTCTACTCACCCCTTCTGATTTATTTCTGAAATGACTGAAAATGAAAACCCAATAGAAATTTATCGTTCAATTTTGGCCTCGTTTTACTACAACTGCCATATTCCGTATTTATCGTTCAATCATTCTACTCACCCCTTCTGATTTATTTCTGAAATGACTGAAAATGAAAACCCAATAGAAATCGTAATTTTATCGTTCAATTTTGGCCTCGTTTTACTACAACTGCCATATTCCGTCGCAAAATCTGTTGCTATCCTCAAAAACATAGCAAGAAATAATATTCATACAGTCCCAGATCTTACATCTCAATACCTCGGAAACGGTGAGTCCTATCAAAAAAATATCGAAATTTTCGTCCCCTCCGCCCTCCCGTCGGGATGCACCCCCTTAAATATGGTCAACAGGTCAAAAACAAATATGATGTTATACCTCAAAAGGACATTATCCACAGTAAAGCAGCCAAAAAACCCCAATACCCCATTTTGAGGAAATAATGACGAAGTCGTGTTTGAGTGTTATTGAGGTCAGATTTATTTTTGACCCTTTGACCATTTTTGAGGTCAAATTGTTATAGAACTAGGTGGATTTCCGGGGGTGTATCCCAATAGGGAGGGACGAAATTTTCGTTATTTTTTTGATAGGACGCACCGTTTCAGAGATAATTGAGATTTAAGATCAGGGACTGTATAATATTATTGAATATTATTTCTTGCTATGTTTTTGAGGATAGCAATAGATTTTGCGACGGAATACGACAGTTGTAGTGGTACGAGGCCCAAATTGAACGATAAATTACGATTTTTACTGGGTTTTCATTTTCAGTCATTTCAGAAATAAATCAGAAGGGGTGAATAGAATGCAAGCCAAAAGTTCCGTAACCCATTTTGAGATAGTAAGACAAATTAATGACTGACATCTGCAAGGATATTCGTTATGAAAAATTACCATCTCATGTTTGACTGTATTTGGGGTCAGATAATTTTTTGACCCTTTGACCATTTTTGAGGTCAAATTGTTATAGAACTAGGTGGGTTTCCGGGGGTGTATCCCAATAGGGGGGGACGAAATTTTCGTTATTTTTTTGATAGGACGCACCGTTTCCGAGATAATTGAGATTTAAAATCTGGGCCTGTGGGATAACATTCTGTATGAGATATTTCTTGTATCTGATTTACCTAAACTACCTAACTTATGATGAATATGGCTATGGATAGAGGTAATAAATAAAACCAGTATATTTTACGAATAATTCATATATTACAATATAATTCATCCATCGTAGGTCCATCACATATCTCGCTCAAGAGCACTCAATTTCACTAAATTGGCGGGTACAGTATTTTTAATACAACCTTGTATAGAACTGATATGAAAGAAAAATTCACATCTCACTCACTTGTTATACTGTGTGAGCGAGAGGTAATATACAAATTCTTTATAGGTTGTAAGATACAAAACACTATGAGCTTGATTACATGTGTTATTTTTAAGAATATCTATCTCTTTTTAATCGTAAAGAAAGAAAAGAGACAATAATATTGACAGTAAAGGATGGTTTAACAAATGATATGAATATTACACAAGCACATATCAAATATGTTTTGAGTGTAAGAGTTTTTTAAATGTATTATTAGTTTATTTTCTTTCATGCGACGGAAAAAGAGATTCTAGTAAGTTTATATTTAGTAAGTACAGAACATATAAATCAAGCTCATAATATTTAAAAACTAGACCAAAAACAATCAATACCCGCCATAGTCACATCATACAAAACGCATCATGATCGCATAACTCAGAAAAATCACTTAAAAATAACTAAACTACAAATTATACTTCGCTTAGCAGCAACGTATTACATAAATTAAGTAAAATCCGAGGAAATATGTATACAGTACAGTATAAATAGTACAATCAACACATAAAAATGTCTACACTTTAAAAATGTTGGCAAGAGTTGGTGTAAGTTCTTGAAGATTTTACTGCTGAAATAATTTAAAATGGTTTATTAAAAATTGCACTTACGCCTCTGTCTTACGCTATACGGGCGCATTGATATTTATTTTCTTTTTGATTCACTGTATTGTATACATATTTTTAACATTCCACATAATTAAAAACAAATGCCTTGAAATAAATCCTATTTCATACAAATATAGTAGAATCCGTTTTCATACAAATATTAGCCATATTTCGATGTAAGTAATAAATATTACAAATTATGATATAACTATTTTGAAGTACAGATAGTGCCATCCACAAAGGCGCCAGACACTATTTTTTTATTGAGGAAAGCGCAGGGTGCGGCGGGGGTGTGACAAAAATGTAATTATTAAATTATCAAATATCGGCAAAAGCTTGCACACACACATGTAAGTACTATAAACGACTAGCGGTCCCAGCGAACTTCGTTTCGCCCCCAGCCCCGTCCCTGATTTATGCTATAAACCTCACGGAGCCCGAGACCTTTTCAACGAATGCAAAACCGTGGAAATCGGTTAGTGCGTTATGGAGTTATAGCGTCAGGAAGGAAAACCCGATTTATTTTTATAGAGTAGATTAGGACGAATGCTACCATTCGTGTATGACACTATCTGTATACACAACAGGAGGTTATGGAAATACATATTTAATAATTAATTTAATGTTTATATGCCGATGTAATCATCAATGAGTATTTGAAATTATACTCATGAAAGTTTTAAACAGAGGAGCACCATTGGTAAAAATATAGAAACCATTTTTTTTAATACTGATTCTTAGGAAAATATGGAATTAATCTCAAGATGTTATGTGTTTTTATTTCAAGTAATATAAAAAACACTCAATATATTTAATACCAAACTTATCCACCAGTATCAATAATGTGTTCTATTTTGTTATTTACTAGTAAGAGCTATAGTTTCTGTCCACAAACATTGCCGATAATATACAAAAGGCGTAAAAAGACAATTTACGGTCAAGGTCTCTCGCGCCTAACTACTTTAAGTGCCAAAATAGCTTGTTCATTTCGTCGTCCCTTGTTAGTGACGCCCGTTTTCGTCTTATGTGTGCGATTTTCTTTGAAAAGTGGTAAGGCGCGAGTGATCTTGACCGTATATTGATTTGTAAAACGAAGCATCAAAAATTTTTATCAGTTTAACCATCCCTCATTTGCTTTTCATTCAAACCGGTATGTTATGTGAATGAATATAAAAATGAGTTAAAAAATCTACTTTTCTGTTTATCGACAGATGTAAAATCCCTATTTCTTATCAACTGCCAACGATAGACATAAATGGAGAAAACCTTGAAATGCAATGTCTGAATAATCTACTTTCCTGATCAACAATTTGCAATATTTCCAAAACTATTCGACAAATTGTTTATAGTTGGTTAGCGTACACAGATGCTTTAACAACAGAGAGTTCCCTGTAAAAACAATTAAAGATGTAATCGACTAAAATGTATCACATCTGTCAATAAACGATAGATTCTAGAAAAGCATTTACACATTAATTAGTAGGAATCTTGTTGTATATACAGCTTCAATATGTTTATTCTATAAACTGACATTATATTATATTATGTAGTGGAGGAAAAATATATTTAAACGGAGACCGATGTGTTTAATTAACTAAAAAAAGAAAAAAAATGCTACCTCAGCTTTTAAAATAGATATTTTATGTTGTGGTTAATAGGAAAAGGAATCTCTGGGATTTTGATAAAATTAAAAAATAAAACAATATGTATTAATTACATAAACTATCTACACAATCATTATGTAGCCAGGATTTATTCGAGTTGAAAGAAAGATAACAATTTTTAATATTTTGAGCATGATTTTCAAATGATTATAAAAATTTTGTTGAACATTACTGAGATCTTATAAAGGGATTGTATATTTAAATTATATTTAACTTAACATTTAATTTTTTTTGATAGTGTGAATTTTTTAAATGATCTTTAAAATGATTTAAAAGCCAAATTAGGGCAAAAGTGACTGACATAAAAATATTATTCATATTTGCGTTCCTAAAAGGCTTATATCAAACTGCAGTTTCTCAATACTTTTGACATTTAAAAATAACATATCAAATCGGGAAAAAATGTGACTCATGCAAAATATTTAAAATTCCAACATTGCTCATTATATCGTTTCAAAAGTTAGCACTAAGTAACATAATAACATACACAAATATATAATGGAAACCATGGTCAATTATTTCAGGATCATTCCGACCCCAAGGGCAAAATACATAAGTATTAAGTATCTCCATATTAAGTACGGATTTCACTAATTTGCTTAGAATTAAGTTATGCTAGACATTATCACTGGATTTTTTTATAGTTTGTATTTTATTCGTAGACCGATTCAATCACTTTTTTTTGTTGGCACCAAATATCTGACGGTTATGTTCCATTTTGTCACTGGATTCAATGTCATCAATCACCAATATGATCAACATTATTCTGGTGTCATTTCTTGCCACATTTCCAGTCCACATTATTTTAAGTTATTTAAAACTTTGATAGCTACAGTGAAGTGTAAAACAGGTAGTGATGCTAACGAAGATTTTTTTTAAGCTCATTATTATATGATTGATTTGCATTTGTATCTATAACACTATGAGTGGTCGGATCACAAAAGGTTTTTTCTAATGACCCGTCCGTCACTTTTAAATGTTACAATATAGAAAACTGACAAATTTAATTCGTCATGAGGACAAATCTAGCTGTATTATAGATATGTGTTCTCACCGCCTCACACTTCACCGCACACTATCACAGTCACTGTCACTTCACATCACTTTATCCGAACAATGTCTTCAAGTCATGCTCGTATAGAGCTATGACCAGCATCACCCCCACTCCGCAGGCCAAACCGAGCAGTTGTAGGATGCACTGGCATAGTGTCCCTTCGTTGCTGTGTGAAGTGCTCAGTTCTGGCATCTGCGGATAAAATACAATTTTATTATTAGTTTGAATATAAAAGCGTGTTATTTAACTATAATATTCTGATATTGTAAAGATTTTACAGATGCAATTCAACACATAAAGGTCCAAACGGGTAAACAAATAAATATTGTAGTAAAAAAGTCTTCATGCAAACAAAAGTTTGGTTGGGACAGGTTAACTTGAGTAAAGAATAAAATTTTGGATTTAAATAGATACCTCATTATGAGTTCAGAAACTCCTACAGTTATAGATTGCTAGTGATGTAACTATAATCTATGCTAGCGCTGTAACCTCTAAGTTTTGTATCCCGAGGAGAGGAATCGAACCCCACGTTATTAGCATACAGATGAAAGATCAAAACTCTCAGCTAGGGCACGCAGATGATCAGTCTCCATAATGTAGAAAAAGTGTTGTGATCTCTATAAATTGCAGTGTAGCCTCGATGCTAAACTTAATATTGCATGGTAGGAAGATTAGGGGCACATGTGATTTACTTCGTATTTGATTTGTAACCTCCATGCTAGTGCTGTTTTAGTGTTGTTGTCTATAGTAACATCCCTAGTGTTATTTTAACAACGTAACCTAGTATTATAACTTAGTTGCTAGACTTGTAACATAAACTTTAAATCATCATGTCAAAGAGGGCGAAAAAACATCCCTCTATTTACTAGTGTAATAACTACATTGTACCTTAATTGCCACTGTTGTAAAATGGTTGCTAGTCTTGTCCCCCATTTGCTAGTCTTGTCTCCCCCATTTGCTAGTCTTGTCTTCCCCATTTGCTAGTGTTGTAACATAGTTGCTACACTTGTAACAAACATTCTAACTCACCATATCAACAAGTGCGATGTACAGGAACATCCCGGCTGCGGCTGCGAACAGCCAACGCGTGGCTGACGGCGCGTGTCCCGCCAACACTCCGCACACCATGCCAGCGAGGCAAAGCGCCGAGGAGAGTATGTTGTAGCAGACAGCTCGTTTGACAGACATGCCAGCTTTTAGCAGGACTGCGAAGTCGCCTGGAAGTGGGAAAAGGTGATGTTAGGAATAAGTAACAAATAAAAAGAGCCAAGGCTGCTTATATATGAAATCGAGATAAAAACGGGGAATTTAAGCGCGATTTTGTTAAAAGTGTAGAAGAACGAAGAGATGCTTTTGTCTATAAGTAATACGAAAATACTGTAGATAGAATATAAGGAGTACCTACCAATTTGCTAGTATTGTAACATTTGTAACATAGATCTTGTGCTACTTTTGTAACCTTAGATTGAACATCGATAGTCTGATAAACTGAAAGTTGTATTAGTGAACTACCTACTTTAATGAAATGATAAAAGAAGTCGGTTAAATACTCTTGTGTTACATGGGCATTTGGACATTTATTTCCGAAATATTTACCTACTTTAATTAATGACCTACCCAACTCATGTGGCAGTTCGTGGCAAAGAACAGCGATTGCTGTGGAGAAACCACCGGCTAAGTTTGAAGCAAACGCAGCTCCTGAAATCACAAAAATGATGATTTTTTTTTTCATTGTAACTTTGTGTTGCGATACATGTGTCTATGTGTGTGAGTGAGTGTGTGTGTGTGTGTGTGTGTGTGTGTGTGTGTGTGTGTGTTTTTATTCAGTCCCTTTACAAATAAATGCTTTTTCTGTCTTTCTTAATAAACATTTATTAGTGACCGTAGTCGTAGCGTAGTAGTCTGTCAATTTGTCTAGACATTTTGACAATAAAATTAAAATAAAATAGTGTGCCATAAATTACTTTTGTAACAAGGATGCGCACGCGCAAATGGACACGACTGGACTATCGATAATACTAGCAAAACCCCATTTCAAACCTATTGTTATCGATAAACGCACGTATACAAACAATGCGCGTACAACAATGTATTTAAGTATTTATGGGAGACGACTCCGTCATAATCGTTGTCTGGTACTTCGTAACACAAGGACGAAAATTCCTTACCACGTCAATCAGTCAATTTGTGTGTTGTCTGGCGCATATTTATTTAGAACCCATATTTTTTTCCCTTTACCTTGAAATCTAACAAACACTCTTTATCATCATTATTATTATTAATTGTTATTCAACTATTAAAGCTGACATTGAGCTATTATCATAATTCAAATAGTAACGGAGGATTACACGGTTGTATTGTTGTAATACTAGCGGACTCAGCGAAAATTGTTTCACCCCGGCCCCGTCCCGCCCCAGTCCCGGCCCCGTCGAACGGGATAAATGTATCCTATGTCCTCCTGGTTCTAAGCTACCTCTCCATCGTTTCACCCCGGCCCCGTCAAACCCCAGCCCCAGCCCCGACTAAGGGGTATGAATGGTTCTAAGCTACCGTCCCACCGCTTCGCCCCAGCCCCGTCCCACCCAAGCCCCGGTCCCGTCTAAGGAGTATGAAAAATAGATGTTTTTTGATTTGAGATCGATTCTCAGACCTACTCAATATGCTCACAAAATTCCAAGAGAATCGGTCAAGCCGTTTCGGAGGAGTACGCGAACGAACATTGTGAAACGAGAATTTTATACATAAGATAAAAGCTGGCATTGAGCTATTAACATAATTCAAATAGTAACGGAAGATTACACGGTTGTATTGTAATATTTGCTAAATGAAGGAATGACGACATGAATAGAAAACATGTGTTTGATTTACCAGGGTCAGTGTGATTTGATACAAATCTTTCTAAACTATATCAGATCATTTACTTTAGCCATAGCCTAGATCAGGAGGTCTACTATCTACTATGAGAAACGAAATCCGTCAATACGATTATCGTTTTTCGGATCCGAAAGCAAACAAAAAGATAGAATCTCTACTACAAAATGCTTCGGATCCGCAAAACGATTATCGTATTGACGGATTTCGTTTTTCGTAGTAGGCCATCAGAAACGTTTGCTTTTTTCCAATGCCTAGAAGATCAGAGGCAGTGTATAAATGATGATTTTCATAAAAAAAAGACGAATTGGTATCTAGGACTGAAGTCTAGAAGATGTCCCGGGTTCGATCCCCGGGTGGCGCTAAAAATATGTAAACGAGTTTTTCTGTTCAGAAATTCTCAGGGTAGCCCGATGTTTGGAAGTTGGCGGTGTTTCACCCCCGTGCCTCGGAAAGCACGAAAAGCTGTTGGTCCTGCGTCTGATCTCTCTCCGGTCTTATCAGATTGCTGTCCCATCGGGCTATGAGAGTGAGAGGAATAGAGAGTGCACCTCTGTGTATTATATGTCTAGCGCAGTCGTTGTGACTGGCCACCGTATTCAAAATCGGCTAGGGGGACTACTAATATTAAAAAGACCCAATGACTATTTATAGCTAGATCTAATCTTTACACCGTAGACCAATTACACCTATGAGGCAGTAGATGACTCACCTATCGCCATTCCGTCGGTGAAGTTGTGCAGCCCGTCGCCCATGATGACCATCCACGCGACTGAAGACATGGAAGACGGCGGCGCGTGAACATGCCCGTGCGAATGCGAGTGGCCGTGGTGTGCGCGGGAGTGCTCCCTGTAAATAGATGGGTAGGGTTTAAAAATTTACAGAGGTTGACTGGTAGAGAATGCCCTAAGGCATTAAGTCCGCCAATTGTACAATTTACAGTGCAATAAAGTTTAAATAAATAAAAATGTGTGAAACTTCTGTCAAGAATTCACATGCTCCCTGAAAAAAAGGTTGGGTTTTAAAAGTGTAAGGTTCTGTCAAGAAATCACACACACACACACACACACACACACACACACACACACACACACACACACACACACACACACACCCTCAATAATTAAGAAAGAGGAAGTCTGGTCTTCACGACACAGGGTATCCTATTGTGAAGTTCAGCAGGCACTGTATAATTTTGTTTTAAGTGCCCCGTATCTAATTTATATTTTATAATAACTTGCACTTTGGTAACTATACTTTTATAAATATTTTATTGTATTACTTTTAAGATATCTTAAGAACAGATTCAGATTCAGATTTATAGCATATTTCATTTTCGTTACATTTCAAAATTTCAAATGGAGAGAATAAAGGCTTTTTCCCACTGCACTGTACCATACCATGACCGTGCTAGGAATATGTCCGGCACGAAAAGCAACACGATGCGCTCTACCTTGCCCACTGAACGGATTGACAGCGTTCTGTCTCACCGTTATATGGAGCGAGAGCGAGAGAGATTTTGCCAGTGCTGACACGCTCTGTGAATGGCGCGCGACAATGTTGGTCGGTGACGGAACGGTCTAGTGGGCAAGGTGTCATAGTTTTCAATACAAAGTATATTTTTTTGCCCGAGTACGTTCCTTCAAAAACCTTACTATGTCTTTATTTGCTTGGCAGATAAACCTTTTTATTGAATTAGCTCTATAAATACACAGACACACGGGGATTGAGGCGATCGCGATAAACATAATTACCTAATGTTTTTGCCTGACGTTTCGATCGGGTTTCACCAATCGTGGTCACAGGTTTAAAATTGTGAATTAGCTCTATTAGTAACAACGTTGACCCAGTTTGCCGGGTTTCGGGTTCAAATCCCGCCTGTGCGCTAGTTTTTGGTTCCTTATTGAATCTTATGAGAATAAAAATAACACTGAGTTTCAAAATCATTTATCTCTCGATAACTATTTCAAGCCAGCCTTGAAAGCAAACTAGCTTTGTAAAAACACAAAAGAAAAGCAATGCTGCTTACCTCAAAATAACAGTATAGCTGTCTCCATCCTTCAAATCCTTCACACCATCCTCCTTATGCTTAATATTGTTCATCTCGACCACAGCCGGCGTGGACTCCGCCTTTAGCAGCCAATCCTTAGCTGTCGGCTCCTCCTTACCCTCAGGGTTCAAAGCGTTCGAAGACACCACACTCACAGAATTATTGTGCTTCGATTTCGGTGATGGAGGAATCTGGCCATCCCTCATGTGATGGTCATCATGAGTATCAGTATCAATCTCATCGTAACAGTAAGGGTATCCCGAGTACTTGTGCTTACACGTTTTAGTTGTGGGATCACCCTTTTCGTCTCTCTTAATAATCTTCATGATAGAATTCGATGTCGAGTTGGATATGGGCGCTTTCGCACCGCCGGAACATCCGCCGGCGCTTTCGTCTTTTAACACGCGGACACGAGGAGGTAGTTTGTCTTCCTCCAGCTTCTGACGACGCTTCCTCCATTCCACTACTACTGTCAGTCCCTTTTCAGTGAAGTAGAAGAAGACCACACCCATCATAGCTGCTAATCCCTTCCACATACCATCGTCATGTGAATGCCGAACCTCTACGCCTGTTCTATGATCATGATCATCTTCTAAAGGACTCATCGCGTGCGGCATTAGATGCAACAGCGCATCCCCACATAGTGTGCCTACAGCTAAAGCTACGAGGAACTGAAGTAAATGGTTATAATAAGTCTTATGCATAATAGGTATAACGGCGACTCCGAGAAGACCACACGCACTGATGATTGCGATACTGAGACAGGAGTATAGCCAGACTGCTAGCATGTTTTTTGAGTAGTGGCTTTCTTTTTCCACCTTGAGATCGCGGTCTTCTACCCGTCTGCTGGGTAGGTTCGTTTCCTTAACGCAGCCATGTTGTTCTAAGGAGGTATTTGCTAGTTTTTGATAGAGGAGTATTGGGCAGATGGCTTGAAGCGTGTCTTCAGATAGAAAGATCTCTGCTTCGTGATCATCTGCGTCGTGGTTGTGGTCGTGATGCGGTTTTAACCGCGTGTTTACTGTGGTTATGAGTTCAGCACTGCTGACACACTGTGAAGAGAAAATACAAATATTTTTATTTTTGGTTAGGTGAAAATTCCTGCTGATTAGGTAGGTAGCTAGAAAACAATATAAAATACCATTATTGTTCCAAGGAATAGTATTTGTACTCAACGTGTATAATTATGGACTAACTAATGGATTGATGTTTACATAGATTTTATTACTTTTATTTAAGTTTTTTCTAATAATATGAATAGCCAGGCATATGGCCACGATCTCACCTAATGTATTTTTTATCAAAAGAACCTTCTGACAATAACAAACAAAAGAAAAAAAGAGCGAAATCGCTCCAGCCGTTTACACGTGATTTCGTGACCAAGGGATATAAGGATTAATTTTTATACATAAAAGATTGTAAACTATACTTACATGTACAATATCCTGCTTAACACCAGTCTGACCTATATACTCTATATTTTCAGTCTTTTCAACACCACCCTTCACCAGAGTATCAAGATCCAGATTCTTCAGCATAGTATTAAACCCTGTCAGATTCATGGTCATACTAGCCGCATCACCGTACAATCTGAATATCTTCTCTACATACGAATTTGGGTACACATTCTTCAATTCTCTCTTGCTTCTTTTTGTCTTCTGCAGTCTGTGATACCGGTCATCTTTTCTCTTCTCTTCTACCACTGCTATGTGTCTTACTTCTGACGCTGGGTCGAAGGTTAGGACTCCGTCGTTCTGTATGTCAATATGTGAGGCACAGCTGTGCGCTGCGCAAAGCAGGCAGAATAGACAAACTGTCACTAAGTGATGCGACATTTTGGCTTAGTCTAGGTGTTGGCTTATAGTTAGGTTGCTTGGTCTGCTTGTCAGGATCTGACGGTCATATCTGGTCTGGTGTTCTGCGGGCAAAGAGAGGAAGAGGTTAATTAAGAGCATATGAGATTTAGAACTAATATATTGGTCGACCTATTCCCTAGCGCGCTACAGCAAAGGATTTACAGAAAGATTTTACAGAAAGTGACGACCTCCGTGGTGTAGTGGCTAAGCACGCTGAGTTACCGCTCCGAGGTCCCGGGTTCGATTCCCGGTCGGGTCAATGTAGAAATCATAATTTTCTATATTGTCCCGGGTCTGGGTGTTGTGGTACCGACGTTGTGTCTGATACCCATAACACAAGTGCATTAGCTACTTTGGGATCAGAGCAATGTATGTGATTGGTGTCTAATATTTAATATTATTTATTTTGAAAGGTGTGAGTGGATTTCGGTTAAACTTCACTTGCACTCAGGATTAGCTTAGATCTGGATTGAATGTAACTGTCAGGTCCTTTGATCAGATTCAGAATGATATTTATATCTAGAACTACCTGACAACGCAAGTGGTACTTATAATATAGGTAAACCGCTTATTTGAAACCGGGTACCTTACCAGAGGTTACTGTTCTACAACTTATGTTATGGAGGGACTTCTTTTATAATATTTTTTCCTTTACCTTCAACCTTGTGCTAGATAATAGACCGATCAAACGTCGAATTAGTGTGAATCGGACCTAACGGAACTGTCTTGTTCCATTTAGAACCCTTTATTGTTTCTTTTTCTGATTGAACTACTATTATTTATTTGAGATTTTGAGTTGATTTCACAATGATATTGATGATGATTAGCTCTTCAAACGGCTTTTCTGAGAAATACAGTAGTAGTAGTTTATAAATTATTTATTTTATTTAAATAAATCAGAAGTAGCGTTGAGTAACGAAAGTATATATTATTGTAGTAATTTCTTAGTGCTCCACATTTATTGAGCACAACCGTAAGGGGCCGTCCATTAATCACGTGAGGTCATTTTTCTCATTTTTTGACCCCCCCTCCCCCCTGATGATATTTGGTGAGGTTTGGTTCCAAACCCCCCCCCCCCCCCCCCCCCTGGATCACATGTATTTTTTTGGAAGTCTATGTAAAGGCTTTTTTTGACTGGTTTTTTTTTTAAACAAATGGTGTTTTGATTCGAAAAACATTTTTAGGTATTTGCAATAAAATTAATGAATAATTAATTAATGTTGTCTTCGTCCCACGGAGTTGCAAGACTTTCATTTAAGGTTACAACTGGAAAAGCTTCTTCTTCACTGGCAGTTGTTATTGGCAAAGAGGATTGTGATATATTAACTTCGGTTTTGTCGAGCCACTCGGCATCATCATCATCGCGCACTACGCAGAGAACCTCCCTCCCTCGTAGCGTGAGGATACGCGTGGGCGTTTCGTGGACAGTATACTACAAATCGTTCAAATTTTCGCGCCGTTCAAAATTTCGGTTTAGAAATAGCGCTTTTTGACAAAAAATAAATAAAATTAATACACGTGATGTCTAACGAGACCCCCCCCCTCCCCCCTCGTGATGTTTCGTGATGTTTTCCGTACCCCCTCCCCCCCCTTTTGAGCCTCACGTGATTAATGGACGGCCCCTAAGTCGGAAATTATATTGTCAACAAACAAAAATATTAGCATCAATTTACAACGAGCACCTCCGTTTTTTATTTACCCACTACGTTATAGCGATGACAAATATTCCTTGAGCTAAAGATTTCTTTCTTTTTGTCAGTTAACGGTAATGCCATGTTATTTATTATTCTAAACAATTAGGGACGAATCACGGTCACAAGTGGCGAACACCTTTTACGGATGATTTGACTTAAGACAAATCAGTACGATACGGTGGTGATTTTTACTTTTTACTGAAGTTTCCAATTGTATTAACTAGGTTTAGGAATTAAAATAATTTCTTGAGGTTTACAAGTAATCAATTATATCAGGTAAAGAGACTGTCAAATTGAGGTGCAAATGCATTATTATTAAATAATCTAAACAGAAATGATGAGATACGTAGTAGAACTATGGTAAAAGGACTAGCCCTGCGAATCAGTAAGCTCAAGTGGCAATGGGCAGGGCACATAGCGGGAAGAACTAATGGCCGTTGGGGCAGAAAAGTTATATGTAGACTGGAGACCCTTCGAGCAAAGGCGCAGCGTAGGACGTCCACCGACAAGATGGACAGACGACCTTTTAAAGATCGCAGGACTCTCGGAGCCAACAACAAACGCCATATTTTTGCTCGATATCAATTGTTTACCTAGTCAATACGGAACCCTTCGTACGCGAGTCCAACTCGCACTTGGCCGTTTTTTTCTATTGCTTAAGCGTTCACAGTTTACCATACTACAAACAAACTCACAAAGATACTTGGCAATTCTTAGCATTCCGGTCTCAAACTGTAGTAGTAGGTAGTTCTATTTTTCATTTTTAGGGTTCCGTAGCCAAATGGCAAAAAACGGAACCCTTATAGTTTCGTCAAGTCTGTCTGTCTGTCTGTCTGTCTGTCTGTCTGTCTGTCTGTCTGTCCGTCCGTATGTCACAGCCACTTTATTCTGAAACTATAAGCATCACATAGTTGAAACTTGGTAAGTAGGTGTATTTTGTTTACCGCTTTCCGATTCAGATACAAAAAGTAAGAAAAAATAATATTTAAGGGGGGGCTCCCATACATGAAACTAAAACCTAAAAATTTTTTTTTACTCAAACCTATACGTGTGGGGTGTCTATGGATAGGTCTTTTAAAATGATGTTGAGGTTTCTAAAACCATTTTTTCTTAAAGTGTAAGGTTTGAGATATAGACGCTTCCAAAGTGGTAAAATGGGCGTCCCCCCCCCCCTCTAACTTTTGAACTAAGAAAGTGAAAATTTTGAAAAAAATATATGATGTAGATCTCAACAAAAACTTGCAACGAAAATTGGTTTGAAGGAGATCGAACTAGTAGTTTTTGAGATATTGCACATTTTTATCAACCGCAAATATAACTTTGTCTTTCATACAAACACTATGAAAAACAAAGTTATTTTTGTTGTCGCAATATATTGTGATGTTTTCGTTAAGTGAAAGTAAGTGGACCCTGAATTCAGTTAAGGGTGGCACGGAACCCTCAGTGCGCGGGTCCGACACGCACTTAACCGCTTTTTTTAAATGGGTTCGCTCTTGTCTCCAGACTAGACCAAACATGGCATAGTTAGACAAAGACGACGATGAAGCAAGATCACCCAGAAAAAGCCTGTTCACTCTGCTTTTGAAAATTTTAGGAGTAATAATCCATTGGAAACACATTTATCAGAAATGAAGTTTCTTTGCCTCAGGAAACCACTTAGCACGGTACCACCAGGTTCAAGGGTATCACATAACCAACTTGACGGTAGCACTCGTCACGTCAGCGTTGATATAAAAGCATCTATTTTCGTACAGCCGCACTGGCGGAGATGTCTCCGATGCGAAGGTCACTGCGGCTTTCGAAACTACCGTCGGGTTTTTATAACAGGCTTTTATACAGGACTAGCTTTTGCCCGCGACATCGTCCGCGTGGAATAGTGACTTCTTTCTCCCGTTTTTTACACATTTACCACTATATCTTTGCTCCTATTGGTCGTAGCGTGATGTTATATAGCCTGTAGCCTTCCTCGATAACTGGACTATCCAACACAAAAATAATTATTCAATTCGAACCAGTAGTTTCGGAGATTAGCGCGTTCAAACAAACAAAGAAACAAACAAACTCTTCAGCTTTATAATATTATATAATATAGAAGATGTGGCCTTTAAAATAGGAGCGTCAATTTATAATATAGGCCCTTTAGGTAACCAGTGATAGATTTTAAATAGTTTTATTTTAATGTTATACGAGTTTTTTAAAATAAATAAATCTAACCAGGAGGCCTACGTAAAACGAAATCAGTCAATACAAGCATTTTGTAGTAAGGTAAAGTATGCTATATACTAAAAATGCTTCGGATCCGTAAAATGATGATCGTATTGACGGATTTCGTATTTCGTAGTAGTCCGTCAGATATGTATTGAAAACAAATATGTCCAGTTACAGAATTTGACATTTTCATTTTACTGCAAAGCGTTAGCGATTTTGGTATTCATTGATTAGGGATTATAACTTTGGATTACTATATCTCTAAGATAAAGCATTTAAGAGCAATATGATGACCAGGTTAAGGGTATTACAGGCCACGCATAAGATAGTTTGGAATTGAGAATGTGCGAAAGCAAGGACATTTTATAAATGCGTTGGAAAATTTCAGAATGGCTATTTCAATGACCATTGGTTAATGTACTTTAACTTCAAAACGCGCACAATCGTAAATAATCAACCGCTGGTAACGTCATGTAACTAATAGTTAAGTTAACTATCGGTCACGTTACTGGGCCTGGGAAACACAGCATTCTCTATTGCCATAAATACTCGAAGTGACGTGTCAACAGCCAGCTGATTACACAGTACTGAGAACAAGTATGAAATTGATTTCTTACACGAGGAGGCGTGTCATGGTTTATCAAAGGTCCTAGTTAACATAAAACCACCTGCCTCTAACTTATGGGTAAATTATTTTAACTGTTAGAACGTCAAATAGCTCCCACCCAAACAACACGAAGAAATATAGATGACAGTAAGGTCTGGCCCACTACACCGACTGAGAAGCGTATCAGTAGGCCTACTACGAAAAATGATATCCGTCAATACGATAATCGTTTTTCGGATCCGAAATATTTTTAGTATGGAATCCTTACTACGAAATGCTTCGGATCCGCAAAACGATTATCGTATTGACGGATTTCGTTTCTCGTAGTAGGCCTTCAGACACGAAAAGCAACGCGATACGCTCTATTTTACCCACTGAACGGATCTACAGCGTTCTGTCTCACCGTTATGTGGAGCGAGAGTGTATGCTGCCGGTGCTGACAAGCTCCGTGCATGACACGCGACGGCGTTGGTCGGTGACAGAACGGTCTAGTGGGACAGTGTCATGGTTTTCAATACAAATAATATTTTTTTGCCTGACATGTTCCTAGCACGGTCGTGGTATGCTACGGGGTAGTAGGCATAAACCTTTACTTTTATCATCATCATTATTTTATTTTATTTTAAACTTTATTGCACAAATAAAAGTGTACAAAGGGTGGATTTAATGCTAAAAGCATTTTCTCCCAGTTCTACCTTTAGGTCATGCAGAGAGATTGTGATTATTATTATTATCATCAGCCGCAGAACGTCCACTGCTGAACATAGTTACTGTTATGGTTATGTCTTGTCCTGTATGCCCCGATTTTTGCTCTCTCGAGGATCTTATGTGTGCAAATGACAAGGCAATCCGCGTCGCTAATTACTGGGCACTACAAATTTAATTGATTTACCATCGACACGCTAAGAAGAAGAAGAAGTTATGGTTAAAGTATATTGTGGAACCGCGCCTACACAAATAGGTTTATAAATGTTGATATTCCTATCCAGTGACGAAGTTGTGATTATAATACCTATGGTTAAAAATACTCTGTTTTAACGATACCTTAAGTTCAATTGAATACTTTCTATGTTATATTTTCAAGATGCGTATTGCGATGTTGCTTTAACGGTTAACCAGCTCTGCTTTTGAACGGATTAGAAATTCGTATTGTAATTTCGAATAATCCACTCAGCAGTTTAGCATGGCAGGCAGCACTGCAGGAGTGAGTGAAATAGAAATACTTTAAGTTGCATCGCAATGCTAATTTGGCGACTCAACTAGTTGAGTTAGAATTTGAACAGATTAGAGCGAGATCTTTCCACTAACTTTGTTTGATGTTACACACTTCAAATTGGCTCTGTAAGTAAAAAACGGCGTTAACCGAGTTCAAGGCGTTTTGTCTGCGTCACACAGCCTTGAGACCGTCGTTATACAACGAAGCAACGACGATAGTTACGAATTATCCGACGTAACGACAGCCGAGGAGGAATATAATCATACTTGAAATCTTTATTGAAAAGTTTAGGTTTCAAGAAATGGTTTTCCATCCAAAAACTGATGGCAAAAAAAACTAATATATGGCAAGAAGACTGGCAGTACATGGTGTAAAGCCATCTTTTTAAACATTGTTTTAACTCGTCAAGTATGTGTAAACGAGACACAATAAAAATTCCATTGTTATACGACTCTCGGCATTCGTTTGATACCTGACTGATTACAAGTCACTTCAATAGTGATGACGTCATTGCATAGTTGGATTTAGGTGTATTTTACCATTTATTGCTTTCTCGATTATATAAAAAAGATAAAGCAATGTCCGGCAGCATATGCTAAATATAGCCTTGAAAATGCTGAACCGTTTTGGATGAAAAAAAAAATGATTTTGAAAAAGAAAGAGCTTTATATTTTTACGCGAAATAATACATTACACAGCGATATATGAATGTTGAATCTGTTTTCTAGCTAGATCGAGAAAAACTTTCAAAAGACCACCAAATCTTTGCAACTTCCTTATTCTTTCGTAATGTGATTTTGTTCACACATCTAGAAATACTCCGTTTCATTCAACACCCGCAAGGTTCAAGGTTTCCAACGAGAGAGCCTTGATAGAACGTGACCTGGGAATCTATTCTATTACGTGACACACTAGTTGTGCTCTGTGACTGTGCACGCTGTTGCGGGTTATTCACCAACTGGACACACGAGACTGGACACACGTGTGTCCAGTTGATGAAATTTAAAAATATAATCACTTATTAATATTATTTCGTCACCTGGACACACCAAGATTTTTACCGTGTGTCCACATAGGGCAAGTTAAATTATTTTTCCCGATGGAGACACGCGTCAACGTCTTGATGTGTCTAGATAACGAAATAATAAGTGGTAATAATATCTTAGGTTTCACAAACTGGACACACGTGTGTCTAGACTCTTGTGTCCAGTTGTTGAATAACCCGCTGTTGCTATGTATACTAATATTATAAAGCTGAAGAGATTGTTTATTTGTTTTTAACGCGTCTTAGGAAATACAAGACAGATTTTGAAAAAAAACATGTCAAGGCCTATTTTCTGTACCCTTTCACAAGCTTTTTGATATTTTATAAAACCATTAATAAAATATGTGGACTTATTGATTTATCAGAGCATTCTCAGCTAGCCAACAATACAGTGTGTCAAAAAAAACTAAAAAAATCTACGCTTGTTCATACCTTATACAGGGCTGTTAGATAATATATACTTATAATTTTGATCGCTTTTTCGTCAAGTATGCGACAAGGCTTGAATAATTAATTCCTTAAGGTAAACTATTTGCCAAGGGAAGGCTGTTATAAGTACATTACAGTTCAATAACATAGAATCGAGGATAACATTAGAAGAGTAATATTTATAAATTAAGAGAAGATTGAAGATAAGCAAAACAAATGATTAAATAACAACTTCTAAGACTGAGCTATTGGAGAAAATACTAATTGATCTAATCTTGAAAGGTGCTGGCTGATATACCAAATACATTCTAAAATGTTGTGTAATACCTTTCCACACACAAAATGGTACATCTGACGATCAAAAGACGTCTACTGCTGGTGACTGTGAGAAGTCGTAGAGAAACCTATGTTCAGCAGTGGGCAAAAGCTCAACACTTTGTAATATAAAAATATCACAAGCTGTTTTAATCCGTTGAAATTTATTACAATTTTTAGACACAAAAACAATGAATTGCCATTGTACCAACCGTTTAAATAAGCTGGCGGTAAACGATCTGCCCATTTGAGCAAGCATTTTCAATATTTTTTATTATATTACACCCTGTATGACACTATCACACTATTTATCATATTGATGGCACCAAACAAACACTTCACATGCCGACAAAAGTTAAAAAGAAATTTATTTTTATAAATCACTATAGACAGGTTAAATCTACTATCAAAAATATCAGTTAATTATCACAAGTCACACAAACTGATAGCAAACATTAGGACAAACAAACAGACAAGCCGACACGGCGGAAGTGTAACTTTGAGAAATCACTGCAGGTTTGTAAACATAAATATCAATATTAGTAGTATTATCTATAAGTGCCGCTATCATCAAAGACGACATAGTTGCTATCATAGTTATTGTGACCCGGTTTATATTAGCAAGGGTTGTGTAATATCAATGCGGTGCGTTGATGACAAGTGGGCTATAGGTAGTTCCATGCGCTATAGGTAGACCGCGAAATTGAGACCTCGCCTGCGGGGTGCGGGGAGAGACGAGAGCACGGTTAGTGAGCGGCGCGCGCGGATGTTTCCGCGCCGCCCGCACCCCGCGCGCGACCCGCTATCACCTCCCCCCGCGCCCCTGTACCCCGCAGGCGAAGTCTCAATGAAGCGGTTTACCTATAAGTCATTGTTGGTAGTTCAATGCAACCACGACGCATTTTGAATGGCGTGACGCGTGACGTTTATAATTATGATTATCTAACTAGGAATCGAATTAACTTCTTAATTACGTGAACTAATAGTAATCATGGTAACAGAATTAGAAATGCATTACTAGAAGTTACACATTGGAAATTATGACAAAAGTTAACTTGAGTATATTCCCAGTCGCCCCCTCGGGGATTGCCACCGGAGGCAAATGGGAATGAAAATTCCCAGTCGCCTCCGGCGGTGACTGGGAAGTCATTGCCCCCACTTCAGTTTCGGTGTACATTGCTTGCTCCATTGTAGAGAATAAAAGGATGACGCAACTTATTCTAAATCTGCCTCTAAATTGACAATATCATTCAAATAAAGTTTCCAACGTTCGGTGTAGTTATTTTTACCTTAAAAAATTGTGATTATTAGGATTATTAAAATTAAAAAGGAAAAATAAAAATACGAAGTGCATCGAAGTATTTTTTTATTTTGATTTCGATTTGTATCACAGATAATCAGACACTTATAGACAATAATTAAATTAGTAAAGTTATACAGAGTACCTAATCAATCATTAACTTAAGAAATACGTAGTATAAGCAAATCGGTAAATATATATATTCATAGATACCATTTGTTTAACCTTTTTTGTGGGTGTTACCCACATATCTATTTTTCTGGAATACTTAATATTTAAAATTAGTCATAAATGTGAATCACAGATGTCGTTACCTACACACTTTATGTCGTTTTTTTAAAGTTCCTATTTATTTGACCCAAGAGGCTTTGTTGGTTGAAGGGATGAATTTCCATTGTTTTTCTTATCGCTGAACCCGTTTTATGTAACAACACCATGCATGCTGATTTAGACTTTATGTCGTTTCTTTTAAAGTCGCTATTTATTTTTATTTCGGTAAAGTATGTCAAGGTCAAAAGAATAACTAAGAAAGAATACTTAATAATATGACTGACCGAATGACTGATGACTGCTACTTAATTTTTTAATACATAATAAACATCCGAACCTCGTGCATTTACTGAGTCACAGATTACAGCTGAGTGTTTTGCGACAAGATTCTTTATATTCCAATGTTTGTAACAGTAGAATCAAACAAATAAATCCTTTAAAACAAAGAAAGGCTGCACAAATATTTAGAGATGAATTCATACAAGAAATTCAACTCGAGTTTGTTCATTGAGAAATGACAGTGGGACAGTTTCTCGTAACTTTAAGACACTAATGTTACGATTCCTTCTGTGATTTGTAACAATATACCTATATATACGTATTTCTTAAGTTAATGATAAGGTACTCTGTATAACTTTACTAATTTAATTATCTATACTAATATTATAAAGCTGAAGAGTTTGTTTGTTTGTTTGTTTGTTTGTTTGTTTGTTTGAACGCGCTAATCTCCGAAACTACTGGTTCGATTTGAATAATTCTTTTTGTGTTGGAAAGTCCAGTTATCGAGGAAGGCTATAGGCTATATAACATCACGCTACGACCAATAGGAGCAAAGATATGGTGGTAAATGTGTAAAAAACGGGAGAAAAAAGTCACTATTCCACGCGGACGAAGTCGCGGGCAAAAGCTAGTTGTCTATAAGTGTCTGATTATCTGTGATACAAATCGAAATCAAAATAAAAAAATACTTCGATGCACTTTGTATTTTTATTTTTCCTTTTTAATTTTAATAATCCAAATAATCACTATTAGGTAAAATAACTACACCGAACGTTGGAAACTTTATTTGAATGATATTGTCAATTTAGAGGCAGATTTAGAATAAGTTGCGTCATCCTTTTATTCTCTACAATGGAGCAAGCAATGTACAGCGAAACTGAAGTGGGGGCAATGACTTCCCAGTCACCGCCGGAGGCGACTGGGAATTTTCATTCCCATTTGCCTCCGGTGGCAATCCCCGAGGAGGCGACTGGGAATATACGATTTATTACGTATTACTATGCAAGCTCGCGACTCGTTTTCATCAATATCGGCTCAGCGCTTTTTCAGATATTACACTTAAAATGCAGGTAGCAAAGTAGTGGAACTCACTTCTATCCATAGTGTTCCGTGAGGATTAAGACAACCCAAAAATATTATGAAGCTGGTTAAATATTCAGGCAAATAAAAACACCTACTTTTCGGCTCCCATATTCACGAATTCTTCCTTAATCGTTAAATAATATTATCCTTGGTTTAGAATGTTTTTAAAACACTCACAGTGTCATATTTATATTCTTAAAGATGAAGAAAGAAACCAAAAATTGCACACGGGCGGAATTCGAACCAGCATCCTTCTGGCTTACCGGGCCAACTGCTCTTCCAATTGAGCTACCGTGCTGTCGGTCCGACCGCGCGGAATTCTTGGTCACTTAGTATACGTCATTGCGTGACGTTAGCGCCATCTACCCGTCTGTTTATGCAATGTTTCATCTTTAAGAATATTATCCTTATCAATTTAGAAGAATCTTGTCGGCGGAGTTATTTCCAAAACTCCAAATTGGGGAAGATAGTGTGGAGGTTTCCCTCTTGCATTCCACACTGCAGTTTAAGAACCGGGTTATCCCATGCCCAGTCATAAGCCTTTGTTGATATAATAGTCTCCCTAGCCGATTTCGACTACGGTGGTCAGTCACAACGACTAACCGACTGCCCGGGACATATTAGTGCACAAGTGTGTGCGCAAACACAGGTGCATTCTCTATTCCTTTCACTCTCATAGCCCGATGGGACAGAAATCTGACACGACCGGAGAGAGATCAGGCGCAGGACCAACGGCTTAACGTGCTTTCCGAGGCACGGGGGTGAAACACCGCCAACTTTCAAACTCCGGGCTACCCTGAGAATTTCTGAACAGAAAAACTCAGGTACATATTTTTGGCCCGACCCGGGAATCGAACCTGGGACCTCTGGCGCGGCCGTCGCTTTAAAATACGACCCTCTCACCGCTGCGCCACCGAGGCAGTTTGCTGATATACTATATCTTCAGTCTTAATAATCTTATCTATTTATTTAAAAAAAAATGCAATGCAATAAAATATAGGTAGTGCTAACATTGCTAGAACTCAACAAAACAATAGCTCCTATATTGCATACGTACAATTACATGAGACGAGCGACACGTGCAAGAATCTTTACATTTTAATGAAGTAATAACAATGTTTCAAAAAGCATCTTATTAATATAAATTGCACTTGTAAAAAGCAACTGTCACAGACGAGGAATCGATCCCCGTGTCTTACGCTATCCGGGCGCATGCCTATACTACTCGGCCACCGACACATTGGCAAGCCTGTTGAACTTTGCAAGGGCTTTCTTTAACGCGTAGGCTGCGTGACCTCATCAATGTTGAGTGACAAAACACTATAATAACAAAAATAAAATTATAAAAGCGACTTACTAAAAAAAAGCTGCACAATCCCGTAAAGCACCAAAAAAACGTCAAAACCTTCTCTTATCGCCAATATAATTGGATTATATTTATCGTTGCACACACTTGAGCATTTACCGTTATCGTCGTAACGATAGCGATAAGCAACGAATAACGTGTTCGTTACGCGGCCGTTCGGTACAGTCTGCACGGTAAATACATGTGCGCTGTTTTTTATTCGCGTTTTTCCTTGTTACATGGATCATGACATGATTATATAAATAACAATGTTTTTTACAAACAAATCAATGCTAGAGTTTTTGATAAGATGGCGAAAATGGAATGCTTGTTTAAGAAATGGTTTGATAATCTCAATTAACAACAATAATTACGCGTGTTAGGATACGTCATCACGCGTGACGTCAGCGCCATTTACACGACTGTTATAGTGGGGCAGGCAAGTAGTTATTCATTATTTATTACACAATAAATTCAACTTGGAAATTAATAACGCTTCGCTGTTAAATGGTTTAGAATGATTTTAACACTCAGTGTTATTTTTGTAAGATCATATAAGATGAAATAAGGGTTCGACTCCCGTCCGTTTGGATTGCTATTTCACCTTAAAATAATACAAAAAATAACACTGAGTGTTAAAAACATTCTAACCAATGGTTTTAAGATATTTTTAGAAACCTTTAGGTATATCCGTATTTCACAACAATAATAAATCGATACATCCGTTTATCAGTTTCGTTAAAGTGTGTAACGGGCACGTTATACGACATTATTTGTTACGGGTCGCAAAGATAATATTCGTTTATCAGTTGACTAGCGGTCCCAGCGAACTTCGTTTCGCCCGCAGCCCCGTCCCGCCCCGGCCCCGTTTTATGAGAATTTTCTTTGCTATAAACCTCACGGAGCCCGAGACCCTTACAACGAATGCAAAACCGTGGAAATCGGTTCGTGCGTTCTGAAGTTATAGCGTCAGGGAGGAAAACCCGACTTATTTTTATATAGTAGATAAGGTTAAGTGATGGATTAGGCAACGTCATACAGTAGAAATACGTGGCGTATTAAGATTTATACACTCCCCTTCTGTACGTGATAATCTGAATAAAATAATTATATAATTTTATTTATGTTTTTACAGTGTTGTGTATAAAATAGTTACTCAACATATATCAGCGAATGACTTTGTTTTAACTCAAATTCTTTATGATCTACTTAGATCTCAGTAAAAACCCATATAAAGAAGATCCGGTAGACAGTTTGATACGTAATAACAAAGTAAGGCGATATTTTATAAACCATAAAATTATAACAACCACATTAAATACTTCACTGCTACCGCGCTATAAGTTAACAAGTGATGTAATCAGTCAGGTATCAAACGAATGCCGAGAGTCGCATAACAATGGAATTTTTATTGTGTCTCGTTTACACATACTTGACGAGTTAATAGCTTAACATCGCTATGTTACGGATCCTTAAAGTGAAAAAAGGCTGGATTTTGCACTCAAATTAAAGCCATTCCGAGTCCATTATCAGTGGAAGTTTCATTTCAGTTTTTTCCTGAAAATTCTACAAGCTATTTTCAACTTTAAACGACGTACACATATGGATTATAATTGCAACTGTATTCATGAAGCGTGAATGATTACGTCAATACATATTTATAGCTTGGAATGAATCAGCATCCGTTTAACGACTGTATGTTTCGTTACGGAAACAACGAAACGAATATTTATTCGTTATTTTGCAGTTACAGATTTACAAATGCCACGACGATACTATAAATTACGTATTGTAATTCCTAAAACGAAAATTTTTCCTGTTCTTTTGAAGGTGCTTAGCAATGGTTTCAATTATGTATTATATCAAATATGTATTATGATATTATAGCCATCGAATCATTACTACATTGTGATACATAAAACCAATAACGCAATTAATGTTTCTAACATTCTAGCACATATAATTTATATAACATGACGTGATAATCTTAATTTGTAGCTTTTATTGTTCTCATGGAATCATAAAAAATATGATAAACTAGAGTCAGTCAATTTAATGGTTATATACGCCTTATCTCACAACAACGAGTAAGTATTATATGTATAATTTTAATGATACCGTTTCTTAGAATACTTGAAAAGGAAAATATACTGTTAGTATTATCAATATTTTTACGGTTTCACAATACCCTCATAAGTTCTAGTTAGTTTTTTTCTGTCCAATACTTCATACGTTGTGATTCCATATTTGAATTATTCGTGCTTATTTGTCGTTGGTGACATAGGCCTTTAGTCTATCTATTTACGGCCGTTCTCTATATCCATTCTATCTGGTTTTGCCCTACTAGATGATAGAAATAGTTATCTACCTTTAGATTCTTTGTCCCTATAAAACTTCTGGCAGTAAGAAATCCTATCTTCGATCGAGGAAATGCTATCTTCAGTCGAGGATAGCTATCTACCTTTGACTATAGTTTGCATATAGGGAACGGCTGTTATACATACTCTTAATACTTCTACTATCTACTACGTTACGCAATTACTTTAATATACCATTATATATTTTAATATACTAACTGTGACATCATTAAATCTCTGAAAGGACGCACAATTTGACATGAACAGCAAAATACTGTTATCTACTGATATAATTAATTACAGTGACATAATATTATAATGAACTTAAATTTTAATTGAGATAAGTGCCGTGCATAAGATAGTGCCTCGCTATTTATAACACAAGGGACTGTTCATGACTGTAATTCTGATTTGCTTATGATGAAATCATTTGTACGTATCTTAAACATGTAAGATAAAATAAATAATTTATGAAGGAATAAAGGAACATTATTTACTTACTTCGATTAATGATAAGTTTAATTGAAATTAGCATAGACTTTCATCTTTTTCACCGTTTCATTTCTGCTCTTAACAATGAATTAAAAATTTTCGAAGTTGTATCATTAATAAATAAATTGATTGATTAGACAATTAGACACCAAGATCATTTTCATAGGTTTTAAGTCAAATTATGAAATTACATTTAAAAAAAACACACCCATTCAGTTGTGTACAGTGATATGACAAAAACATTTATTTTGTTAATATTCAATACTTCAATACTTATTTGTATAATATAATATTTAAATAAATAATTGTGTCAAATGAAACCAATAAATTGATTTACCATAAAAATCTCATCATCATCATTATCAGCCGAAGGACGTCCACTGCTGAACATAGGCATCCCCCATGGCTTTCCACAACGACCGGTTGTGAGCGGTCTGCATCCAGTGCGATCCTGCGATCTTTACAAGGTCGTCTGTCCATCTTGTAGGTGGACGTCCTACGCTGCGCCTTTGGTCGAAGGGTCTCCAATCTAGGACTTTTCTGCCCCAACGTCCATCAGTTCTTCGCGCTATGTGCCCTGCCTACTGCCACTTGAGCTTACTGATTCGCAGGGCTATGTCCGTTACCTTAGTTCTACTCGTACGTATTCGTCGTTTCTGATTCGATCTCGTAGAGATTCATAAAAATCTCAATTCATATTTCATATCAAACATCGCTTGGGTTTCGGCGAAATGCGTTGACTGAGACGCGATCCCGAGGCGAGATTGTTTTTTGTCGCGTCTGCATACCTTTGAGAATATTTCGCGGTAACAACAACATGCAATAAATAATTACATATTCTATTCTATGCAATCCCTACTTTGTAAAATTAATGCAGAAAGAAAGAAAACATGTTTATTCAGTATCATAATTACAAATAGAGAGATACTTATATTTAAATACACATAAAGAAGATACTGAAAGGGTGGGCCACTCAGCATGTGTCGTAGCATTTTAGGAATGCCACGACGCTGGTCTTCCGTGGACACTTTACAAGCGGTCCCAGCGAATTTCGTTTCGCCCCGGGCCCATGTTGGTTCCGTTTTATGGTTGCTATCCCATTCGGGGCCAAGACAAAAACCAACAAAGTAAAAATCGTGAAAATCGGTCCACCCGTTCTGAAGTTACAAGTGTTGTAATTAACACAACTTTCTTAAATAATATTACGTAAAACATTTGCTGTACAGCTTCTCTTTAATTAGTTTCCTATGAAACACTTTTGTATACGTCTATTAGATACGTCACAGAAATACTTGAAAGATGCACGTACTGCACAAATTCAATAAATAATAGGTATATATTTTTCACAAAACAAGCTCTCTATGCACATTGCATAGACATTATAACAGTGTGCAACGAGTCTACGCCATACATCTAATGTATGTGCTACACAGATACCAAGGCCACCACAACAATACCCACTAAATGTGATTGTTTCTCCAACTCGCGGCTGCAGTCCATTTTTATAATATATCGCTCATTTGCAAGAAGGACGTCACATCTCAAAAACCGGTGATTTTTAGTTACATATACACAAAGAATGAGAATATTTTACTTTATTTTCTGACAGAACGACACAACTCGTAACCGTTAAATGAGCGAACGAGACAAGTTGTGTCGCTATGTGTCTGTCTCATTCGAACGCGTACGTTTTTTCGATACCGACTCATTTTAGTTGTCGCGAGGTCGTCGAAGTGATTGCACGTTCTTGTTCTTGTTAGTAGCGACACAAATCGTTTTATGACGTTATTCTTGATAAGGTTAGTAACCGAGCAAATTTCAAAATTTAGTGCAAACACGACACATCATCTTTTGTGCCGTTGTTCAACTTGAAATTTTCGTCTCTAATATGAGTCCTATTTAGCTTTGTGTCGTTATTGATAATCAAACATAATCCGCTTTGTATGAATTAATTAACTTACTACGTTATTGATAATAATAAATAAAAAAAGTTAAAGTTTTTAAACGACACATTGTTTGAAAAGCTATTATTGTTGCTAAACGCCGCGCATAGTATAATGGTATAATGGTTGAACATTTTTTGATATTACGTTTTATACAATTATTTTTTGTTTTCAGTCGATTAAATGTACGTATTATCTACGATAGTGTTTGTATCGTTCGACAAATTATATTTGTATTTTGTTCGACGAATTTCTTATCTGACTATTGAAAAATTTTGCCATCAGTGAATTAAGAAGACTGCAAAATAAATTTAACAGAGACCAACATGAATATAGATGATCAACGTGAACTAGAGCCCGTTCTGACCATGAGCAGCAACTCCTCATCTTCTTCCACAGCTACTGGAACTACTACAACTAATTCTAAGAATAGCGTTCAGCGTTCATTCTATTCTCATTATTATTTTTATTTTATTTTATTAGGAAAACAATACAGGTAAGATTCAAAACAATAACAAAAAAAAAAGCGAGTAACTAATCTAACTAGAATGATACCCTAAAATAGTTTTCACAACATGATTTGCATGCAGTTGTAGTTTTAGTAATTAAATGTAAGTAGCAATTACACCTTAAATATAAGACAGCTTTTTAAAGTTTTTTAGATTAAATGTTAAGTTAAATGTGACTTGATATAATAATAAAGTAATTTTAGTCCAGTAAAGCTTTTGTAAGAATATCTTTAACACGCTTTCGAAACAGTGGTATCCTGTGCTCGAAGATATCCAGCAGACAGGGGTTGCTTTTTGTGCATGTATTATATAGTCTACACATCCTTAGCAGTGGCTGATGAAACGAAATATTGTTGCGTTTTAGAGGAATGCCAAAGGATTTAGGCCTGCGTGCATTTTGCCTAATATTTAGGTTAAGTTCACCAAGAAGGCTGGGGGAATAAATATGCGAGTGGAGTAATTTGTGCAGATAAATTAGTTCCTGCTCGTTCCTACGAGTTTGCAGCGAAGTGAGTCCAAATTTGAGGAGTCTATCTTTGTATGAAGAGCAAGTTCTGCCCAATCTCTCCCTGTAACAGACGGTTCTTAGAAGCCTTTCCTGCACACGCTCAATTGAGGCAGAGTGAACCTTATAATATGGTGACCATACTACTGACCCATACTCAAGGGTGCTTCTAACCAAGCTAGAATACAGGCAGAATATTGCTTGTTGACTCCTGAAACCCTTTGTATTTCTGGTGATGAAGCCCAACAGTTGAAGAGCTTTCCTGGTTATATGATCATAGTGGACCCGAAAAGAAAGGCTCTCATCAAAGAAAACTCCAAGGTCTCTAGCGACCGAGTGACGATCCAGCTCGTGACCATGAATGCTGTAACTAAAGGTAATTTTATCCTTCTTCAAGGTGAAGGATAAAGTAAAGCACTTTTTTATGTTTAGAAACATTCTGTTCTGACTACACCATTGTGTTATGGCATCCAAATCTCTTTGGATTGCCTCGCAGTCGTCTGTGCTCTCTATTGAGCGAAACAGTTTCAAATCGTCAGCGTACTTTAAGCAGTTACTAGATATCTTGTTGGGTAGGTCGTTGATAAATATTACGAATAATAAGGGGCCCAGATGAGATCCTTGGGGAACTCCCGATGTGACTGTTACGGGTGAGGAGAGATACCCCTTCAGCGAGACCAGTTGAGACCAGTTGATAACTCTTTATAATTTTATACATTATAAAAGATTTGATATTCATTTTATCAAGTTGATTATTTGTCTAATTATTTATTAGACTGTCATTTGCTTTGGACTTGTTTGTAATAAAACAATAACCATGAAAATATTATTTTCTGTACTATTAGTATTTCATTTTAAATCCTAAAAATACGAACTATTTATTATAAACAATGACACAAGAAAGATAATTCACAAATTTTAAAATATATTTTTTTACAAGAACGACACAACTTTACCATTTTCACACTTAAACACGAATAGCAAAAAACTGTCTGCATTTCTATTTACAAGCAAAACTATTTTAAAAAGCTGAATTCATGGGGAACAAAATAAAAATAATTATATGGTCTTACATGGAGCAGTTACTTTTTTATTAAATTTACAAACTTTAAAACCTAATTTCCCAAAATATACTCATTTTTAATTGTGACATCCTTCTTGCAAATGAGCGATATTCCGACGATAAAAAAATTATTTATGATACTTTTTCGCAGTAGATTTTCGTCTAAAAGACCACGACATTCAATTAGTATATTGATATAGACGATATTTTAAAACTTAAAGTAGCAATAATGCATCAGCAACGATTCAGCTATTTAAAATGTCACACACAATCGATTACAAGAATTTTAAGCTTCAGTTACGTCCACAAAATATCACATAACGCTTACCAATCAGTTGACGTTCATTATGTTATGCATCAACAATATACAGTTATATTTCCAAATTTATCAACAAATATAACTGACGAAAAAAATAACGCTAATAAATACTCACTAAATACGAGTGCGTCACTGGCACAAAATATTCAAAAAAAGAAAACAGTTGCACTTCAAATTGTGATTTTAAATTTAGAACGCACACGCGCACTGCTCGCTGCGCTACGATAAGCTATCGCGGCCGTTAGCTGCCGTAAGAAACGTAACGACGCGTTAGTCATAGATTATGAGGTGGGCCGTGATGTGGTTTTGTGCCTATTTTCGGATTGCGCGCGGAGAATTGACTGATTAGAATAATTTAGATTAATGATGTCGCGTCGCCTTAAGAATTCATATAGCTAAAATATCTGTAATATTTTGGTTTTATTTATGTCACTTTTTAGAATAGGGTCATTTTAAGATGTATTGTACATACAAAATATATTAGGCATCCATAAATTATATTTTTAAAAGTATTGTAAAATAAAAGGATTTTTAATAATCGGATTTTGTTTAATTTGTTAGCTTCTTAGCAATGCGGTAAAAATATCATAGCCAAAACGCTGTAACGAGCTACATTCAAATATGTATAATTAAATATATTTATAATAGGTTATTTCAGTATCTTTTGACAGTCCTTGGCTTGGAAAAATTTAGAATTATGATTCGATAAATAACGTCATCAGAGGTTAAAGTTGCTATGAATCAGCGGTAAGCTGTCATTTTTATAAGATAAGCGCGATAGATTGGTAATATGGAGCATTTATTTTACAGATCTTATCAATAATAAAAAAAATATATTATATTTTTAAAACAAAGACAGCCTCATTAAAAATTCATTATAATCCATATTTTTTAAGGCGGTAAAAAAGTAGAACAATTTATAACTTTAAATACTCTACGTTGTAACAATGAAAACATTTCTATTGTTATAGAAACTAGTATAAATAGACCGGACTCGATGCAACAGGGCGGTATCTAGGCCACATTTGGTATTTTAATACAGAAACATGTTAGTTTTTTTATTTATGCACAGTTAATTATTAATTGTAGGTTATTTTTATTTAAGTTCAAAGCTGTGCAATTGTCAGTAGAGTTTTGAGTCATTTATTTCTCTGGAAAGTGATAATAATTTTAGGTTACTTACTAGTACGAATAAAAAAAAGAGAGCGCCAGAGGTCCCAGGTTCGATTCCCGGGTCGGGCCAAAAATATGTACCTGAGTTTTTCTGTTCAGAAATTCTCAGGGTAGCCCGGAGTTTGGAAGTTGGCGGTGTTTCACCCCCGTGCCTCGGAAAGCACGTTAAGCCGTTGGTCCTGCGCCTGATCTCTCTCTGGTCGTGTCAGATTTCTGTCCCATCGGGCTTTGAGAGTGAAAGGAATAGAGAGTGCACCTGTGTTTGCGCACACACTTGTGCACTATAATATGTCCCGCGCAGTCGGTTAGTCGTTGTGACTGACCACCGTAGTCGAAATCGGCTAGGGAGACTATTAGTACGAATAGTATGACTATTGACAAAAACGAAGGATAATTTTATTCAGACATGTCAGATCGGAATTATTTTTAGATTGATCAACAGAACTTGTCTAGTTAAAAAAAAGTATTATCTCATGAACAAAAAAAAGACGTATTATACGTCATCAAACGTAAGACGTCGTTTCTTATCGTACCTGCCTGATATTGTTCAGAGTTCAGAGAAAAAAAATATATGACATGCATAAGCTGAGTTTGAACTACGTATAGATAAAATGAGCCGTGTATAAATATTATTGTTACTATACGATTAAATAGCTAAAACAGTCAATGGGAAAAGTTCTGACCCGCTCTCACTACATGGCGTATTTCATAAGCGTCTCGCTCTAAGTGGACATTTAATCAATATCCATATTTTAGAATCTAGCCGCCCTTGTCGCTCATGCCAGGATAGCCCTGCGTGTGAACGGGATGGCAATATCAGAAGAATTTTAGAGTAGGGCATGTGCACCGGCGTTTCGAAAGCGTCTCGCACTGAGTGGACAGTTATTTCGGGAGCGCTATTCGCGTCCGCCACGTGTGTAAATCAAACCAGATACCGCTGGAGTGTTGCATGCTTTTAATATGTGATGTGATGTTTCGCAAATTGTGTAAGTTGATGCATTTAAAGATGTATTTTGGTACGCTTTTATCCTTTTTACAGAGGTAGAACACGTAAGCTCAATAATTGTTAGACATTTTCAGACAATCAGATACATCAAGTTTTTGACATCAGTGAAGGAAAAAAAAACGTTATTTATAAAATGCAATTAGCATCTTTTTTTAGATAATGCTTATACGATGGGTCCAAAAATACTCTCATGGTACGGTACCACAATAACTTAACAAGTAAAAAGTGCAAAAACATTAAAAGTATTCAATCATGAATTCGTTATTGTTACCACAAGCAAATGTCCGTCTATTTGAAATAGAATACTCGTCAATTTAATGCTTGTCTCCGCTCATTGAACTGTCACGTCTGTCAAATAATTTAATCTATGGCCAAGATAAACACGCAAGGCTTTGACGGAGAGGCCCGGTCTAATCCTTCGCTTTGCTGCTGCACAAACAAACGAGCGAGAACCGTTTAAAATTGGAACATAGTTCCGTTGCACGGCTGATTTGAAAACTGACATAATTTAATTTAGACTGGCTGGAAAGGAAATATAATAAATTGTGATTTGTTACACGCAAACAGTAACTAGGTTTATTATTACTAGGTAGTGATAGTGACAGATCTATTCTTAAGATAGCCAGGTAACCACCAGGTAACATCTTAAGAATGGGCCTGTCACTGTCACGCGTGACGTTTTTTGACAGGTTCATTCTTATGATAACCGGGTAATATGATCAAGTTAGGGATGTCAATCATTTAATAATAACACATTGACAGTGCAAATGATTATTTGAAAAGATGGAACACAGATGGCAATTTAATTATACACACTAACATTAACCATTCAAAATTTTATATCATTTCAAAATTACAACAAACATGGCTTAATGTATACGATAAATATTTAGTTTTTATTTTTATTTTTAACACGGCGAAGTCGTCTAGACATTAATCGTAAGCGAAATTGTAGCCTCTCAATGTAACATTTAATCGTATCTTTTTTTTGCCGTCTGCAACTTCGTGTCCTTAGAGTACACAAAAAATTACATTATCTAAGTTTGCCGACAGACTGTTAGATCACGTGAGGTCATTGCACTGTAAGGTGTTCAAATACGGATGTCTATAACGATATAGGTTTAACGATAACGTTATTTTTCTAAAATAATTTTGCAATGATTACATCTCGACCATATAACTGTTATGTACTACAAACAAACAATTATATTCAAAAGTTATTCTTTATAAATTCTTTCTTTTAGAGATAACATTTTTATGAATCTTTAAGTATTTATAAGTATGACTGACGGCTTTACAGTTTAGCCATTTGCCATTTTTGTCGATAAAAGAAAAGATAGGCGAATTATTTACAAAAAAGGTCTAACAGCGACCGGTATCAACAAATCTACCAAAATGACGCACCCTATTCTAGCGAACACTTTTTTCCTAAACGAAATTTGAAATTTTCTCAATTCACAAAATATTCCGCTCGCAAAATTACGTAGACTATAAAACATAGCCCCAAGATATATCACTGCGATTAAAATATCACATGATATTGGAGCAGGTACATAATAGTGGTATCGGGTGACCGGTCACTGGACCACCTGTTAGTACTTCCAAGTGTAACAGGGTTCCGGTGACGGACAATCAAGGGTTAATGACGGTGTCATGTCTTAATCTATGGTGTGGCCTGTTAATTGTCGGTTATGGACGATTCTTTATGATAGCATGGTGACCAAAGACGAGTGAAAGTGATGTTACAGTTCAGAAATAAATAACCTGCCTTATCATGCAAGGGAAAACGTTTTTATTGTTAAGTTGTATCATCGATATGACGTATTTTTGAAAAATAAGAAGAGCATCGTCTCCTGCGCTTTCATAGCTTTAGCCCTCCTTTCTTTTAGGGTTCCGTAGCCGAATAGCAAAAAACGGAACCCTTATAGCTTCCTCGAGGCTGTCTGTCCGTCCGTATGTCACAGACACTTTGTTCTAAAACTATTACTATTAAGCAGTTAAAGGCCGGTAGGTATATCCTATTAACCGCTTTACGATTCCCAGAAAAAAATTGTTTATACACACAAAAATCTCAGTGCGCAAGTCCGACTCGCACTTTACCTTTTTTTGAAACTTTAAAAAAAAATGAAACACTCAAATTATGGTTTAGTCATTAAAACTAGAACTCACCAATTGAAATCCAAAGTTCAGGACAGGACGAGCTGTGGGGATGAGAAACACCCCACGACTGACATCAAACGTCAAACACCCGCCATTTTATCGCGAAAAGCGCGCGAAAAACCGACCAATACGGAAGAGGAAGATACCTTTTTATTCCAAATTCAAATGCTTTAGCCAAATCGTTTGCGCCCTTTTGTTGACTTTTTTTTCTTCAAACTGCAACTGCACAAAAAGTATTTTCATACAGCCTAGTTGAATAAAGTTGCGGAAGGAAATGTTTATTGTTTTTGTGATTTTATCGCAAGCATTCATCTAGGATGGATGCGGTCAGTCAAGTGTGATTGAATGAATGGACAGTCTACATGGAATTATGAATGGATTAGTGACAAAGTCGGTAATGTTCTCCTACCGATTTTCGGTAATGGCGACCCCTCTCAAGAGAGAGATAGGCCAGGTATGCCAGGAGATATTATAGTGCCCAGATGTGTGCGGAATACACAAGTGCACTTTCTGTTCCTTCACTCTCATTAATTCGGTGAGACGGCTCCGACATGACCGATGAGAGATCAGGCGCAGGACCAACGGCTTAACGTGCGCACGGGGGTGTCATCATTACTCCGAGCCGTTTCCGAGTGTTTTCAAGACAGTAAATTCCAAAAACAAATTTCACAAATTTCCAAAAAAACTTGGGTAGTTTAGTTACCAACAAACTAACCGCTTCACAAACAAGGCAGTCCTAAGTTACGGCTCTAAGGGATTTTAAAGAAGATTTTGAGGCTCTTTATAAGGTCCACAGTTAGAGACCGTGTTTTGGATCCGTACGTAATCACTATCAATCAAATGGATACTTAATAACGTAGACACATAGCGACAAATGTGACAATATTGCAACTGACGCATCGTACGACCCAGTAGGAGCCGCGCCAATTCGTCAGGGTTGCCAGCAGACATAATACTTGGAATCTTGACTTCTATTGTTGGTCAAAAACCTGGAAAGTGCGCTTTGTTGCCAAGTAAGTTCAGTAAATAATGTTAGAGGTTTTGTTTAAACACAAACTTTAGTCTTTTCTTTCCCACTCTTAAAACTCCTTCTTTTATGCAGGCCAACTAATTTGCTCGAACTAAGTGTCAATTTAATCATATTAATTGCACTTTTAAAATGCAACTATGTGAGACAAGAAATCGAACCCTGTTTCTTACGCTATCCGGGCGAATGCCTATAGCACTCAGCCACCGACACATTGACAAACCTGTTGAATTTTGCAATTGCTCTCTTGTGAGAGTGATAGCATTGACTGAACATTGATGAGGTGACGCAGCCTAAGTAGCAGCCCAGTCTAATAAAATGACTGGTAGAAGATTTCACATAGTTAAGTCCATCTTTTTACAAAGCTTGGATAGACCAAGCACCAAAATGTTAAATTCAAGCTTATACATTATTCTCCTTTGATTCGAAACCCAAAGTAGTTCCTACTTCCTAGCTATTTACAGGAAAAATGGCAATAAAGTCCATATTTTTTCTCATTGGCAACCCTAGATCCATATTTGACAATTGCCAAAAGGTGGGAGATCCTTTCAAGCGATGACGCGCCATCATCCGTGAGTTATTCCACTCTTCTGGCATCTCTTAAACCTGCCCACCTCATTCAGATGGCATGTGTAGCATTTCGAATTGACAAATTTTTATTTCTATACAGGGTGACTTTGAAAACATTGGCAATATTTTAAATTAAGAAACTACTCATAATTCATAGTCCCTTCCACATATTAAAACGAAAATCAATTGATGAAACCGAGAAAAATCATATTAAACACTTTAGAATTGATTATTGCTTTAAAATAAACTAAAAGATTAGTTTAAGATTTTCTAAAATTGGCAAATAATATTAAAGTATAAAAAAAAATACTCCGCCTAAATGGATCCCGGAAACCGGAGTAAAACTATGATTTTTCTCGGTTTGATCAAATCAATTGATTTTCATTTTAATATGTGGAAAGGACTATAAATCATGAGTAGGTTCTTAGTTTAAAATATTGCCATAGTTTTCAAAGTTACCCTGTATAAGTATAAAAAAATCTAAAACCATTTCGAGATTTTGCAGTTCCAACGGTAAATATTGTTTCAGATTCTTTTGCGCGTTGTTTTTCAAGTTAAATGTACAAAAAAAAACTGAAAAGTTCATGGATAAAGTCTTTTATTGCCTTTATAACTTTATTTTTCTAAGACGACGCGTTTGGTGTATTGGTTAGCGCTCCTGACTCTTACGCCGGCCGTCGCGGGTTCGAATCCCGCAAGGGGCAAGTGTTTGTGTGATGAGCACGAACATTTGTACCTAAGTCATGGATGTGATACGTATTTAAGTATTTATGGGAGACTCCCCCGCCATAATCGTTGTCTGGTACTTCGTAACACAAGGATGATAATTCCTTACCACGAAACCAGACAATTGGTGTGTTGTCTGGCGCATATATTTTTTTTATTATTATTATTTGCACCGCCTGTATTTTCTCTGATCAGACCTATGGTTGACTGGACTAGAGAATGCTTTTGGCATTATGTCCGCCATATGTACAATATGTTTGCATGATAAAATAAATAAAGGTAATTCACAGTGACGACTTCGCTGCTATATGTATACATATAACTATACGGTGTTATTGCAAGGTGGTGCCAAATTTTTGGAGGTGAAAGGGACCATCAATATGAACAACTTTTACTATGGGACCATCGTTCAATTATTAATTTTATTTTCTGCCTCTCCATACATTATTGTCAATGTAGGTGACTGATTTTGTATGGGGAACCTGAAATTTTATTTAATATTTTGACCATGACCCCATAGTAAAAGTTGTTCATATTGACAGTCTCATTCACCTCCAAAAATTTGGCACCCCCTTGCAATAACACCCTGTATAGTTGCAAACGGTCGTGACGGACAGACAGGACAGTCTGTCCGTCCGTCTGTCTGCCACCAGGCTGTATCTCAAGAACCACGATAGCTAGACAGTTTAAATTTTCACAAGTTATGTATTTCTGTTGGCGCAACAACAACAAACAAATACTAAAAACAAAATATAATACATACTAGCGGTCCCAGCGAACTTCGTTTCGCCCCTAGCCCCGTTCCGTCCCGGCCCCGTTTTATGCTATAAACCTCACGGAGCCCGAGACCTTTCCAACGAATGCAAAACCATGGAAATCGGTTCGTGCGTTCTGGAGTTATAGCGTCAGAGAGGAAAACCCGACTTATTTTTATATGATTTAAGGGAGGCTCCCATACAAAAATCTATTTTTTTTTGCCTTTTAACCTAATCAATGGTACGGAACCCTTCGTGCGCGACTCCGACTCGCACTTGGCCGGTTTTTAATATCATTAACAGTTGAATCACCATAAATTACAGTCATTAACAGTTGCATCAAACCATATACCACAGTACTACGAACCCATAGAGCTCCTTAATCAGCACAAACGGCTCGGCCACGGAAGGCAACAGCCTGTTTACAAACTGTACCTCTTGTAATGGCGTAATGGTCGCATAATGCATACAAACAGAGCTCTATTGCCTCAGAGCCTGGGTGCTACTGTGTAAGTCACTATGGAAATCTTTCAAAAATCTAAAAGTCTCTTAAAGGTTTTGCTCACTCGTAGCATAGGTACCATGACCGTGCTAGGAAAGTGTCAAGCAAAAATTAAAAACTAGTGGGCCCAGCTTACTTCATTTCGTCCCCAGCCCCGTCCCGCCCCGGCCCCGTTTTATGGTAATTCAAGGATTATCCTCCTTGACTCGTAGAGTAGATCGTTTCAGTTAGAAAACGTTTGTATGGGAAAAAGAAAATGGCTGATTTTAGGTTTTTTCCGGAAATTATTCGAATTTTTCTCGCCGTAAAAACCATCTTTGAACTACAACGAACATTTAAAAAAAGAATTGGCCAAATTGGTCCAGGCGTTGTTGAGTTATGCGCTTGCCAACACATTTTGCGATTCATTTTTATATTATAGACTATGACACTTTGCCTACTACACTGTTCCGTCAATGACCAACAACGTCGCGTGCCATCCACGGAGCGTGTCAGCACCGGCAAAATACGTTCTCGCTCGCTCTAACTCCATATAACGGTGAGACAGAACGTCAATCCGTTCAGTGGGCAAGGTAGAGCGTATCGTGTTGCTTTTCGTGCCTGAATACGTTCCCCCGGTCGTGGTATGGTACTGTTCCGTTAGAAAAAACCTTGAATATAACTTGTTTTAGATGTATACTTCATTTTGTTTTTCAAAGAAGATTCGACGTTCCTGCTGTAAGTTATTTATTTCTAGGTACTTATTGAATACCTCCTTTTTTTAAAGTCGGTAAAAACTGTTCTGCTCGCTCGATCCATCATGGCTAGTATGAGTAACATAGACGACTAGAATACTCGATAACAACGACTTCATCTTTGAGAGTAGACGCCTTGCAACGTGCGCGCATTGCATAGTCGAGTATGCCGCGAAGTGTGTACCGTGTATATGAACATATGGTGGAAAACAATGACCAATTCGTTCATGAAGGACGGTATGTCTTACATTGTACTTTTGAGGCCTGGGCCCACTACACCGAATTATACAATGACCGTGCTAGGAGTGTATCAGACACGAAAAGACACATGATACGCTCTAATATAAAACTGAACGGATCTACAGCGTTAATATGTCTTACCGTTATATGCGAGTGCATATTTTGATATTTATAGCTTTATAATGATTATTGTATGTGATGTAAGCCGGTTGATTAGTAGTATTTTTGATATAAGATTTTGTTTTATAGTTTATGATTGTCATGAGAGGAAGAAGAGAGATACAGTTTTATAAAAGTTCACTAGTTTTTCCTTTTTAGGTCAACAATACGCGATTAGCGCGTTCAAACAAACAAACTTTTCTCTATAATATTAGTATAGATTCGATTCTATCTTGAGCGGTGTCCGATCGATTCGTTCGCTATCAAATTATTCATGCCCGTATGTATTTTGGTCCTAGGCATATCGATTTGTGAGCCTAGCTGTAACTTGACTTTTTAGGGTTCCGTAGTCGAATGGCAAAAAACCGAACCCTTATAGTTTCGTCAAGTCTGTCACAGCTATGTCACAGCCACTTTATTCAAAAATTATAAGCATCACAAAGCTGAAACTTGGTAAGTAGATGTATCTTGTTCACCGCTTTCCGATTCATGTACTAAAAGTTAAAAAAATATATATTCTAGGGGGGGCTCCCATACATGAAACTAAAACCTGAAAAAAATTTTTTACCCAAACCTATACGTGTGGGGTGTCTATGGATAGGTCTTTCAAAATGACATGACATTGAGGTTTCTAAAACATTTTTTTTCTAAAAGTCTTACGTTTAAGATATAGACGCTTCCAAAGTGGTGAAATGGGCGTCCCCCCCATCTAACTTTTGAACTAAGGAAGTGAAAATTTTGAAAAAAATATATGATGTAGATCTCAACAAAAACTTTCAATGAAAATTGGTTTGAGCGAAATCGATATATAGCAATTTTTGAGATATAGCACATTTTTATCAACCGCAAATTTAACTTTGTCTTTCATACAAACACTATGAAAAACAAAGTTAAATTTGCTGTCAACATAATATTGTGGTATTTTGGCTAAGTGGAAGTAAGAATCTCTAATTCAGTTAAAGTTGGCACGGAACCCTCAGTGCGCGAGTCCGACTCGCACTTGGCCGGTTTTTTGTCATTTGTATGGTTTAGTATGGATATAGTTCATATTTTATGAATGGATATAGTTGCTCGTAGCGCAGTGGTGGCAGCGATTTGGTAGTGATACCGAAGTTAAGCAACGTACGGCGCGTTTGTGTTTGGATGGGTGACCATTCCGACCATATAAATGACGTATATCACGAGCATCTCCGCGCTTCGGAAGGCACGTTAAGCCGTTGGTCCCAGCTAATATCAGTTGGTATTAGTCGTTAAGCCTAGTCAGAGGCCCTATGGGCGGTTTGATAAAATCTGACAGCAATTGGTCGCTTGCCTTGCAAACACCCCACCGCCAATCTGCACTGAGCCCGCGTGGTGGAGTATGGCCCATACTACCTCATACTTGAGGTAAGGCCTCTGCCCAGCAATGGGATGCTTACAGGCTAACTGCTTTACTAGTATGGATATAAATAATTGGTCAAGGGAATGTCAGCCAATATTGGTCAAATGACAAATGAGCCGATTCCAGTTTTGCCCCCTTACTCTGGACACCAATACCGATCCAATGAAGATAGCCATCCCTGTCACATGCATACACGGCCTGGTATGAGCGACAGGGATGGCTATAATCATTGGATCGGGTTTTGTGTCCAGAGTAAGGGGGCTGGTTATTCATTAGTACAATTTAGTAGTACCAATACAGTACGCTTATGTATGTGTTATCAAATGGTTAACAATTAAATCAACATATTTGTGTCACGTGTTTCATTGTCTGTCGATACAATCAGATTCAGGGCCTAGATTCTCGCGTCAATCGAACTTACCTCGCTTGCGAGTTTAACCCTTCTGCCTAAAATATCAAATAATATATCCACATATAAAAAAAACTACCGCAGGGAAGTATTCGAAATGCATAGGAAACGTGCCCCTCAGAAGTCAAAGCTATTCTTAACCAGCAGGCGGGACTCGAACCAGCATCTTTCTGGCTTACCGGGCCAACTGCTCTTCCAATTATTGAGATACCGTGCTGTCGGTCCGACAGTGCGCAATTCTTGGTCTCTTATGGATACGTCATTGCGTGACGTTGAGAATTTCGCGCGGTCGGACCGACGGCACGGTAGCTCAATTGGAAGAGCAGTTAGCCAGAAAGATGCTGGTTCGATTCTCGCCCGTGCGCAATTTTTGGTTCCTTATTTTATCTTTTAAAAATACAAAATACGACACTGTGAGTGTTAAAAAAAAATCTAAACCATCGACGAAGAAAATTCGAACGGCGACCATATTTCGAATGCGAACTGCACGAGAATTGGCACCCTGAATCGTGGCCTTATTCGGTAAACTCTGACTGATAAACATATTATTTAATATTCTCGTCGACTTGACATTGACCTGGCGAAGTCTTTGCGATTGGGCAGTTGGACACTAAAAAAACAATCATTGTTCATCTGAAAAGGGTATACAAAGAATACTACTGTCTGGTCAACTTTATCACGCTTAAAGTAAGCTTTTAAATAAGTAAAGACCACACTGAAGCATGACTGGGGGACTTTCTTAGTAGATTTTACAACCTTTCGACAGAATGGCAATGGGCCGGGCTATTTACTTACTATTAAAATTAATAGGCATGTAATGGTTTGTCTTCTAAATCTTAAGAGCTAAAGATTGGTGTAAAAAACAAAATAATAAATATAAAATTATCGCCGCGCCCCCGTAAATTACAATTTTGATATCTTCATAGTTATTCTGCTATTAAAAACTAATTCAACAACGCAAAAAATCATGAAAATCTGTCCAGCCTTTCTTGAGTTAATGGTGAAGTAACTAACAACGAGTAGAGTAGGTATCTTGTATTACAAAGATGCGAGCCGATTGTGAGGATAATTTCACATATTTGTCACGTATCAAATCGAATCGGACCGTACCCGATTCGATTCATGAGAAAGCGCCTAAACTAAGCGAATGACGTAAATGCTACGAAAAGACTGATCTATTTACGAGACACGCACAGCATACATCGCTGCCCCGTTGACCTACACACGCACAGACACATATGAATTGCGTGCAAATACCCACACATGTGTGCTATAATGTGATTATGTTGTTGTAGAGATAATTTTCCGGGATTTTTGTTTTAATAAGTGTACCTTTTTAGTGGTAAGAGAGACCTGTTTGTGTCGTCCAGTCAGGTTTTTAATGTCAAAGGTAATAAAATAAGGTCATAGATAGCATTGCAACATTTGCAACGTATCTGATTGCATGTCCCCATATTGGATGTTTGTGTACATACATCATGCAGTGGCTGCATTTTATACCAAAACCGGTTAAGTGCGTGTCGGACCCGCGCACTGAGGGTTCCGTGCCACCCTTAACTGAATTCAGGGTCCACTTACTTTCACTTAACGAAAACATCACAATATATTGCGACAGCAAAAATAACTTTGTTTTTCATAGTGTTTGAATGAAAGACAAAGTTATATTTGCGGTTGATAAAAATGTGCAATATCTCAAAAACTAATGGTTCGATCTCCTTCAAACCAATTTTCGTTGCAAGTTTTTGTTGAGATCTACATCATATATTTTTTTCAAAATTTTCACTTTCTTAGTTCAAAAGTTAGAGGGGGGGGACGCCCATTTTACCACTTTGGAAGCGTCTATATCTCAAACCTTACACTTTTAGAAAAAATGGTTTTAGAAACCTCAACATCATTTTAAAAGACCTATCCATAAACACCCCACACGCATAGGTTTGAGTAAAAAAAATATTTTAGGTTTTAGTTTCATGTATGGGAGCCCCCCCTTAAATATTATTTTTTCTTACTTTTTGTATCTGAATCGAAAAGCGGTGAACAAAATACACCTACCTACCAAGTTTCAGCTATGTGATGCTTATAGTTTCAGAATAAAGTGGCTGTGACATACGGACGGACAGACAGACAGACAGACAGACAGACAGACTTGACGAAACTATAAGGGTTCCGTTTTTTGCCATTCGGCTACGGAACCCTAAAAAGGAGATGTTTACAACAATGCCAAGACTATGTACGGTTTCTCTAAAAATAGCTAAAAATACGGGTAATTAGACATACTGTAATTTTAATTAAATTCACAATTTTTAGGTAATTTAAATAATAAACTTTAAAAAACCTTGGCAACTCCTCATGTCTATACTTACTCCAAAAACATGTCGAATCGTGCAAAAAAAGTTATGTCAATCACATGACATCATTAAATATATTGTAGCTAGATTTCATTAGTTTGTGTTACTTAATACCCATAAATTTAAGATTTTACGGATGAAAATCATTCTAAAAATGATTAAGCTTTTCATAAGAAATTTTTAGGGTCATGTACAAGGTGTTCCCCATAGAAACGAAAACATTTCCTATACTGCGTAGCGTGAGGACCACACCACTACATAATTAATTATAGTATGTTTCGGACATACTATAAAACTACTGCGGGTTTTCTTATACTAATTTAATTAATATTACAAAGCTGAAGAGTTTAGTTTGTTTGAATGCGCTTTACTCCTGAACTACTCTACCGATTTGAAAAATATTTTTTGTGTTGGATAGCTGATTTATCGGGGAAGGCTGTATGTGTGGAAAATCACACTAATATGAGAGAGTAAGCTCAGAATGCGCGGACGCAGTGGTAGGGGACCGGTCATTTATTAATGAACGAAGTAAGTAGGTAACGGAGGACAGCACGTCAAGGTAAACACTGCGGTATCTTATGCAGTTGTAATAAGGGCTAGTTTGCAACAAAAGTGGGTAACCTAATGTGCGCCAGCACCTGTACCTGTACCTATAGGTAGACCGCGAAATTGAGACCTCGCCTGCGGGGCAAAGGGGTGCGGGGGGAGACGAGAGCGCGGTTAATGAGCGGCGCGGGCGGGTGTTTCCGCGCCGCGACCTGCTATCGCCCTACCCCCACGCCTCTGTACCCCGCCGGCAGTCTCAATGTAGCGGTTTACCTATAACTTTGTTTAGTATAAAACCTTGAAAGTGATATGTCAAATTAAATTACAATAACATAAATTATTATTACAATCGCCGATACAGGGCACGTGGCATGCTTGCGCGTGGGTTTCGGGTTCGATCCTCGTCGAGTTTTGTAAACAGTGCATTATTGCATATTAATGCAGTTTGTCATAAATATAATATTACCGGTAGAGTAAACAGGACGTATTTTTTGTGTGGGTTTATTTTTCAGTTGGAATGATAAAGTTTTCCGAGAATATTTAAAATTAAATTTAAAAAAGATGAGTCGGGAGATATTATAGACTATAATATCTCCTGACTCCTGACTCCTCACTATAATTTATAGTGCACAACTGTGTAAGTAATACACTGGTGCACTAATATATCTCATAACTTCAATCTATTATAGTTTTGTTAGTGGAAAGGACTATGCTCGGTATTAGAGATACTCAGAAATATGGAGATACGTAGAAGTACTAGGGAAACGGACATAGCCCTGTCGGGTATTTCCGGTAATTTCGGCCCCTCTCAGCATTAATAGGCCAGGTACGCAGGAGATATTGTAGGGACCAGATGTGTGCGCAATACATAAATGCACTATCTGTTCCTTCACTCTCATTAATTCGGTGAGATGGCTCCGACATGACCGATGCGAAATTTACTTATTTACTTACTAATAATGTTATTCTAGTAAATTATGTAGATATGTAGCTGAAAAAGCTCAGTAGTCTATAAGATCAGTATAATAGTATGCATACAAACAAACTAAGGACTAAATAGATATATGTGTACTACATGTGTCTTATAACTTCATAGGTAGGTCATTACACATTAACACATAAAATACATTCCTTAGTAATAATAACCGGCAAAGAGGCACGTATGTATCATGTTGTGTAGTTAGCAGACCAACAATCGAGTGTCGATCAATTGCCTGCCAATAAAGACAATGAATTGCGTTTGATACCATATTCATTCCTTTTGTACTGAGAACTCATAGTCGTAATATTATGGACTTGCTAACTAAAGTTTAAATAACAAATTATGTTATTATTTGTAACTTTTTTAAAATGAATACTCATAAATAGCATATTTTATCTGTGCCGTTGCCGACAACATTGCCGATAAAGTATGAAAGCAACATTGCTTAGGTTGCCAGCAAGTTAGTATATTTTAGAAAAAAAAAACTTAATTAAAATTTTACTATTTATGATTGATATGTATATATTTATGGTTGTCAGTCCATCTTGTCAGTGGACGTCCTATGCTGCATTAATTTGTTACATACTCATCATAAAATAGTCATAGATATAGAACGATAGAAAAGTTATAAATTCACATCACCACCCAGTTTCTACGTAACAATCTGATGTTATCATCAATAAGTTTTCATTATCAAGATTTCACTTTGCTTTCTACTTCCAACTACGGTATGTCAAGTGTGCAACTCTACTTACATTACTTAGTAGTTTATATTGCTACTGTAAGAGTGAAGGAACTATAAAACATAATTTAGCATGTGTTGTGTATTTTGATAAAAGTTTCATTTTTATACACTTTGAAAATAATGTATATATATTTTTTTAATTAATGCTAAATATTGACAGAAGAATTATGAGAATAAATTTGATATGATGTACTATGTGCCATGGTCTATTGCAAAAACTGTTGACTTGATAGTTGATATGAGGAATCATTTAAATTGTGGTTTTATCCACTGTTTTATCACAACAAACAGGCTTATATGGTCTACAATTTCAAATGTTATAATAGGAGATAGGAGTTTATTTAATAAATCTCCAAATTCATCATTGTCTTTACTTGCTAAATATTTTTTCTTACCATGTAGTTAAAGTAAACATAGACTAATTAAGGAGAACTAGAGCTAGATTTTCTCATTCCTAACTTAATCACTGTCAAACAATATGAGGGTCGAATTTCACTCCGAGTCTCCAAGATCAGTCTGTTTAAAAATGCCATGATTCTCTCATAATATCTGCGTGTTTACACAAGCTATCAAGATTTATATGCTAGCCACGACGACGATCTTTATTTATCTACAACTTACTTATAAATCAGCTGGGAAGAGAAACTACTTCCTTAAAAGGCATTGTTCAAGAATATGCCGTAAAAAGTTAGTTCTTTAGACTGGAACTGAGCGTCTGACCTCCTCAGTAGTAGATTTCACTCGTCACACTACAGTCGGTGCCTTAGAGAGTACATTCTAGCTATAACTCGGCAGTTTCACCAAAATAATCAAACGATCACAAACTCGAAATGTGCGGTCTAAAAGTAAGTTTATCACGACCGGAACGACGAAAACTACGCGCGAACGCCGCACAGATACACTCGCAAGCAAACACGAACTGTATTTGGCCTAACGAAGACTGAAATCTTATTCCGGTCCGGCGTGCAACCAAACAACAAATATGACATCCATTGCATTCACTGACCTGTTTTCCCACTCCACGGCACCGGAGGCGCAGCGATGATGTCCCATTCAACAATACACAGTATAATTGGTACAGGCAACAACAATTACAGTTTATTTTACACAAAACTCATCTATTATTTTTACGATTTTATTTTACTTTCTTGACATTCGCGAAGAAGGCGCCGAGCGCAACGCGTTCGCTCGTTTGACTTGACAGTGTTGCAAGATGCAAAAATTCGTAGACGTCTTGCGGTCCGATTCCGATCCATACACTTTAATCATGAAATCATGATGCACATGCATGACAATATTAATTCATTCTAGACTTTGAGTATTTTTTATCAGCTAATTTCTTAAATGTTGAAACTTTCTGTAACATCATATACCTACGGTACGGTACTACGGGATGTACAGCTATTGGTACTACTAACAACGGGAAGTACAAACTATCGAGGTACTACTCCTGTAAAAAACGCAAAGAAATAGGTATCGCGATAAAGGTAAACGCACACTTATCCGAGCCAAACGCGCGAACGAGCCGAACGAACCGAATTTTTGAATTCTTAATAAGAAATCTCATGAAACCTCGCACACTTCTCGGCGCCGAATCATCCGAATCTGGAGGAACCCCAGGAATCCTAGACGAATTCGGATGACGTCATCAGATTCGGCGCGGATAATGCCGGACATCTTCTTACTCACTCCCTCCCACCTTTAGCTGTCACTTCACTCATAGCGCTATCTTGATTCGGCGCGGTCAATTCGGCACGGATAATGCGGACGACTCGGTCGGACGAACGAATCGCCGGGACATCTTCCTTCTAACTCCCACCTTTAGCTGTCCTGTCACTTATACAAAGCGCTATCTCATGAGGAGACAACATTCGCGGTCGATTCTTTCGGCGCGGTTGATTCGTCCGGTTCGGATATGTGTGTGCGAGCCGCGAGGCCTCCTTGAATTCGTTTCGTTCGGTGCATTCGGCTCGGATAAGGTGTGCGTTCACCTTATGTAACACTATAGTTTCGTTATCGTTATTGAAGGAATTCTAATTAATAATAGGATTCGGACTTCCAAAAATAAAAAAAATACTGTCAAAACTGTCAAGTTGACTGACAGCACGATTGACAACTACGAAATCGATAATTTGTCGCATTTGTGCATTTTTGTAAAATAAAAAGTAATTTTAAATGATTATATTTTGGTGCAAGATTATTCTATAAACCTTTGTTGCAATGATCAAGGCAATATTAGTGTTTAACAACCATGGGAAGCCACGCCTGTCTAAGTTCTATCAATACTTTGTGAGTGAAAGTTGTTCTTTATTGAATTACGAGCCTAATTTGACTGTTTAATCTAAATTTGTAACAAAGGAATCATTTAGGGGCGTTTCGTTTATGTAATTTTCGTGTAGGAGTGATCCAAACTTCCAATAGCAGTGATAAATGTACGTACGTGTAGTCTAAAATTGATACAAAATGCTCCAACAAAATTGTATTTTATTTACAGAATGAAGACATGCAGCAACAAATCATCAAAGAAACGTTTCAGCTAGTCTCCAAACGAGACGACAATGTGTGCAACTTCTTGGAAGGAGGCAGGTATGGTTAGAATAAGTGATTCTCAAGTTACACAGCACTTACAATCAAGAATAACTGGTTTTAAACTAAAGCATAAATAACTGGGTACATGGTGATTACCTATTAAGTCATGTGGAATGTCAGGGTCAGATATTTTTTTGTTTATTTTATTTTCTTCATACATCTATTTATAATATTTATGTGATTATTGTGATAGCGAGTAGACTGGACTGCTGCTATATTAATAACCACAACCTCTGCAGTTGTTGTGCAAATGTGTAAAAAAATATAATTATATAAATAAATAAAATTATAAATACTAACATAGGTTAAGTCCTTTATATTCATCACCTTTATTCAAATTCAAATTTTCAAATTCAAAATCTTTATTTCAATTTAGGTCATGAAATGACACTTATGAACGTCAAAATATACAGTGAAAAAAATAAAAATAAAAATAAAAATATATATTAATAAATATTAATCATCTTTTGCCTAAATGTATTGTCTGCTGTTATATTATGAAGTGAATAAATGAATATGAATATGATTATAAATATAACTAACAAATTATGAGTCATGATGTTACTTGATTAAATAAATAAATCATTATTAATATGTACATAGTATCCTAGGTATCTCTACAACATAATGTCTAAAGTAGCCAATTTCATAAATGAAGACAACATGGGGGTATGTCATGTACATTATTCATTTATTGCAATAACTTTAGACCGTTTTAGACCCGCGGACTAAAACAACATGGCCTACCCATACAAATAATCTAATTGACGTTCATAAGTGTCACTTCATTACGTAAATTGAAATAAAGATTTTGAATTTGAATTTAAATTTAATACTAAAATATTAGAGGTGGATAAAACAACTGTTACCCACCACACAATTATTAGCTTTAGATTTTATATGATGGTATTCACTCGATATGTTTTATTTCAGCCTCATTGGTGGTTCAGACTACAAGTTAATCTACCGACACTACGCCACTCTGTATTTTGTCTTCTGTGTGGATTCGTCAGAGAGTGAGCTGGGAATTCTAGACTTAATTCAGGTATAGAAGTATTAACATGTTAAGTGCCAGCTTCGAGTATACTCTATTTTTTTAATATTTTTATTAAAATATGCGCCAGACAACACACCAATTGTCTGGTTTCGTGGTAAGGAATTATCTTCCTTGTGTTACGAAGTACCAGACAACGATTATGACGGGGGCGTCTCCCATAAATACTTAAATACATACAGTGGTGGACAGCTAATTAAAGACACTTTGAAAATTGTATGTTCATCAAGTTTTGTGTTTTAATATTTTTTTATTATCAATACAGAGAAACCAGTAACTGTTGTAAAATAATCGTATGGGTTTTACGTATAATTTGCAGTTACTATTTGCCATAACATAGATCTATTTTTCGTAACTTTTGACTTCAAATCTATGATGAGCAGAATAAGTGAATAAGGCAAATAGTAACTTCAAATTATACGTTAAACTCATACGATTATTTTACAACAGTAACTGGTTTCTATGTTTTCATAGTACAAAATTATTAGAACACAAAACTTGATGAACATAAAATTTGAAAAGTGTCTTTAATTAGCTGTCCACCACTGTATAACATCCATGACTTACTCGTAGGTACAAATGTTTGTGCACATCACACAAACATTTGCCCCTTGCGGGATTCGAACCCGCGACGGCCGCTGTAATAGTCAGGAACGCTAACCAATACACCAAACGCGTCGTCTCGTAAAAGATCTGGTGGACTACGAGTATACTCATAGTTGGTATTAAATCTGTAAACAATGTTTATTGCATCAGCGGTACTCAACCTTTTGCTTATAAGGACCACATAAACGTTTAAAAAAAATAAACCACTGCACTTCACCATACAATAACTGTGGTAGGAATGTGTCAAGCACGAAAGCAACACAATTCGCTCTGATGTGTCAGTGTGCGAGTGGTATAGGCATGTGCCTGGATAGCGTAAGACAAAGGTCAGAGGTTGCAAACTTTGTTAGGAAAAAAACCGGTTAAGTGCGTGTCGGACCCGCGCACTGAGGGTTCCGTGCCACCCTTAACTGAATTCAGGGTCCACTTACTTTCACTTAACGAAAACATCACAATATATTGCGACAGCAAAAATAACTTTGTTTTTCATAGTGTTTTTGTATGAAAGACAAAGTTATATTTGCGGTTGATAAAAATGTGCAATATCTCAAAAACTACTAGTTCGATCTCCTTCAAACCAATTTTCGTTGCAAGTTTTTGTTGAGATCTACATTACATATTTTTTCAAAATTTTCACTTTCTTAGTTCAAAAGTTAGAGGGGGGGGGGGGGGGGACGCCCATTTTACCACTTTGGAAGCGTCTATATCTCAAACCTTACACTTTTAGAAAAAATGGTTTTAGAAACCTCAACATCATTTTAAAAGACCTATCCATAGACACCCCACACGCATATGTTTGAGTAAAAAAAATTTTTTAGGTTTTAGTTTCATGTATGGGAGCCCCCCCTTAAATATTATTTTTTCTTACTTTTTGTATCTGAATCGGAAAGCGGTAAACAAAATACACCTACCTACCAAGTTTCATCTATGTAATGCTTATAGTTTCAGAATAAAGTGGCTGTGACATACGGACGGACAGACAGACAGACAGACAGACAGACAGACTTGACGAAACTATAAGGGTTCCGTTTTTTGCCATTCGGCTACGGAACCCTAATAACCCAAACTATTTTGAAACGAATACTGTCGGAAGTCGTCGCGAAGGCACATTGAAAGTCAACCATAGCTGCAAAACCCTTCTTTGAAAAATAAGTGTAAATTGCATGGCACCAAAAATTTACAGTAAAATTCCACGAAATATCCGATCAGTTAATGACTTCAAAAAATTTAAAATTTCACTCAATGGATTCCTAGCTGAAAAAGTGTACTATGACATAAGATTATTTCTTGATGACAAAATGTAAATAACTTTAATTTATTCATATACATATAAATATTTCTAATTGCAAATAAATATTTCTATTTCTATTCTACCTTTAAGGTGAATCATGGCTGTACTTATAATAATTTTGTATTTGACATCATGTAATACCCATGTTTATGAATTAATAAATGATTGATTGATTGATGGTCTAGGCCCTTGTCAGACACAATTGCTTAGTTAGTTAGTTAGTTTGGCCGGGGTGATTTCCACACTTAGCCTCACGATTGGGCCATTGTACGTATGACCCTCCTTTTTTATTCTAACCACCCCCGGCTTTCCCAGAAGGCTAGTAATCTACCTAGATTGCTAAAGGTCTCCAATTGCTTTTTACAAGTGCTATTAACAATATTATTTTTTACTAAACTACATTATTTTACTACATTTTTTACTTTGCCCGACAGCACACAGAAGAGACTAGAAACATCGAAAAATTTACGAATATGTCATAAAATATCTCTTCTTAAAAAAAGGCTATAAATAAATAGAATAAATAAACTACATTAGTGGGCTCAGGGCAGGGGCTGAAAGAAGTGTTACACTTTTTATGATGGAAATATTGACTGTGCATAAATTAGTTTACTTAATATCAAATTTTTCCTTTACTAATATAGTTTTTAAGAATAACTAACAAAACTGGATCAATGTTATCTTATTTATTTATTTATTATTTATTACACTTCATGCACAAACAAAAGGTACATATGGCGGACTTAATGCTAAAAGCATTCTCTACCAGTCAACCATTGGTCTAAACAGACAAATTCTTATATCTTGAATAAATAATAATAATAATAAATAATTACATTAAACCACAGATCGATTGTGATTTTTTCATTTATAGGATGACACTTTTCTATATCGGTGCAATATTAAATTCATCAACAATATTATGCAAATTTCCAGGTGTTCGTGGAGACACTAGACAAGTGTTTCGAGAACGTCTGCGAGCTTGACCTCATCTTCCACGCTGACGCAGCACATCAGGTAACTAGCTTTTTATATACTACTAGCGGACCCAGCGAACTTTGTTTAGCCCCAGCCCCGTCCCGCCCTAGCCCCGGCTCCATCGAACGGGATATAAAGTATCCTATGTCTTTCTCCTGGTACTAAGCTACCTCCCCACCGTTTCGCCCCGGCCCCTCGCTACCCCAGCCCCGGCCCCGTCTAGCGGGATAAAAAGTATCCTATATCCTTTTCCTGATTCTAAGCTACCTCCCCACCAACTTTCAGCCAAATCGGTTCAGCCGTTTCGAGTTATAAGTGTTGTAACAAACACTTTACTATATCCTACTACTATTATAAAGGCGAAAGTTCGTAAGTATGGATGTATGGATGTTTGTTACTCTTTCACGTAAAAACTACTGAATGGATTTGAATGAAACTTTACCACAATATAGCTTATACATCAGAATAACATATAGGCTCCAATTTTTGAGGTTTCTAATGTGAGGTCGTAAAAAAAACACATTTTTTGCGCTACTAGACGGGACGAACCTGAAGTCCACGCGAACGAAGTCGCGGGCAAAAGCTAGTTGTATTATAAAGCTAAAGAGTTCTGTTTGTTCAAACACGCTAATCTCATGAACTTTTTTTTTTAGCATTGGATAGCTTATTCATTAGGGAAGGCTTTAGGCTATAAAACATAAAGCTGCGCGGACGCAATTGCGAGAGACCGCTAGTTTTTATACAAAGAAAATATACACATTTATTATTTTTTACAATGAGGAACACTTTTCGTTGTACTAGCTGTTTACTGCAAGAGAAACACCAAGGGTTGTTTGAACCGTAATTATGATCAGAGTTAGCATGAATATATTTGAGAAAACATGGCCGATAAACAGTATATGTAGTTTAAAATAAACTATACTAATCATAAAGCTGAAAACTTTGTTTGATTGAACGCGCTAATCTCAGGAACTACGGGACCGATTTAAAAATATATTTTTGTGTTAAATAGCTTATTTGTCAGTTAAATAGCGTATTTGTCAGTTAAATTAGATATATTTCGTCGTCATTAGGTGCTGGATGAGTTGGTGATGGGCGGGATGGTGCTGCAGACGAACATGGCGGACATACTGTGCCGGCTGGCTGAACAGAACAAGATGCAGAAGGCTGAGGTACCTATGCATACACTTCACTCTCTCTCTCACACACACACACACACACATAGTTTATTTTAAGCGGATAGAGACAGAAATAAGATTTAATTTAGGATAAGCGTAATCCTGGTAATGGTTTACATCATGCGCGTTGTCAAAAGAAGATTGTTCTCAGCTAAACCTTAAAAACGCATTTTGAAATATTGCACTTTGTGTGCGAAGCCAACAAAATTTAAATGCTACGCTAATGAATTATTATTATTTATAGAAAATGAATTATTTCGATAAAAAGAAATGTCAAGATTGTTTACAATATTTAACTAGCAAAAAAACCGGACTTTATTGATAGATATAAAATGATGTGAGGACACTGCTCATTTCGTATCGTATTCAAACAAATAAATGTAATGAAATGAAATGAAATATTTATTTGCTCAAAACATGGTTGCAATAGGTGTTAGGTACAGGTACAAAAATAAGTCCTCACATTTTACCAAAAAAAAAATTGGTTGCCTGTAAAGTCGGTATACGGGCGAAAGTTTTACGTGACAACGACTTTTGATGTCTGTCTCTCTCGCTCTTAGGCGGGCTAACCATGCCCGAGTGGAAGGGACGCGTGCCTCTCACTCGCTCTCATTGTGAGCGCATAACGTGAGCGGAGCGTAACGCAGTTTCTTGAAGTGTCACCCGGCAAACCAATTTATAAGACGTTGTCACGTCAAAAACTATGGCATTTAAATATGTTTAAATATGTTCCAGGCGGGTATATCAGCGGCGCCCGCGCGCGCCGTCTCCGCGGTCAAGTCTATGAACCTGCCGCAACAACTGCGCGACATGCGGCTGCCGGACCTGCCGCAGGCAATCAAGGTACTAACTACACCATACCATGACCGTACTAATAATAGTCCCCCTAGCCGATTTCGACTACGGTGGCCAGTCACAACGACTAACCGACTGCGCGGGACATATTATAGTGCACAAGTGTGTGCGCAAACACAGGTGCACTCTCTATTCCGTTCACTCTCAGCCCGATGGGACAGCAAGCTGACACGACCGGAAAGAGATCAGGCGCAGGACCAACGGCTTTACGTGCTTTCCGAGGCACGGGGGTGAAACACCGCCAACTTCCAAACTCCGGGCTTCCCTGAGAATTTCTAAACAGTAAACTCAGGTACAGATTACGTACCGCAGATTAAGGTTTCTACCCACTAACTATACCGCAGTATACCATGACCGTACTACTAACGTGCCAAACCAAATAAAAAATATTTGTATTGAAAACTATGACCGTCCCACTAGATCGCTCCGTCACCGACCAACACCGTCGCGTGTCAGCACCGACAAAATACGCTCTCGCTTCATATAACGGTGAGACAGAACGCTGTAGATCCGTGCAGTGGGCAAAGTAGAGCGTAGCGTGCTTTTCGTGTCTGATACGCTCCTATCCATCATGGTATGGTGCGGTGTAGTGGGCCCAGTAACTCAAAATGTATGACCACTATGAGATTTTAAACTAGGTACTACTACTACATAAAAAAAATGGTTGCCTGTAAAGTCGGTATACGGGCGAAAGTTTTACGTGACAACGACTTTTGATGTCTGTCTCTCTCGCTCTTAGGCGGGCTTACCATGCCCGAATGGAAGGGACGCGTGCCTCTCACTCGCTCTCATTGTGAGCGCATAACGTGAGCGGAGCGTAACCCAGTTTCTTGAAGTGTCACCCGGCAAACCAATTTATAAGACGTTGTCACGTCAAAAGCACATGACTTATGTCAGAACGAAATATGGTGGCCCATCTTACCTAGCCAGTATCAACACATTATAAATCCTACTACTATTATAAAGGCGAAAGTTTGTATGGATGTATGGATGTTTGTTACTCTTTCACGTAAAAACTACTGAATGGATTTGAATGAAACTTTACCACAATATAGCTTATACATCAGAATAACATATAGGCTACAATTTAGGGCTCTGCAGTGCTTAGTTACCGTATTTCTTACTTATTACTAGACTAGACGGGACGAACCTGAAGTCCACGCGAACGAAGTCGCGGGCAAAAGCTAGTAAAATAATAAAATAAATAAATTGTTTATTAATGATTATAAGGATTGCTTGTTGCCTTACGGCTGTTCTCTATATCCATTCTATAAAAATAAAAAAATGCGCCAGACAACACACGTAGTCTGGTTTCGTGGTAAGGAATTTACTTCCTTGTGTTACGAAGTACCAGACAACGATTATGACGGTGGCGTCTCCCATAAATATTTAAACACATACATATAACATCCATGACAAAGGTACAAATGTTCGGGCTCATCACACAAATATTTGCCCCTTGCGGGATTCGAACCCGCGACGGCCGGCGTAATAGTCAGGACCGCTAACTAATACACCAAACGCGTCGTCAAATTCTCTCTGTGGTTTTGCCCTACTAGAGTTAGGAATGGTTATCTACCTTTACATTTGTTGTCCGTATTAAACATCTGACCATATCCTATTTCTGGTTGAGGATAGCTATCTACCTTTGACTATAGTTTGCCTATAGGGAACGGCCGTTTAATTTCTTATTTCACAATTTTGTTCTAATATAAGTACTACAAAACTAATATTTCGTTTCCAGGATCTGAAGTTCTGACCGCTGTCCCAGGGCGCGTACCCCCCCACGCCCGTCTCCATAGCAACCAACATACTGAACACGATCTACCCTCAAAACGAAAAGTATCAAAACATGCAAAAACCAACTGAGAACTTCACAAACAAATTCTTCGGCTCTGAAACTTTGAGTACCAAATTTTCGGAGACTTTCTCAGAGAATTATCAACAAACTGAAGGTATTACTTTTCCGGACTATGAGAGTCAGAAAGCTGATGGTTACCAGGACTTAAGTGGAAATACAGTGGAGTATGAGTACTCTGAAGTTGGGAAGAAGAAGAAGAAGAAGAAGAAACAGGGTAAGGGGGTGTTTTGATGAAGATGGAGAATATGAATCGATTGATTAGGGAATTTATGAAATGATTGGATTTGTATAAAAATCAGGGATATTCTAGATTAAAAAATATTGAATCCGACGTAGGTTTTTAAGGACCTAAAGGACTTTCTAATCCTAGACCAAAAGATACAAAAATATCTCTTACTCCAATTTTCTGTTTTTGTTACTATCAAAATTGTATCTAAGTGATTTGTTGAGACATTCCCAATATTATTTAGTAAGTGTTCCTTAATTCGATAAATATTATGTGCAATTTATGTGTTAACGGGGCGAGCGTGGCGTTGGGTATGTTATATTAGGTTAACCTTAAAATAATTATAACTATTACGCTGTAAGAAATATATTAAAATTATTTTATGTTAAAAGCATGACGTTTTTTTATTTCGCTGGTAAAATAAAGCACTGATATTCCAGTATGAAACTGAGAACTTTTTAGTATAGACATGTTTCAATGCCATCTCTTGAGCAAAGTTTTAAAAAACTAACAATTATTTTATTGCCATTTTATAGCTCACAGAGAGCGGCAATCTGTTTTCGTGTTTTGTAAATATTTTGCTTTGAAATTAGTGCTACTTCTCGACGATAGATGACGCTTATCAAGTAATTACTTGTACAGGTGCTGCCATCTTTTAACGTGTTTCGTTAAAGTTTAATTCGAAACTAGTAACACTACTCAACGATAGATGGCACTAAATAATTACACTGGTGCTGCCATCTATTATCGTGTTCCGTAATAAATGTACATCAAAACTAATACGACTATTCGACGCTAGATGGCACTATCCATCTTTAAATATGATCCGAAACAACTTTCTTTTAAAACTAGTTCTACTACTCGACGATAGACGGCACGTATCATTATATCTATATATTAGAGATGTACCGACTAGTCGCCGACTAGTCGGTAAAGCCGACTAGTCGGCCATTTTTGCAGTCGGCGACTAGTCGGCGATTAGTCGGCTAAATCCGCCGACTAGTCGGCCAATTTCTGACTCATGTTAATATGCTTAAAAAATTGAGTGATTGAAATGAAATTGTATCTTTACTCTTGTTATTATAAGAATAACAGTTTCAGTTTACAATACAATTTAATAATTGGTAGAAAATTTAAATAGGAACTCTTCCTTTAGTCTTTTATAAAATAACAAAATATAGGTTAAAGCAAATAATCCTTGGAAATAAGTAGGTTCAATTATAACACACATCATCCCAAACATCCCAAAGTTATTCAATCTCGAAATTAATAAAGATTAATAAGAACCTAGTTGAAGCATCAGTTGTGAATGTTCGCTCGTAGTATTTGCCTTTTTCCCCTGACCACCACGAGAAATAACTGCTTGACACTGATTGCACTTCACTTTACTGCTATCTTCTCCCTCCAATTCGTCAAAAAAAAACCGAATGCGTAATTTCTTTTTCGGCATGACGCAAACAATCTTATTTAGTTAATTTCACTATTAATTCAATTATTTGCACTGTGTTAGCTTAGTAATTGAACGTTATATATTCTTTATTTCATTAAACACCAATAAAACACACAGTGTGAGGAGAACCCACTTACTTATTTGCTTATGATTGTCGATGTATAAAATTTGAAAATTAAAATGTAGATTCGTTATTGTCTGTAAGTTTAGTTACACGGTAATATAATAACTAATAAATAACTAGAGCTGTGAATCTCTCTCGTGAACGTTTTTATCATCAACTAGTAAGTTTTTCTGCAGATCAAGATTGGACTTGTGTGGACACTGCGAGGTTGCCGCCAGGTACGTTTTCTTTCATAAGTGAGGCTCACGGATGTAAACGCTGGTTGGACCATACCGTAGTGACTAGTTGCGCCTTAAGCTGCGTAGTGGACTTGTATGTGAAGTACGATATATTCTGGTCGGACCATTTTCCGTTGGTTACCATTTGCAATTTTGATAATACTATACAGAAAAAAGTTATTGAAATATCTGAATGTAATAGAATAAGATGGGGAGAGAGAAATGAGACTCAATGTGAAGCATATAAAAAGCTGTGTACCGCTGAGCTAAAGCAAATTGATTTACCAAATGATATGTTAGAATGTTGTGGCAAATATTGTAACGAACAGTATCATAAAAACCTTATAGATAACATGTATAGGCAGATAGTAGAAATTTTATCCACTAGTTCTTTTGAGACTTATCACAACAGGCCAGGGAAGGGAAAGAAGCCGTTGGCGGGTTGGAACAAACATGTGAGAGAGGCTCGCGGGCATGCTAGACTGGAATTCAAAAATTGGTTACGGTATGGAAAACCAACTAGTGGTGCTATCTTTAAGGCAATGATGAACGCACGAAAGATCTATAAAGGTAAACTCAAGTGGTGTCAAAAAAATCAACAGCAAATAATTATGGACACCTTAGCTAAACATCATTCAGAATCTAATTTTAAAAACTTTTGGAAGAAGACTAACCGGTTGAATCCCAGAGCTGGCATTCCTGTGAGTATTGACAGCGTGTCTGACTCCAAGGATATCGCTGACGCTTTTAGTATAAGATTTGCGGTTAATTCACCACTGGGGCCTGCATGCCGGGAGTTCTGTCCTGGGTCTCGGGGTGCCGAAGTTTCAACAATCATATTGGCGAAAGATATTAGGCTTGTATTAAGGAAAATGAAAAGAGGCAAATCTCCCGGTCACGATGAGCTCAGCATTGAGCATCTGAAGTATGCTGGACCCCACCTGCCCCGCGTACTCGCTCTTCTTTTTAACTTGTGCATTGGCCATTCGTACTTGCCACCGGAGTTGATGCGGTCGCTGGTGGTTCCTATCGTTAAATGCAAAACTGGAGATGTGTCTGACGGTTCAAACTACAGGCCAATCTCGCTAGCCACCGTAATAGCGAAGGTCCTTGACAGCGTGCTGAATACTTATTTAACTAGTCATATTAGGCTACACGATGCTCAGTTCGGATTCCGGTCTGGGCTGTCCACTGAAGCGGCCATTTTGGGGTTGAAGCACGCTGTACGGTATTACACGGATAGACACACGCCTATTTATGCCTGTTTTTTGGATTTGTCCAAGGCTTTTGACATTGTTTCTTACGACATATTGTGGAAGAAGTTAAAAGAGACTACAGTGCCGCCAGAGCTCGCTTCGATTATTAGATACTGGTACCTTAATCAGGAGAGCCAAGTGCGCTGGGCGGGAAAGCTATCGGATCCGTGCAGGCCGGAGTGTGGAGTGAGGCAGGGGGGCTTATCCTCGCCCATACTCTTCAGCCTGTATGTGAACGCACTGATCGAGCGGCTCAGTGGTACGCGGGCAGGGTGTTTCGTGGACGGAGTATGTTTCAACAATATAAGTTACGCGGACGATCTAGTACTACTGGCCCCCTCGGTGGGTGCACTCCGTAAGCTGCTTGGGGTGTGTGAGTCATACGCTGCTTCTCATGGCCTGATTTACAATGTTAAGAAAACTAAATACATGGTTTTCAGGGCGGGTACCAAGTGTCCTCACAATGTACCACCATTATTTTTAAACAACAAGCCCATAACTAGGGTTCACAGTTTTCAATATCTGGGACACTTGGTAACCGATGACCTGAAAGACGATTTGGACATGGAGAGGGAGCGCAGAGCATTGTCAGTGCGGGCGAACATGCTGATCCACAGGTTTTCACGGTGCACGGCAGCAGTCAAAATAACGCTGTTCAAAGCGTACTGTACATCCTTGTATTCGGGGGCCCTGTGGTTCAGATATACCCAAAAGTCTTACAATGCTCTGCGTATCCAATATAACAACGCATTCAGAGCGTTGTTGCGGCTGCCGCGTTTTTGCAGCGCATCGTCAATGTTCGCCGAGGCTCACACAGATGGGTTTGACGCCACATGGCGAAAGAAAACTGGCTCTCTTTTGCGTAGGCTGCGCGGCAGCCCCAACATCATTCTGCGTGCGATAGCTGACCGGCTAGACAGCCCGCTTGTTTGGGCTCTAGCCCACCGTACCAAATCTCTTTTTGAAATTAAATACTAATATAGGTTTAAGTCATTTTACTAACACAATGGGCCTTGTAGTCTGAATAAAGGAAAAAAAATTAAAAAAAAAAAATTAAAAAATTAATCTTGTAATATAAAAAAAAATATCGTCGTCACCCGGATTTTACCGAAAGTACCTAATTGGCCTGGCCGACTAGTCGGCCGACTAGTCGGCCATTTTGCTGCCGACTAGTCGGATAGTCGGCTAGTCGGCCAAAGTCATAGTCGGCACATCTCTACTATATATGTAATTTTATTAGAATACGCTAGATGGCGCTGCTCATTGCTTTGCCATGAATCGTACCGAAGTAAAATGACTTTAATATTCTTTCCCTTTGCCACAGATAATAATAATACTACTCTTTTACATAAAATTTGGACTTTACTCTTTTTTAAATGAATAGCATAAATACGTAGCTAAGAGAGCTAATTAATTAGGTACCTAAAAGTAATCGAAAAATTATATATTTCTCTTACCTACCATTCGCGGACCGCGGAATCCGAACTAAGTTGGTCATCAATCGTTTATCCTTTACAAACAGCCGCCGCCGTAAGACATAAAGAAAATAAAAACGTATGCACCATTAAAGAATTGCACTCATAACGAATTATAAAGGCCGAGGCGTGCATATCATTTGCGGCTGTTGATAGATATAATTAAATCGTACAAACTGCGGAAACCGCAAATATAATGGCACCTGTGTGGTCACGGCCATTGCGTTGGAATCTTTTTCAGTCATTGTTATTATACCTAAGTACCTACTACTTATATGGGTACACATCCACTGTATAGATACCATATTATAACGTTTTAAAAGTTACTAATAAGACACAAATCATACGATTTCGTTTTCCGTTTACCCACGACACACATTTACTGCACATTACTAAGTAATATTGTGGTAATAGGTACTTACTTGAGTAACTTCAGTTAAGGTAATGTTTATGAATGCGCTTTGTATGTAATTTAGTATTTATTCTGTCATTCGTCTGTTTCAAATTAAGGCTTTCTGTTCGAGCTTTCATTTTGATTTAGGCTTGCGAAATTACGCCTTCATAAAGTGTGGAAACAAGGCTTTTTCACAGTACATACTTACTTAACAGTAGTACCTTAGTAAGGCCCAGTTGCGTGATCAATGTTATCTCAACTAATGGTAAAAAAATTAGTTACCAGCGGTTCAATATTTACGATTCTCTCCAAAGACTCGACCAAAGGCACAGCGTAGGACGTCCACCGACAAGACGGACAGACGAACTTGTAAAGAACGCAGCAGGATCACACTAGATGCAGACCGCTCACAGCCGGTCGCTGTGGAAAACCGTGGGGGAGGCCTATGTTCAGCAGTGGACGTCCTTTGGCTGATAATGATGATGATGATGATGTCACATTCTCAAACATGATTGGATGTAGAAGTTTGCTAATAGTCAAAAGATTGCACTTACAAGCTTTTCTTTATTTACCTACTTAAATCTTGTTTTAAAACTGACACAATTTTCTAAAAGCTAATCGTTTTGTTCATGTATAATAATAATAATAACCACCATGTTTTCCCTATTAATATAATAAATTATATTTTTTGCGACAGAACCGCGGTCAGATTCTGCATCCAAATATTACACCATAATCATAACTGTAAGTTAAACAAACGAAATTGGCAGCTTTCGAAAATGCCCTTTGCTGACCAAAATCGCCATTTGGCTGTCAGCTGGTCAACTCTCATTAGTGGTGGGACAATCGTGACCACTTCCTTGTGATGTTCGCAAGATGTCCACTGACCAGCAACAAAAAAAAGGGAAAAGAGTGCTAAAGAAATAGTGGTAAGGTTCTTTAAATTCGTTAATAACCGACTTCAAAAAAGGAGGTTATTTATTTCTTTTAAACTTCACATAGACAACCGGTAAATAGGTACGGCGGACTTAATGAACAACAAGAATAATTCTTTTCTTGAATAAATTTATCTTTATTTATCTTTAGGGCACTTTTTTTAATGCTTAAAGCATTCTCTACCAGTCAACCATAGGTCTTAACAGAGAAAATACAGTTATCAGTTTAACATGTATGTATGTTTGTCCACGATTATCTCGCGATTTTTATTCTTTACTATAGTAACTAAAAAAATAGTACTAAAATAAGTAGTAACTGAACCTCCTTTTAAACAACTTCTTGAAACGGTTGGAAAAAGGTTTTAGTTTAATAAAACTACAAAATAAAATTGAACATTGTTTAACAATCGAATTGAATTTATCTAAAGTAATTTAATTATATTTTGAGGTAATTTACTAACTACTCGCCTACAGTTGGGCTTTTTTATTTTCCTAAGGATTCCCATTATTGTTGACATCCTCAGTGTATCATTTTGTAGCGAAGGACAAAAAGTCAAAGTTATTCAGAATGCACGCAATACAAAGTAGTAGCGTGATTGCAGGAAATGTCTTATTGAAAATTTCGTTAATTATAGTTCATTTATCTATAGACTTGGGGCCGTATTGCTTAATATTCATCTCGCTTTTTAAGCCGTTTAAGTTCCAGGCAGTTCAACTACCACTTGTTGAGTCGGCAAAATTGGCATTGCGATGCAACTTAAGAAAAACTAAAAGTATTTATAATTCACTTACTCATGTTGTGCTGACCCACGCTTATCTGCTGAGTAGATTATTATTTTATCCGAATTTGCTAATCAGTTCAAATGCAGAGATGCTTAACTATCAAAGCAACAACGCAATACGCACCTTGATCTCTGTAATTTAGTGGGGCTACGTACCACTATTAGGTTTGCAACCAACAAATTTATTCATTGCCTTAAGTAGTCGTAATTTTTAAGTAAAAATCAGAACTAAGTTTTGTCTAATAAGTATAACGTGGATCACTATCTGAATTTCAGGCTTTAGTATCAAAAAATACCCCAGATTTTATCTTAATTTTAAACTCCCCACTTCAAAATCAAACCTACCTGTTCTCAAATTAATTTATCAACCCCTGTTTGGACAACCGGCACATCTAAGGCTAATTTTGTCCCCAAAAGACCACCCACGACACCTCTGCTGGTGATATATGACCTCGACAGGTATACCTCTTTGATAATTGAAGTTCTTTGCTATAAAAAGACCGGTCTATTGTAGAATAGAGCAAAGAGACCGCGCGCTATAAATTTACTGACAATGGCGGCGTCAAAACATTGTGTGGACGGTTTGTGTAATGATTAATTGTTTTGCTTTTGCCGTGTAATTTTTTGGTAAATATTGAGTGTTGGTTCTTAGGTGCTTGTGAGATTAAATTGGTAAAGTATTCATTATCTATTTTTTTATTTTAAGACATTGTAAAATTAAAATTCAAATTGAAAAATTAATGTAAATTATTTATTTGATATACACAAAAAATAAAAAATACAAAGACACAAGTAAAAAAAAATATAATAATAATACATTAATTCATAAAATAGAAAATAAAACTTAAATTAAGGCATCCATTGCATCATGCCTCAAGGTGTATCAGAATAAGAGCAAAACCTGATAAAAGTTTGAATGCTCAAAAACGGCTTCTGAGTCGTTCACAGAGTGTAAGGGCCTGTATCACCATCTTCAAATTACCGCTAACTAACGAACAATTCATATATGGAATGTATTTCCACCCGTTATTATTATTATTATTTATTCATGGAAAACAAAACAGATCACAATCATTGAATTACATTAGAAACGTACATAATGGTGTTATACTAGATAGTAATCCTAAATATGTTTTCACGGCAGTTACATAGTGGTTTGTCTTATAGTAGATAATACACAACAGTTAGAACATTCAAACAAGACATGGTGATTATTTGTTTTGAACGTAGCAGGCACTGAGCAGGCAACAACGAAACAAAACATCGAGCACAGAAGTTTAGACAAATTCACAATAAAACTATAAAACTATTCATAAATTTTTTCTAGGGGGATATCCTTAAGAATATCCTTGATGAGTATCCGAAACCGAGCAAAATTAGAGTTGAAAATATCCAAATCACGGTAATGTTGAGCAAATTCCTCGTACTGGCGACAAAATCTAGCCAAGGGTTGATGATATGATATATTATTGCGATAGAGTTGCGCAGCAAAAGTTTTCGGTCCGTTGCAATCATTCTGAATGACCTTAAGGTTTGACTGGCAGAGAATGCTTTTATTATTAAAGTCCACCTTTGTAAAATAAATTTATGCATTAAAGTCTTTAAATAAAATCATAAAATATTTCGTATGCCAGTAGGACATACAACGATAATGGTAACATTCAGACATTGTAAAATTTGCCTTCCTAACCTTAACCTTCTTAACCTTCTTCTTCTTCTTTATTTAATTAAGAGCTATGCTTTTGTTGGAGTAGTTTTCTCCAGTTATCTCTATACCGAACCATCTCCTTGACCTCCAGGTACGCGATATTCATTCTCTCGCTTCTCCTTTTTTTATTTACCTTAGCTTACTTAGGTAAATTTATTTATATTTACTTAAGTAAGGCCTTTTCCCAGCAATGGGAGATTACAGGCTAACATGATGTAAGTCAACATAAAAATAGTTAAGTATGTACACCTTCTTACTCAAATACGTTCATAATCATCATCATTATCAGCCAAAGGACGTCCACTGCTGAACATAGGCCTTCCCCATAGGTTATATATAGGCCCATAGGTTTTCCACATCGACCGATCACAAGCGAAGTGCATCCAGTGTGATCCCGCGATCTTTACAAGGTCGTCTGTCCATCTTGTCGGTGGACGTCCTACGCTGCATCTTTGGTTGAAGGGAATACTCAAGTACGTTACAATGAACATAAACAAAATACCTCAAGAGCTTTATACAACAGAAACAGTTATATATTAACAAGAGGCATGTAAAGATATAAATAAAAACATTAGCCCGTCTGTGCCGCGCCGCGTGATCCCGCAAACGAATTATCACGTTTGTCGATTTGAGATGCGAGATACGAGATATACAGGATGTCTCGTTGAGTAACAATAGCAAAATAGTACGTATTATTTAAATATATGTATATTCAAACACAGCATATTTCTTCTGGGTAACCTGGTCTAATTGTCGATTCGGTCTTAGCCACGAAAGCTTGGTTCAGTATTCAAAGGGAAACTAATTAAAAAGACACTACATATCTAAGGGCCGTTACGGAGACATCCCGTATTTTGCAGGATCCGTTTAATAGCATAAGCTTTTTAATGCTAATATTCACATGGACATCCATTTGCAGTGATTCGCAAAACAACGATACCAACCTGTTTTTTCCTGATCCAGTTTTATCATCAACCTGAATTAGTTCTACTACTAAAATGAGAGTATGCATAAACACAATTACCATGGCAACGCTGTGAAACATAGGATTATTCAGCGCGCCGCTTTATCGGTAAGTGCCTCGATGTGCCTGACTGTTGACAGGACTTGGTTGACGGACAACCGTACCTGCAAAAATACTACCGCAGGATGCAGTAATGCTGTAATCCCGCAGAACTGGACTGCCTTGGAAAACGGCTTTAATAGGAGAAAATTATAATAATATAAATTGCACTTGTAAAAAGACAACTGTGACTCTGTGACAGACGAGGAATTGAACCCTGTGTCTTACGCAATCCGGGCGTATGCCTATACCACTCGGCCACCGTTACATTAACAAGCCTATTGAATATTGCAAGTGCTTTTTAACGCGTAGGCTGCGAATTATAAATTTGGCGTATTAATAAGTTTGTATGGTGACAAAACACTATAAAAACAAAAATAAACTATAGGAGAAAATTATGTTAAGCGTACCTACGGGAAGTGGCGCATTGAAAGGTTTACTATGAAATCCCTTTATAAAACATGAATAAACGGAACTTATAGTGCCTTCCATAAACGTAGGACCTTATAGTGGTACAAATTATGTAAAGTGATTAAGTACTGTTCAAAGAAAGAAACTCATACATACTTTCATAACATTAGATTGCCCAAAACATTAAAACAACATCAACCTTTATATAAAAACAATAATGACCCGCCACACCGCCGATCTTGAAAAAACATCTTACATCTCCTTTCAACACATTACTAATAGCTGTTTCTGTCTCTTTCCTCGCCCATAAGGTAGGATTGGATGAATTTAATAATTTACAGCCGACAAATATACCTTGAACTCTGTTTAGAAATAAAATTAAAGAGGTAGAGGTCCAGGTAATATGGAGTTTCCTAGGGATAGAATATAATTTACGGCGGGCGCGTAAAATAATAATTATCTCTGTCGGCCCGATTTTAGGCAGTCGAAAGTAGGGGCACCGTGTTTCAGGCTCAAAACGGGATATAATTCAACTAATTACTTACCTACATTGAAATTATAAATTGCTTTTGTAAATTGTATTCTCTGCAAATAAACGTTTTGATTTGATTGATTAAAATGTAATTACAATATCACTATAAAATGTTTTGTTCTCTTGGGTCCTAGCCTAGGTGTATAAATTATGACTTTTCACTATAAACATCAATATTTGCATGGTATTTATATTATAAAGTTTGAAAAATAACATCAAAAATGTCTTCCTTTTTTTACGCAAAAAAAACATTCAATGATTCTGAGTACTTTCCTTCAAGTTCAATACCCCTGCACCAATCCGCACTGGGGCCTTATTTTTGAATCACTCGCTTCAAGATGGCGAGTGATTTTCGTTTGAAAACGAATAAAAAGTCAACGGAAACCACGCGAAAATAGACGTGAGTATCAAAAAAAATTGAGCAATTATTTTTCAAATCCTTTTTGTGTAGATTACAACTGGTTTTCATTCCAAAATTCGACTTTAATCATTGAATATCACTCGCCATCTTGAAGCGAGTGATTCAAAAATAGAGCTCCTGAGCCCGCGTGGTGAAGTATGGCTCATACTTGAGTTTTTTCTATTTTTTTATTTAGGTGAGGCCTTCGCTCAAAAGTGGGACATTTACAGGCTAACATAACTTTACTAAAGTTAAAATCATACAATCATTCGCTCGTCTGATGTAAATCGACCTTTAGGCGATGTCAAACATCGAAAAATTTCGTTACGTAGCAAAGGGTAGGGAGGCCTTTGCCCATAACATACTTCCCATAGTTCTCGTTTGGATACATGGAACATCTATTTATCGTAAAGGTGTATTATCTAACACTAGCTTTTGCCCGCGACTTCGTCCGCGTGGAATAGTGACTTCTTTCTCCCGTTTTTTACACATTTACCACTATATCTTTGCTCCTATTGGTCTTAGCGTGATGTTATATAGCCTATAGCCTTCCTCGATAACTGGACTATTCAACACAAAAAGAATTATTCAATTCGAACCAGTAGTTTTGGAGATTAGCGCGTTCAAACAAACAAACAAACAAACAAACTCTTCAGCTTTATAATATTAAAGTATAGATGTAGGCCGACTCACCGAGTTCAAGATGACTGTTAGCTGCTAATAGGCCTGCTGACAGTTAGTAGGCTGTACTATTATATATTCTATGATATTGCGATGTAACTTCGTCAATGGATGACTAAAAGCTACGGACAACAGCGTCAAGGTAAACACTGCGGTATCTTATGCAGTTGTAATATGTGCTAGTTTGCAATAAATTTGGGTAGTCTGATGTGCTGACAACTGTACATTACGGGCCAGCATTTTATTCAAGTAATTAACAAAATTCTGGCCACCCTAACAACTTCAGTCGGCCATATTGGATTGTTTTTTAATAATGGCGGTGCATAGCCGCGGGATGACTTCATATAATCTATGGCCGGCGCGATGACTCTATATTATCTATGGTTCCCCAAATTACTGACTCTATGGGTTCCAGTTATTTATGGGAACGGAAAGAATAAAAAAATATAATTATATCGCTAGCTTGAAATCTAAATCAAAAATTCTGATTATGTTATGGGCTTTGTTTGGGCGAATGATGAATACTTTATTTTCAGTACTACAGAGTAAAAATAATTAAATAAATATTGGACACCAACAACATACATTGCTCTGCTGATCACAAAGCAAGTAGCTAATGCACTTGTTATGGAATTCAGAAACAGCGGTACCTACCACAAGAACCGAGGCAATATAGAAAATTATGATTTCTACATTGACCCGACCGGGAATCGAACATTAAATTGTGCCTGCACCGACTGATGTACTTACCTTTGATGATTTTGATTTTACGGCAGCTAGTGGTGACTGAGTTTGTTCCGGCGTTACTTCTCAGCACTTGCCTAATTGTCTGTGTTCTGTCTCGAAGCGGTAGGGCCCAAAAGATAAGGAGACATGTTTCGGCCCTTTCAAGGCATATTTATTATTATTTTTTCCACTGTATATTTGACGTTCATAAGTGTCATTTCATGACCTCAATTGAAATACAAAGCGCGCACGCAGTGGTGGCAGCGCTTTGGCTGTGATACCGAAGTCAAGCAACCTACAGCGTGGTCGTGTTTGGATGGGTGACCATTCCGGCCATATAAGTGACGAATATGACGAACATCTCCGTGCTTCGGAAGGCATGTTAACCGTTTGGTTGCGGCTAATATCGGTTGGGATTAGTCGTTAGCTTAATCAGAGGCTAAGGGGCTTGATGACATCTGACCAAGGTTGGTCGCTTGCCTTGCAAACACCCCTCCGCCAATCCGCACTGAGCCCGCGTGGTGGAGTATGGCTTATGCTACCTCATACTTAAGGTACCTTTGCCCCTGTGGGATGTTTACAGGCTAACTTTACCTAGTTTTTCTATATCTCCAGTAATTACATCACGTACTAGCACCGTGGGATCGGTAGAAATATAAATATCACGGTACATAATCATGGAAGATTGCACTTTTTGTCGGATTGTTTATTTTTCTAGCGTTTTTTGTGCTGCACTCACCAAATTGAGGTTTTAGAGTTCTTGAGGAAGAGAGAAAAACCAACTGTAGTCCAGGTTGGCTACTTGAAATTAAGCAAAAACCAATTATTATTTGGTATAGTGCTTTATTATGATAATACTGGTATCATTATAACACGGAAATTCCAGCTATGGCAACACTGGTTCCCGCCATCTTACTTTGACAGTCTTGCCTGAGTGTGTGCCTCGTGCCTCTTGTGAAATTGTGGATATTAATAAACCACAAAAATACCCCCATTACATTATATTTTATAGATAAATCTATGTGATAGGATCCAGACATTTTACCTTCCAAGACTATATTGGAATATACGTTCCGTTATATTTTCACTAAACTCTGCAGTTTTCTTTCGTCCAGAATCCTGTTTTCCCAACAGCTACGACTCGGATATGAAACGGTGAACATAAAAACAGTTTTTTTTTTAAAAAAAGCGCAGGAAGTTGGAACAATATTATAAGTTTTTTCGTTAAGGATGATTCGCACCGCAAAGTTTTCGGACCACGGTGCGAAAACTTTGCGGTGGCCTAGCAAGGCAATTACCTCAACTATGAGGTAGTTTGAGTCCTACCCACTACTAGTAGTATTATTATATCTGTGCCACTACTTTACCTAAATAAAAACATAAGTTAAGTTTGTACGGAACCTTGGCTTATCCAGTAAGTTTCGCACTTGCCCGTTTTTTTCTGAAAGAGTTGTAACGCTGTGATAAGCTCGTAATACTGATTGCCTAAACAGTGAAGTTGGGTCAATGGTCTAATGATCCTCAGATTTGTATTTTGGCTGGAAATAATACTGAAGATATTCTATTATGTTTTAAGACTTTTATTACTGACTATTACGAAGGCCGTCGCGGGTTCGAATCCCGCAATTAATTGAATGAATTAAAAATAATTCATGGATGTTATATGTATTTAAGTATTTATGGGAGACGCCGCCGTCATAACCGTTGTCTGGTACTTCGTAACACAAGGAGGAAAATTCCTTACCACGAAACCAGACAATTGGTGTGTTGTCTGACGCATATTTATTTATATTTATTTATTTTATCTAATAATATAGTAGGTATACAAGATTACCCTTTCATCCCCTCATTTCACCCCCTTTTTGGGTTGTTTCCCACGTTGACATCCCGTTTGCAGGTACAGTTTTTTTGCAGTATCTGGTTTAGGTATTCGTGTTTTATATTATAATATACACACGGACATCCCGTTTGCAGTTAATTGAAAAAAACTGACACCCGTTTTTATTGATCGATAATAACATAAAAAAACAGGATCCTGTTTCAATCCAGATCCTTTGCGTGTGTCTGAAATTAAGAATTATAACAATTTTCATCAGAATCTGTTGAGTTCATTCAAATTCAAGTTACCAGGAATACGTTACAATCTAGTCGTCGTATTCGCGACACATCTTTTGCTTGGCATAGCTTCTCTATACGTAGTAATACCAACTCACTGTATTTAACTGACACAATCATTCTAATTCTAATAATATAATTAAGCTGAAGAATTTGTAAAATAAAATTTCTGGGCATTCAACAATTAACCAGATGTCCACGGTCCACAGACCATACTCTGATCTCCATTGATAAAAAAATACCGTTGCAGCATTTACAAGGTCTGTCCATCTTTCTAGTAGGTAATATAATAAAGTTTCATCAAAACAATAATAATTAATTATCAGTCACGAAAGGACACAATTTTGTAAATGACTTGCAGCAAATTAAAAGAAGACATATGATAAGGGGACAAAAATAACCTTGATAACTAAAAAGGTCCGGTGCATATAAAATACTCATTTCAATAAATTACCACAAAATGTTTGGGTGCAAATAAGTCGGTAAACACTTTATCGCGAGGTTACCGTCGCCTTAAGTTTATTTAAAAAAAGAACCCCGAACAAATTTATATGCGGCGGCGCGAGATTTGAATTTGGAACGCTCTTGTTCTTATTTTGAAATGGTTTTCGGAGGCAATATTGTAGCGGTTTAAAAGAGGCGTGGAGTGGACAGTGTTACAAAAATATAGTTGTGATATTAGGTAATTTGTTTTTTTACCAAATTGTGTTTTTTTAATAATATGGAAAAAAATATGTTCTTATTATTCGGTGTAAGTTAGCCAAGAAACTAGCAGCCAGTGCGCCAATAAATTAAAAAGATTCGAGAAAGTTAGGGAGGGAAAATCTTGAAACAACTGGTGGTAGAATAAATTATACTGACATCTCAGTCGTACCTATCTTTTTTGCGGTTTATGACACCTACTGTTGTAAATATGTTATTTTTCAATTAAAAGATTTTACATTAGCACCTACAAATAAAGTTTAAGTATATTGAGTACTGAAAATCGATGTTAAATTCATTGTGTGAATTTGTTTTATCATATTAGGACATCTTGTTTAGGTATCACAACTGTGCTAGTTATAATATTTGATTTCATAACTCACTCACATTAACTTCCTAAAGATCAAAATTAAAAAAGCAGCAAGTTACTTTACGATCCACCATGGTTTGTTTTTTTTTAGAAAATCTAAACCCTATGAAAAATACTCTATGCCACTTGTATTCCAAACAGTCTCCGATTTCAAAATTCGGTAGAGCGTCGCGTATCTCGACGTCGACTCCTCATTGGCCTTTTGGGAAGGAATTGAGCGCCATATTTTTTTATTATTTTTTTTAAATCATCGACTTAATTTTTTTACTGAGCAGGTTTATGTAAGGAGTATGATATCTTGTATAATGATAACAATTTCGAGAATTCTGGTGAGTGAGCAAAGTTATGATCGGATGGTTTGGTTTTTAAATTAATATGTGAGTATGCATGGCTGGAATGTAATAGGTATATTAAACAAGGTGATTATTATTACAAAATAAAAGAATAACGTCTTTAAAGTGAAGCGCGCAAAATTATTTGAAAAATAAATAACGATAACTCAAAATATAGGAATAGTAAGTAAGTTCTTTTTAATTTCCACTTTCGATCAGTCTGGTTACATAAGCGACAACGCGTTTGGTGTATTGGTTAGCGCTCCTGACTATTACGCCGGCCGTCGCGGGTTCGAATCCCGCAGGGGGCAAATGTTTGTGTGATGAGCACGAACATTTGTACCTTTGTATTTATGGGAGACGCCCCCGTCATAATCGTTGTCTGGTACTTCGTAACACAGGAAGAAAATTCCTTACCACGAATCCAGACAATTGGTGTGTTGTCTGGCGCATATTTATATTTATATTTATTTATATATAAGCGGGTTGATCATATTTATTTTAAATTCGATTGCAAAGTAAACTATACAAAAATTAGAATTAAAACTCCGTGGAAATCTCTACCAGTCACTCATCATGACTTTAGCCTAAGTAAATCTTAACTGTTTTTAGTGATAGGGTGTAAAACAGAACACTCATTATTTAAGTATTTAAAAAAGTCATAAAAAATCTGCAAATTTTTAGGTACTCATAAAGTGTATCTAAAATTGCCCTCTCCTGGCACCGAACCCGAAAATCAGTTTGTAGCGTGACGTTGCGGGGTGTTGGCTAATATTATCATTGGGAGGGAGAGCCTCTTTAAGAATGGTGTAAGGGAAAAGCGTAGGCGTAGTCATGCTGAATTTTATAAAATTTATTTTGCTTTAAATTTCCGCTAAGCGACGCCGGCACAGGCAAGTAACAACACAAACCGTCACCGCGTTGAGTATTAGTTCAGGCAAATGCAGGATGCACCACCCGCCCGCCCTCAATACGCATGCGGCACAGCTAACGCAATTACCCAATTACCCAACACCAAAAAGTAAAAAGTAAAGTTATCCTGTAAACATCCCACTACTAGGCAAAGGCCTTACCTCAAATATGAGGTAGTATGAGCCATACTCCACAACGCGGGCTCAGTGCGGATTGGTGGAGGGTTGTTTGCGAGGCAAGCAACCAACCTTGCTGTCAGATTTTATCAAACCGCCCATAGGGCCTCTGACAAGGCTTAACGACTAATATCAACCGATATTAGCCGGGACCAACTGCTTAACGTGCCTTCCGAAGCACGGAGATGCTCGTGATGTACGTCACTTATATGGTCGAAATGGTCAGCCATCCAAACACCGACAGCGCCGTAAGTTGCTTAACTTCGGTATCACCAAAGCGCGGCCACCGCTGCGCTACGAACACCTCACCTCAATCCAACACCAACGTGCAAAAAACTTCGACTCGTATCGCCAATACACGTGGCATCCTCAGGAGATGTTGTCGGCTCGGTGGAGCACGGACGACTGACTATGACGTAGTTATAAGCATCTGAAAAAAAACCGGCCAAGCGCGAGTCGGACCCGCGCACTGAGGGTTCCGTACCACCCTTAAACTGAATTTGGGGTTCACTTACTTCCACCTAGCGAAAATATCACAATATTTTTTGACAGCAACAATAACTTTGTTTTTCATAGTGTTTGATGAAAGACAAAGTTATATTTGCGGTTGGTGAAAATGTGCAATATCTCAAAAACTACTAGTTCGATCTTATTCAAACCAATTTTCTTTGCAAGTTTTTGTTGAGATCTACATTATATATTTTTTTTTAAATTTCACTTTCTTAGTTCAAAAGTTAGATGGGGGGGGGGGGGACGCCCATTTTACCACTTTGAAGGCGTCTATATCTCAAACCTTAGACTTTTGGAAAAAAATTGTTTTAGAAAACTCAATATCATTTTAAAAGACCTATCCATAGACACCCCACACGCATAGGTTTGAGTAAAAAAATTTTTTTAGGTTTTAGTTTCATGTATGGGAGCCCACCCTTGAATATAATTTTTTCTTACATTTTGTACCTGAATCGGAAAGCGGTGAATAAGATGCACCTACTTACCAAGTTTCAGCTGTGTGATACTAAAAGTTTCAGAATAAAGTGGCTGTGACATACGGACGGACAGACAGACAGACTTGACGAAACTATAAGGGTTCCGTTTTTGCCATTCGGCTACGGAACCCTAAAAAGCACTCGTTTCAGACAAGGAATTGAACCTGGCATTGCAATGTTTCGGTGGCCGAGTGGTATCTTAGGCGCTATACTTCATCATCATCATCATCATCATCATCAGCCGAAGGACGAATACATACTTATAAAATAAAAATTGCATTTGAAAAAAAAAACTTTATAAGACAAGGAATCGAACCCCGTATCTTACGCTATTCGGGCGCATGCCTATACCACTCGGCCACTGACACATTGACAAGTCTGGTATTTGGGAAAGGGCTTTCTTTAACGCGTAGGCGTAGGTACTTTTTTTTTTTTTTTTTTTTTGAAAGGTGACCTCGATCACTTTGAATGGTGTAATATTTTTTGTTGAAGAATAAACTAATTTGAATTTGAATTTGAATTTAAATTTGAATTTATTTCGCTCCTGTCTTAGGCCATCAATTAGTAAAATCCATTACTCCAAGGGTGTGTGAAATTCGTTAACTGGTGGGGGTTCGCACCTCGCGTCGTAAATATGACAGAATCACCCACCTTTTAGGGGGTGATTCAACAGCTCGAATATAGAATTTTGTGTGGGAGCGATATCAAACTCCTTGGAGCTATGTATCTAATTTTTTTTTCATAACTATGTAATGACATTTAACTATGTATGGCCCTCCGGCCAGATGGGATGACGATCTGCGGAAGACTGCAGGTAGATGCTGGATGCGCCAAGCCGAAGACAGGGCGCTATGGGCGCTCATTGGGGGAGGCCTATGTCCAGCAGTGGACTAATATAGGCTGATGATGATGATGATGATGATATAATGACATCTTAGTCTTCCTGTGGCCACAGATGCTGTAAAGCATTCGAAATGTCAGGCGTTTCATTAAAAACAAATGTGCTCGAAATCTATCCGTAAAGTGTTTTTTTTAAATAATCCTATGTCGACGTCCTCAATTTAGATATAAAATATATGGAAAAATTGACAAAGTCTGGAAGTATGTCATTATTTTCATACATTTTGTGGCATAGATAACGTCAAAGATTATTATACCCTAACAAATCTGACAGCTGGATAATTCCCAACACCTACCAACCCCAGAATCACTTACAAAATATAACGCTCAGCTAATCCCAAATAAATGCTTATTTATGATACCACCCCCAGAGGTATTAAGTAAATGAAATACGTATTATTTAGATAGTGCCATCCACAAAGGCGCGCGGGTGACATTCGTTCTAATCGTTTTTAGTACATGTATGCAAGCTTTTGCCAATATTTGCTAATATAATAATTAATATAACTATTAAACATTTATTATTAAATATTTTAATATTTGTTAGATGCCCCGCACCCCGCGCTTTCCTCAATCAAAATAAAGTGGCTCGCGCCTTCGTGAATGGCACTTCTTCTTCTTAGCGTGTCGATGGAAACCCACATGGAGGAATCACAATGGAGAAATCACAAGGTAGCAGCCCAGAATTCAGCCACTTGTATTGCGGATCGACTGCATTTCATTAGATCCGCTGGCGTGCAGGTGTTGGGGCACGCCGGGCACGATGTTAAGTGTGCCATAGTTTGCACTGCACCGCAAACACAGTCCACATCGGAGCTTGCCAAAAATCCCCACCTGGCCATGTTCTCCTTACTTCGGCCAACCTGAGTCCGAAGCCTGTTTAAAGACTTCCAGATCGGCCATGGCAGATCATGGCACTAATACTTTTGGCTCACTTTTCGGCCTGCCACTTTAATTTTATTCGAAAGTAGCGGCCATCAATAAAACCTTGATAACGATTCCTTGCATTATTTTACAAATTAAATATTTTATGTCTAAATCCCCTAAACCGTCCCGTTTAACCACAAACACGCTGTGAAGGAAGCTTGAATTTTCGTTTTACATCTTTAGCGGCTGATAATTCGAAAACCCCACACCTAACGAAATTTTACCATAGTGTTTTTTATTAAATCAAAGCGTTTTTAGTCAATTTATATTTATGTACATCTATTGTTTGGTTGAGCAGAAGATATTGTTTTAAACTTTCATAGAAATAGAATAGTTAGATACGGGATTGCTACCATGTACCTTATTATTTATGAGCTTCCGATATTTCGGCACCGTTGCAAGCGCCATGATCACGGAGTATAATGAGCAGAAGATGTTTATGTTTTATTTCAATGTTTGGCGATAGTCAATTTTAGAAACAAAGTGATTTATTATGCTATTTGATGTGATGACAAATCTTAATAGAGCTTAGTAATTTTGATTCATTCGCGTGAATATGGCGTGTGATTTTGGTTGATTAATGTTTGGTTTTCGAATTAAAACCGAATAAAATCCACACAAGAATGATCTCAAAAAAGATAATTCAATTTTGTAAGTACTTGCGTCAATATTTTACGTTATTTTCGTTGATTTTCTAACGAAAATCATGTTTAGTATTGTAACTAAATTTACCCATAGAGGTCGCGACCGAGGCGCTGCCTGTTTGCCGTCCGACTACGCACGCTACAGTGCGCTCTGTAATTCTTATTTTTAACAGTTTAAATCATTGTGCAACATTGTAATAATAGTGCAAAGTAATCAATAAACAGTTAATAGTGTCATAAGTGTTTGAATCAAGATCCCGACACACAAGCCCTAAACAATTTCACAACAAATCACTCGTAATATTGACCCGATTGATTCAAAAATAGAGCTCCAGGTATTTAGCATACTGTTATAATAATATTATCGCAATGAAAGGTCGAGTTAAGTAATACCACAGATTTAACCCCTAAACAATTGTGCGGTTTGTATAACAAATAATAGCAAATGCACAGCACATAATCGCATTATCCCTAGGGATGAACTGGCTTCGTAAATGCTCTCTTTTGTACTGCGGTAAATGTTGAGCGTTTTGCGTGAGCGAGGGTTGTGGAGTCTATTGATATAGTCTATGTTGGTAATTTAGCTGGTTCTTAGCTCAAAGGATTAGCATAGCTATCCAACGCGGCAACGCAGCCAGCATCATAGCCTCTTTGCCACAAGGAAATGGTTTCGTTTTTGAATAGGTAGATTTTAAGATTTTTTTGTTATAATGCATGCATGGCTTAGTTTTTATTTTTTCTTGTTTGTTTGTTATTAATAAAATATTGACATTTGTCATTGTATTCATCATATCTACTGAAATAAATAAAATGAAGTTTTGAAGGCGGTTAAATTTTTGATTCTTTTTTCGTAAACTAAATTGATAGGACGGCATTGTATGATGCTATTTCAATATCAACAGAAATACCACAAAACAGTAGGAGGGAAAACCGAAATTCATGATTTAAATGACCCCACAACACCCTCCCCACAAATTTACCCTCCCATTGAAAAGAGGGTGCTAAGATGAAACATGATAAATATTTGTTGGATTACACCTCTGCAATTGTTAATTTTCCTTTCATTGTTTTGATAATAGACTGGCGCGTACTTAAATACTTGTAGCTATAACTTAGGCGCTCAGAGAATGCTATTTTGATATTTTCAATTTTGACACAAAATGTATGGAAATAAATGTAGTAACGGACATAGCCCTGCGAATCAGTAAGCTCAAGTGACATTGGGCAGGGCACAAAGCGCGTAGAACTGATGGCCGTTGGGGCAGAAAAGTCCTAGATTGGAGACCCTTCGACCAAAGGCGCAGCGTAGGACGTCCACCGACAAGATGGACAGACGACCTTGTAAAGATCGCAGGATCGCACTGGATGCAGACCGCTCACAACTGGTCGTTGTGGAAAGCCGTGGGGGAGGCCTATATTCAGCAGTGGACGTCCTTCTGCTGATAATGATGATGATGATGATGATTATGATGTATGGAAATAATATCAAACTTCCAGACTTGTCAAATTTCCTATACATTTTCGATCAAAATTTAAAACGTCAAATAACATTATCTGAGGGGCCAAACTTTAATTTGTAATTACACAGTTTTTCATTTATTTCATTGCTTTCATGTCGGCATCACACACTAACAAAAGTAAAAAAAAAGGTCTCAACACCGTCGTATTTTATTTACAGTACAGCCCGTATCTTGTTTGCATTATTTTTTGTGTGTAACACCGGTAGATGCCAAAACAATCACTCGAGAGTGTTTACCTCAATTGTTTGCTAAACAAATGTTTTAAACAATCAATATTTTACATTTTCAACCTTATTGTTTAATACATAAGAGTTATATAAACCCAAATTGTTGGAGAAGAAACAGAACGCCCGCCTTTTGAACGCACGAGCCATTTTTCAAACAAACTTTTGGACATCCTCCAGTTTATCTTGATCCGTACTCAAATACACTTTACTCAAAACTAAAGATCTAACTAAATTGGCTACAGTGTTTAACCAGTCTAAAATAAGCAGACCTCCGTAGTAGAGATTCTCTATACAAATTACAGGTCAGTACGAATTGGATAATGGCTTGTGTAAATGAAGCTGTGTTTTAAACATGTTTGTACTAAAGCGCGGTTCAAGTTATGTTGGGTATGTACATTGTTTTGAACAATACGAAATTGTTGTATTGTATTCTAGTCATTACACTGGTCAGTTTTGCGGTTGACAGCTGATATTTGTCCGTTTGTTCAAGCATCTTTTTGTTTAACAATTTTTGCATTTACCGTCCGCACTGGCCGATTTTCTTGGCGGGAAAACTGACAGCTGTCAACTTTTTTTTTCAAACCATAAACAAGGTTTTTTTTCAAAGTCTGTTCTTAGTGGCCAGTTTGATGTTAACTTTTGTTGGTAATACAAAAGATTGGACATGTTGAAAAATAAACAAGCAATGCCAGGTGAGATGGTGTTTGGTTTGCGGCTTCTGTTTCTAAGCACGCGTGGTAGCAGATGGCCTAAACACGAAGAGAAATAAAAAAGAAAGCTTGTGGTTACAAATGGTCAGCAGGAAATACATAAGTAGGTAAATAATGAATATGGTTTAGCTCAAAAATAGAGCTTTGAAAGTTTTATAGTACCTACGCCAATAAAATATTTCATAAATTACCTAGTAAGACAAGAATAAGAGACTTTGAATTATTTGGTGTAGGTGAAGTTCGTTGATTCATTTATATGAATAAATACTTTGTAAGTTGCATTTGACAAGATTTATCTTGTTGTTTGCTTCAAAAACCTTGCTTTGGGGCTTCACCACAGGGGCTGAAAAAACAGATTAGAAGAGGATTATCAATAAGTACACATACTGCTCATAGATGCTATCCGTTAACTGCGGTCCTTTTTCGCACTTCAGATTTAAGTGCCATTCACAAAAAAATAAAAAATAAATCTCAAATTTGGATTAAATCAATCTCATCAACTTCAAAAACCGAATACTTTTATCAGCACCCCAAAATCTCTAAACTGGACCTCCTTGCTCGATCTAAGGCTGCCGCTGGCAGAAAAAAAGGAAGAAAAAAGTTTACAAACCATAAAGGTAACATTACATAGCCTTTGCGAAAACGTCGATACGTCACAGGTACCACAATGGCGGCGATAAATGTCAAAATATTTTCAAAATACGCGCGCCTCGGCGGGGCGCCGCTTTGCCCGATTTGCCGTGCCGCTAAAGTGTTGGTGTTTTCTACGGGGTGGCCAGGCGATGCGGTTTTTTATGGACTCGCCTTTAAGCAAGGAAAGGCGAAATTGCAAGGATGTAAAGTGTAGCCGCTCTGATAATGCATTAGACGTTTTCAATTTTGATAGAAAATGTATACGAAAATTGACGAAGACTGGAAGTTTGGCATTATACATTTTATCTCAATTGTCTGGTTTCGTGGTAAGGAATTATCTTCCTTGTGTTACGAAGTACCAGACAACGATTATGACGGGGGCGTCTCCCATAAATACTTTAATACATATAACTTCCATGACATGAAATAGAATATTCTCTAAGCACCCTAATTATAGTAGTAGTTAGTTATCTAAACTAAATTCCTTCAGCCATCTTATCGGTTGCTTTAGAACATTTGTCATTAAAATCTGTATATAAAATAAATAAACTAGTTATCTAATAAAAACAGATTTTTTATATGAAATGGGTTCGCTCTTATCTCCAGACTAGACCAAACGTGGCATAGACAGCGACGACGATGGAGCGAGCTCACTAAGAAGAAGCCTGTTCATTCTAATTTTGAAAATTGTAGGGTTATTCCATTGAAAACACTGATGCGGATAAAGAGTTACATTTGCTGTGCGCATTATAAAAGTCGGACCGCATTTGCGCGGCACTGCACGGCGCGACATAAAGCGTCAAATAATTCTTTAAGTCATTTTGTATAGCGTATGTCGCATTACGGCGGCGCTGCACTGCACGTTGTAGTACAGTTTTTACCAGAGAATATTTTGACGTGCAGCGCCGTGACGCGCCGTGCCGCGCAAATACGGTCCGACCTTAAAACACGACGAGAAGCGCTTAGTCCGAATCAGGAATGTCATCTTCGTTATTACACAATAATATGATCATTACTGTATTTCTAAATTTATCTGACTGAAAACCAGTTATGTCCTTAAACTTTGCAAAAAATTGTGACCACCCTACAAACCTTTGTGCAAAAGAGAGGAAACATTGCTCACTTATAGTGATTTTGTCATTTTTTCCGCTATTTAGAGCGTTTGCGATTTAAAAAAAAAACTCTTTGCATTTGCCGCCTTAAGGTACCATTGTGCTATTATTGTTTGCATGTAGTGACATGCAATATGAGAGCCGATTTGTAAAATTGCCTTTTTGGATTGTCCTAGTTTTTGTGATGAAAAAAAAAGGAACGCGTGGGCAGTGAGAATCAATAGTCGTCGATTTTGTATAGAAAGTTACATATTGCCTTGTTAAATTTTACTGTTGCATTTCTTTCATACATCGCTTTGATTTTCAGATTTAATTTTAGAGTAAGTATCTTTTTATAATATAAGAATATTTTTTTTAAAAGAACATTGCACACTATTATTACCCATTACAATAATATCAGCATTTAGTATTTACCTAACAGATACTGTAAATTAGAATAGAAATATCTTAGTTGGAAGATAATAAATTACTCAATTCACAAAAATAATCTCGAAATTGATCCATTCCCATAAATGTTTTACATAAAACTACAATGCTATGAGAATTTAGTTTATTCAAATTATCATCATACGACTTTTTTATTATACGAAATTATTTCATTTCATGAAAAATACTGCAAACAAACAAAATAAAAGCATATTAAAGGGTTGCACTAGCACATCCTAACAATATGACAACAATTAATGTCAAAGAAATAAAATGACAACGTTTGTCAACCAACTTATGGACCTTGACACCGACCATCATGTTATAAAAGTTAAAAAACAATATTAACAATACAAAACAACATTCTAAAGCAATTCCAACAGAAACACCAATAAAATTATAAACAAATTACCTATCAAGTAATCGCTTATTTAAAAAAAAATGTTATCTATGGTCTGAATAAAATTCTTTTTAAAACCCAGTGAGCCGAAACCGTTTAAAGGCCGGACGTAATAAAGTAGCATTATGGGGAGATTATGCTGAAAAAAAATCAGTTTCCGTTATTAGTAGAACACTGTGTGACAGGAATTGGAATGACAGAATTAAGACTGTCATTAAAAAGATACCCCAAATCGACGGAATGGAAACGGGAGCGCGATTTTGATTGCAAATTCGAGTTCCGTATCATACATTTGATTTTTCCGTACATTTGATTTCGGCTAGTTAAAAGTCGTTGAATTTTGACATTTTCTTAGATTCACATAATAATGAGTTTCATCGGTGTATTTAGTGGCACATGATAAGAGTATCATGTGTTAACATAACAGTGTTAGCATGTTTTAAAAGGATTTCCATAATTCCAGACAACCTACGTTCTTCTCAAATCATGAAATTATATTTTATCTATTAAAAAGGTAGTGCGTAGGTATAATTATGTACTATGATAAGGTTTGCTCAAAATAGATCAACTATAACTTTTCTACTTAGGCAAACAATGGATAAAACAACAATATTTTTATTAATAAAGGCTCAGCTAAACAAGAATAAATAAATCAATGCCAATCATGCAATGAAGTTGAAACCATTAATGATGTTAAATTTCTTTCCTACCGAACCCTAAAAAGAAAGTGATTAAAGAGCTTAAACCCTTTATCTATGAGCGCAGAAAGCGCGCAAAACGGGCTGTCAGCGTGACAGCGTGACATTCGTACAAAATGGCGCGAATTAATTTGTGTTTGCGAGGGCTTATCTCTTTTCGGCCGTGTTCGCGCATAAAATAAACGACGAGTGTTACTGTTTGTTAAGATTAATCAGACTGCTAACTTTGAATATTATTTGAATTATTTACATGTCTGCGAATTGATGTCCCTCAAAAATACGTTTTTTTAAACAATCAATCCTCTTATTTGGTTGTATTTTTTAACAGGATAGGATTAGCCTTTTGAAACTTTTTCATCCAAAAAATTTGACTGATTCTTTAGCAAAGGTTGACTTTTACGCGAACTCCTTGGTCCCAATTAATTCACCCCATTATAATCTGTGGCGATACGTGCCGCGCCGCGAATCGCGCATATTTCGGCGTCGTGTGCGGTCCTTCGCGCCAAAATACCTTCCAAATTCAAATTTTGAATGACATGACGTGACTTTTTCTTTTAAATAGAGTTTTGAGATGCCAGTGATAAATCGTTTATTTGTTAAATGGTTGAAAGGTTAAATGTGACGTTATTATGTGTGCGTTTTTCATAAATTCCTAATTTTGATTAAGCCTTTGCATAAAACTTTTATGTATTTAGCATTGCCACATAACAATTTAGTCGTAGGTAGCTTACCATGCAGTAATCCTATCTAAATCAAGATTACACAACGTAATTACATGTTTATGCCTCCGTGTAACAACGTATTGACTTCTAAGCCCAAACGACCGTTTTTACGTCGTTCGGTAGCCACTTTGTAACCGTTTTAGTCTGTTGCTATTTCCGTTTCACTATTACGAGGTGAATAGTCATTACACCCAACAATACAGACTTGAATCAAAGAATCGTTTAAAACAATGCCGGTAATCGAATTAACATTTTAGCGTTCCAAAATCGTAAGCCGCAAAAATCGTCACCACGGCACGTTGCTAGAAAAAAGAAAACAAACGAATTCGAAATTTCAAAAAAGGAACTACAATTGGCTCGTCTAGATACTTATCTACGGACTCCTAATGGGCCATTGTCTTTCAAATTTGGAACGACTTTTTCTTCTAAAGTTTAATTGCGGCAATTTTTACGGATGTCACCCTAAAGTGGCCAGCTTTTTAAGCTACACGGCGTTTTGATTTTGTCTGTGACGAAGTATTCGTTGATAAGGTTCTGACAAACTTCCTTTTTCTTTTGTCACGGGAAGCGCGGAGAACAGTTTTTTTGGTTATTTTTGTCTATGGTTTCGAGTAAAACTAATGCAGGTAGTGAAAAGAATAATAGGTTTTGATTACGTGAGTTCGCTACCTACGATTAGATTGACTAAACATTGATTAGAGATATTAAAATTAGGCACATTTAAGTGACTCCAAACAATTCTCATTTCGTAAAAAATATATATCAAGGGTGGTTATATATTATATATATATTGTATATATATTAGTAGGTACTAGGCAAAAGTCTGTTTAATCTGTTTTTTTTCTTCAAAAAATGGTGTCAAATCGTAAAGAAAATTTAAAGCGAATCTTATACCTTATCCAATTTAGTTCCAACAATGGGTATTTCAAGCCGCGTTTAACATTTGAAGGCGGACTGTAATTTCGGGTCGTACAATCCGTTACAAATCTGTCTGTCAAAACGAGCACAAAAAAAATTGTCTATGGTTGTAAACAAGGCGGGTTTAGTTGTAAAAGTACCGTCACGCAGGTAGGTATGGTGGTCATTAGTTAATGCCAATTTTGACAAAAAAAGCTATTTTAGATTAATTCATAATCTACATCGAATATTATAAAGCTGAAGAGACGAAACTGTTTGTTTTAATGCGCTTGTCTCAGGAACTGCTGGACCGATTTTGAAAATTATTTTTGTGTTACATAACTTACTTATCGAGGAAGGCTTAAGGCTATAAAACATGACGCTGCGATGGGAGGGCAAGCAGCAATCTCGCAGTGCGCACGAAGCTTTTTTTTATTATATTATTTTATTTTTATTAAGTTGTTTTATGGTTAAAAAAAATTCACAAGAACCTTTACAGTTTTCAGTCGTATGTAAAGCGGCTGGCAACACCAGACGCCAGAATATCTTGTACTGGCAACACCGAGAGACATCCAAAACATCTTGTTAGCGCGGCCAAATACGCCGTTTATAAATATAAATAAGGAGTAGGGGTGTAGCCGACACAATGGACACAGTTAAAAAACAACAGCCAGAACAATCGTATAAAAAGTCACTCTATAATAACTACTACTACGGAGATGTTCGTAGCGCAGTGGTGGCAACGCTTTGGTTGTGATACCGAAGTTAAGCAACCTACAGAGCGGTTGTGTTTGGATGGGTGACTAATCCGAACATATAAGTGACGTATGTCACGAGCATTTCTGTGCTTCGGAAGGCACGTTAAGCCGTTGGTTACGTAATATCGGTTAATGTTAGTCGTTAAGCCTAGTCAGAGGCCTTATGGGCGGCTTGATCAAATATGACAGCAAGGTTGGTGGCTTGCTTTGCAAACACCTCTCCGCTCGGCACTGAGCCCGCGTGGTGGAGTATGGCTCATACTACCTCATACTTGAAGTAAGGCCTTTGCCTAGCAGTGGGATGCTCAAGACTATACACACATACCGGCGGCATACGTCAATTATCTGACATATATGGAAAATGCCACTGCGGCATCCACAGCAGCCGTTGCGGCATGAGCGGCATGGCCGCCGGCACATGACGCCAGCATGTGTGTAGTAAACCTTTACAGGCCAAATTTACTTTTTACTTAACATTTATTGCTTGTTTTACCGTTTTCCCCGCACTACGGCGCGGACACGGCCACACAATGCCCTAACAAATGTTCGCGTCGTCACTTTTTCTATGTAAATTCGCGTAATTTGCGACGCGACGGCTGAAAGGACGATTGAACGGAACTAATGCGATTCGTATAATGGAGTTGCCAGTTTCTACAGCGCGGCCGTTTCGGAGTAAAAGCCGGCAGAGGTAGTTATTGCCTGTATACAAAGTATAGATTTCAATCTGTGAAGTTCTTACCGAGGTTCTATACCTGACCACGAATCATGAAAAATGGTTATTTTTTTATAAATTTCCACAAGTTCAAAGTTTGTTTCTAGCTGAAAGGATTAGCATAGCTAGTTATCCAACGCGGCAACGCAGCCAGCGTTATAGCCTCCTTGCCACAAGGAAATGGTTTCGTTTTGGAATACTTAGGGTACCTAGTCTTATTTTTTCATGTTGCATGTCTTAGTTTTAATTTTTTCTTGTTTGTTATTATTAATAAAAAAAAGTTCAAAGTTTGAATAATTTTGCGTCATTTTCTTAGTCTATAGGTAAGATTTTAAAAAAATATGCAGTTGTTTATAAGTTTTCATAATTTAACGTAAGAAAAATACTTACTTCAAATTTGAGGAAAGCAACTCTAAGCTAAAGTAGCAACATTTACCACAATACCATTTACTCGATTGGTCCGCATTATTGCAAAAGTCCCAAAGAAGAAACTTCTGTCAGCAACCAATAAACGCCTTCGCCATCGCCAATAAAAGTAAAATCTTGTCTATGCCGCGGAAAACGCGGGAAATTTGCCGCACGTGCCGCCATTTTATTGCTTGTCGAAAATATTGCGCGGTTAGTTTTGGATTTATGGTGTATCTTTACTCGACTATGTTTTGCTGTGGATTTGTATACTTATTTGATATTTTTATATTCACTTAAAATATGCAATCATTAGAAATAGTTTTTATAGGTCTGAAGTTTTGATGTAAATTATTAAGTATGTGATGTAAGTAAGAAGTAAAGTAAAGAAATAGGTACCTATAATTTTTGTATGAATCTATCTTCTTTATGAGTATTAAGTTTGAAATTGTAGTAATTTGAATGACCGCCGTAATCTTTATCAAAACGCCAAAGTATTTTCATCAATAGTTGATTTTTGTTTTTATAGTGTTTTGTCACTATACAAACCTAATAATATAAATTGCACTTGTAAAAAGCAACCGTGACTCTGTGACAGACGAGGAATCGAACCCCGTGTCTTACGCTATCCGGGCGCATACCTATACCACTCGGCCACCGTCACATTAACAAATCTGTTGATTATATTATCATCAAGTTTTATAGTTTTCTGACGATTGGTAAATAAATGGTAAATTATGAAGTTATCTCGTATTTTCAGTTCCATACGGTAGCAAAAAAAAACAGAATACTTCAAAAATTACGTTCTTCTTTTCTAAGTAAGAGTAATAAAACTTACTTATTACAGTAATTATCTCTAATCACCCTTAATTACATCACGGTCCGAACCTCTTTATTTGCTCCTATTTCATCTTAAAATAGCTCTAGGGCTTTATTATCACATAACATGGGAGAATATAAGGGCAACGAGCATTTTCACGTATGGCTAAGTGGACTGGTATGCGATAAAAACATAGAAGTCATCTTTCGAGTCCTTATTCTCAGTGAAACTCAGAAAAAAAAAAACTTTCGGATCCGAAAAACGATAATCGTATTGACGGATTTCGTTTTTCGTAGTAGACCTCCAGGCCTCATATAACATTTGCACTAGTGACTAAAGCCGTTCTGTGCTAGCTGTGTTCATAGGTTCATCTATTCTTTCATTCGCGAGCGTTATATAGGATGAGTATCTTTGGAAGAAGGCAGTAAGGTGGATCGGGGCAGAAAAGATCTAGATTGGGGACGCTTTGACAAGATGCAGCGTAGGACGTCCACCGACAAGATGGACAGACGACCTTGTAAATATCGTAGGAACAAACTGGATGCAGACCGCTTGTCCGGTCGCTCTGAAAGCCTTGGGCCTATGTTCAGCAGTGGACGTCCTTTGGCGATTATGATGATGGTGATGAGTGGACTCTAAATAAACGTCACAAAGTTAACTATCCGTTAAAATAAAATGTGAAAGTATTATGCTGTACATTATGAAAGTGTGTTCTGTATTCACGCTTAAATAGCTAAGCCAATCTTGGTGAATTTTTATACATATACTAGCAGTCCCAGCGAACTTCGTTTCGCCCCAGCCCCGTCCCACCCCGGCCCCGTTTTATGGGAATTTTCTTTGCTATAAACCTCACAGAGCCCAAGACCTTTCCAACGAATGCAAAACCGTGGAAATCGGTTCGTGCGTTCTGGAGTTATAGCGTCAGGAAGAAAAACCCGACTTATTTTATATAGTAGATTGGATCTTGGTAACGCATATAGTATAATTTTAAGAGCGCAAATAATTCCCTCACAGTTTGTGCGGGGAAAACCAATCTTCAAGCGAAGCGAACCATAAGCTAACCAAAAACGAGCACGTCTCTTTCTATACTTTCTTCGTTCACTCAATTTAAGGCCACTTTCACATAAAGTTCACCCATTAAAGTCGTCTCCGGCGTAAATATATAACTTTACTAGCGCACCCGATTGGATGGACCGATTCTAACCAAAACCGGTCGCAGCCGGTTTTTGAATATTTTCTTCATTACGAACCGGCCGGGCTTAATTGTATCGAATAAAATCAGATTTTTACGTCACGATTAAGTAATTTATGCATACGACTCTGTTTCGACACAGTGTATTGTAAAACAGCAGGTCTTTTACGCGAGAATAGGTTTTATTAGAACGAGTTCAATTCTCCTTCAGTGATCCTTACAAGGTCGTTAAGCCCGGAAAGCACGTTAAGCCGTTGGTCCTGCGCCTGATCTCTCTCCGGTCGTGTCAGATTGCTGTCCCATCGGGCTATGAAAGTGAAAAGAATAGAGAGTGCACCTGTGTTTGCGCACACACTTGTGCACTATAATATGTCCCGCGCAGTCGGTTAGTCGTTGTGACTGGCCACCGTAGTCTACTACAAGTTCGTCTGTCCATCTTGTCGGTGGAGGTCCTACGCTGCGTCTTTGGTCAAAGGGTTTCCAATCTAGAACAGAAAAAATACAGTCAATAAAAAACCAAAGTTTCTTAAATGCTGGATACTAATGTTAAATTAGTGTGCGTCTGTTTATTGTATATGTGTTTACGAGTCAGTATATTGTATGTGTTTGAGAGTCGAAGAAATGTATTTTCTTCCTTTCTTTATTCAATGTGTCTACTGCTCATCTCTACTCTATGGATTGAAAGGAATTTAAAGTAGGTACTTCATGCAAGACGAGGATTTTATTTCTCGAATATAATTAGTATTTTCTTTATTGACAACCTTTATGTAAAATAAGGCAATTGGAGGAGGTATATTATGTATGACACAATAGTCTTGCCACATACTGTTTTATTGACACTTTTTTTATTATGAAGATATATTTTGGATATTACTGGCATATCAATACAAATATGGCTTACTTGTTATGCTGGAAATAAATTCAAAACTGTCTATTTATTTAAATATTTAAACATAATTACTGTTAGATCTTTCCAAAATAAAATTTAGGTATTTTAAAAACGGCTTAAAAAACAAGGTTTGGTTCAGTTCAGTTTGACCTGTTTGTTTGTATATTTGGCTGAACTGATTTTGATGCGGATTTCAGTTAAGTAGTTGTGACATTTTAAGTAAAGTAGGTTTCCGTTTACTATTTTAGTTCATTAATTTAGTCAATTCGTTGCAGTGTTTTACAAAATACTTACCTGCTATACTAACGGCCTGTTTCACAATCGGTGAATAACAAATAATTTGAATATAAAACGTCATTTCGTATAAGGTATCTGGCAGATAATAGTAAACGGAACTTACTTAGGCATTGTGAAACAGGCCGTTAGTGCTTTGTTTGTTCTTCAGAAGAATAGAAAACTTAGCACAGGTTAAATTTAAACTGAAACTATGAAAGTGTGATCGTAGAATGCTTTGTTTAATCTCCATCATATTGCTATTTTTACCAATAAACATACGTTTTGAAACAAAAAGGGAATTTCACAGATGGACACAGATCCAAATCTCTTGAAAATTTGGTCGAAAATATCATTACATCATCAAGAAAACACATTCAGGGATCCAATTGAAAAACACATTACATCACATCAAGCCCCAATCCGCGATACCCATCACAATTTTCAATTTCAAAACATCATCATCCCACAAAATCATAACAAAAAATTCTATAGGGTGCGACCCTAGTTCTTATAAAAACATCTAATAACAGCGTTAATGCTGGCCGAATACATCTGCTGCCGTGATGAAAAAAAAATCCCGCGCTCTGATTGGCCGGCCGTTCCCGCCATTACCGACAGCTGTCAGTTTGATATTGTCTATGGTTTAAGGCGGAGTTACACTATTCTAGCCATATGGTGCGGTGAAATGGCTAATAAATGGGTATGTGGCTATGGCATTGGTTTGTGTACCGCATTTTATGGTGGTAGTATACATTAGGCAAAATATTGCAATTACAAAATTGTTGTGTCATAAGAGTGATAGGAATAATCAATTCATTGTAGACTACTGGCTAACCAATAAAAGAAAAATCATAGTCAAAACAACGCTGGAGTTCTATTATCGAATCACTTGTGTCATTAATACAATTGTTTTGCGTTCGAAAATCAATTAAAAACCAACGTTAATGGCGTGAAATATAGACACAGGTACTTTCAAAAATTGACAACTTGAGTTATTAATTTTTTGGGTGTAAGCAGTGAGCTGACTACTACGTAGTAATAGTAGTTCAATGGGTGTAAGTATTTTACAGTGAGTACGTATAGAGAAGCTATGCCAAGCAAAAAATGAGTCGCAAATACAAGACAAGACTATATCGTATCGTAACGTATCGTATTTTCTTTTTTTACCCATCCATGGCTAAGTCAAAGAAAAGATTTCTTGGATGGAAATGTAGTTGAAGGCATTTTCTACCATAAGATGCATCATAAGTATGTTTTACCGATTTTAGGCAAATTACTACTTTGTTTTAAATGTTTAGCTCTACAGTATTTAAAAACAATAATATTCATAGTTTACCAGGACACATACGAAAATAGAACAAAAGGGAAAATCGGAAAATCTCTTGTAAGATTGGGGAGATTTCGCTACACTCAATCTGGCAACCGCATTTTGCATTGCAAACGTTTGAAAACGATAGTTCCGACTGTCACCGATGGCCAGAAGATCCGTGTCACACTGTAAATGATATCATGACAGCTAAAAACAGCAGTAATATGACCTGTCATATTTATACATTGCTGTAAGCATTCAATCTCCAAAATAAACTCGCCAGCTTCGCCGCCATGATAATAAAATGGCGGAACGGAATTAACATATAAATCGGTTTAGCCGGCTCGCCGCGATAGCGCACGCAGGTAAGTTCTAATAAGTTAGCTTTGCAATATTCTGTGGTCGCATAGATGAGTACAGGGTGGAACTTAAATAGATCAATAGGTGCCACAAAGACACAGGGTGCTTTTTAATTGAAACCGACTTTAAAAAAGGAGGTATTAAATTCAACCTGTATGTTTGTGATATTGTTCAAATAGAATAATATTTAATTATTATGATTTAATGATCTAGTTAAGCTTCCAAACACGTATGCCAAGTTTCGTAAGTGTATGTTTTTTTTGTTTTTAATATTTGTTTGTCCTATATATCGAATACGAAGAGTGATCAATATCACTATTGAACTAAATAAGAATAACCTCAATAGGTTATTCTTATTTAGTTCAATCAGGTATATTCTAACTTAGGCAAGAGTACGAAATTCATCTAAATCGGTTAAGTAGTTTTTGATAATATGGACATCAAGAAATAAAAAGTAATAAAATAATTTAAACCGACCAAAAATATTAGTTACACAGCTTAAAAGTCAGTCAAGCTTACGTAAGTAATATAGCACAACAAAATGAATATGTTTCTAAATCTAATACTTTTTACTTTTTTAGTTTAAATGTTTAAGAGGGGGACACGCCCATTTTACAACTTTGATAAGATAAGATAAATCTTTATTTGCAATAAACATGGTAGTACAGATTCAGTTCTTATACATTTATAAATGGGCATTCATGTTTAATCGATCTATCGTTAAGCAAATATTTTGACATCGTCATGCGAATAAATTATACAATAAAAATTACTAACAATACAAAATTACATTAAAATCAATTAAAAATAGTCATAGGTACAGATTACAGAACGGCAGTATTTGGAAAAATTAAATTTCAAAAATCAAAATGTCAAAAATAAAATAATTTGGAAGCGTCTTTCCTTCAAATGTAAGACAACGAGGAAAAATTGTTTTAGAAACCTCTATGTCATTTTAAAAGATCTATCCATAGACACCCCACACGCATAGGTTTAAGGATAAAACTATCTGTTAATATTGAAATAATTTTACTGAGTTTGAACTATCTTTTAGTCAAATATCACGTCCCAAACCTTAAAATAAAATCTTTAATTAGTTTCGAGCCTATAGCTTTGAACAATCAGTTAATAACAAATCCTTTGCGTGACAAGAAACCGTTTATATACTGTAATAACTTCGGAGTTACACACCACTTTAACAACATACCACTAAAAAGACCTCTATTTGAATTATTATAAAGGTCATAATCGTTTAACAACAACCCAAATTAATATAATGTGGCTAAATTACATATTTTTGGAAGTAACACCGACGATATTTCATTAAAATGAAAATTTTGACGGTTGTTTTCGTATGAAGAGATTAAATTAATTTATGATTGTATTAACATAATTAGTTTTTGGAATTAGAATTTTAGTTAAGTTAATCGCGAATACTCACATTATGAGTAAGTATTTATAATATTTTAAGTTGAACAAATTTATAATTGTGGGTTCTAATGAAACAATTATGATGATGTTCATAGACTTTATAATACCTAGTGGTTTCTTTGACCTTTCCGAACATGTATTTGTTAGGGTTGCACTGCAAACAAATGTGTCCACAAATATAACTAGACTATTACTAGCGTAGCTGGGCCCCTATTTTTGAATCACTCGCTTGGATATGGCGAGTGATTTTCGTTCAAAACACATAAAAAATCAACGGAAATCACTCAAAATCTAGACGTGAGTAGGTACACACAAAATTTAGCAATGATTTTTCAAATCCTTTTTGTGTAGATTACAACTGGTTTTCATTCCAAAATTCGAATTTAAACATTGAATATCACACGCCATCTTGAGGCGAGTTCTATTTTTGAATCACTCGCTTTAATATTATGTATTTGTATTGCTGACTTAGACCTGCTTTGTTGACATTTTAATTAAATTATTATTATTATGTTGTAATCTCATTGCATGCCAATGATATTGTAATTAAGCCTGTAAATGAGTTGGACTAGCTCCGTGAATTTGAAAGTGTTTTTCTTCAAATAAATAAATAATAATAATAAAAAATAAGATGGCGGGTGATTTTCGTTCGAATACGAATTAAAAGTCAAGGAAAATAACTCGTTTTCGAACGAAAATCACTCGTAATATTGACGCGAGTGATTCAAAAATAGGGCCCCAGCTCTTAAATCTGATATAAATAAATAAATAATAAATAAATAAATATCCTTGGACATTTCACACAGCGCCATCTGGTCCCAAACTAAGCAAAGCTTGTACTATGGTAACCAGACAACGGTTATAATATAAACATACTTAAATACTTTTTTTTGTAATTACATACATATTATACATAGAAAACACCCAGACCACTACAAACAGACATGTTCATGCACACAAATGTTTGTAATGTGCGGGGATCGAACCCGCGACCTCTGGCGCAGTAGCCAATTTCTTAACCACTGCGCCAAATCGGTCGTCAAATATGATACAAACCTATAACAAAATCATAACCAACTAAAAAATTAATACCACAAGTACGAGTAAGTGTATCAAAATATCACCGATGGTTATTTTATAAGCATTCCCCACGGGACGAGATAAATCAGCCGTTACACAAGCGGCCCTAATTACATAGTAACTTGCCCAAATTACCCACATCTCCTCTCAGGGGAGGGTTGGGTGTCAGTTACAGCGGGTAATGAGTCGCCAGAAATTTAAAGGAAGACTAGCGGACGCCGTGTGACGTCATCAGCATCAAAAATAATATTTATTTATTTATTTAAACTTTATTGCACTGTGAATTGTACAATTGGCGGATTTAATGCCTTAGGGCATTCTCTACCAGTCAACCGCTTGGGAATTGAGATGTTCGAGAGCGCACAATAAAACAGCCTTCTAGTTACAACGTATATTTGCCACTGGTTCGCCGGCGCACGACGCAGCGCGCGCTTACTTCGTAGGTACATACGTATAGATACATATCATTTCCTCCACATTTAGTTTAGTTGTTAAACCTGGTAACAAACATATCATAATTATAACAAAATAAAACAATAGAATGCTTAAAAATAAATAGAGACTGTCCAGGCATTAACAAGTTTATTTATTTTTGCGAGGGCGCAGACGGCTCGACCAGGGTGACCTACATTGCTCTGACGGAATATCTTGTTCTTGTTGGTCAATGATTGGCACTGTTTCGGCCTCAACTGGTTCTGCCTCTTGTCGAGTCTCCGAGTCCTCACAATCAATCCACTCATCCTCCTCCCGCACGCGCTCCTCAGAAACACTTCCCGTAGGAGGAACTGGCTCACTTTCTATTATATTTTCACCGTGTGATGGCACGACAGGGGCGGTATGAGAAGAGAATGGAATGGTTGAGTTGCCCAAACCACGGCTAGCTTCAGGCATTTTTTTATGGTCATTTTCATTAACAAACTTCATTAGTTGGTCAACATGGCGAATACATTCTGTGTTATGATCAAATACCATTACCTTATACATTCTGTTGCCAATTATTGATACTATTTCTCCTTGTAGCCAAGTCTCTTTTCGTGCACCGTACCACCGAACCCAAACCAAATCGCCGAGTTTGAACTTTTGTTTACTGTTATCAATGTTTACATAATGTGGATCATCGGTAGCCGAAATTTGTTCTTGTGGTAATATTAAATCTAAACGAGTTCTTAATTTGCGTCCAAACATTAATTTTGCTGGGGTGTCACCAGTCGTACAGTGCACGGTATTTCTGTAATCTAATAAGTATTCTAATAACAAATCATTAATTTTATTTTGAGGTACATTTTCGTTAAATATACATTTTAACATCTTTTTGCAAGTTTTTACACAATTTTCTGCCTGTCCATTACTGATCGGGTGGTAAATAGGTGACGTCATGTGCTTAATCCCGTTACTAGAACAAAATTGTTTAAATTCCATAGAACTTATTTTGACATCATTATCCGAGACAATGGTATTAGGAATTCCAAATATAGAAAAAACACGCTTTAATTGTGAAATTAATGCCTGCGTCGAAGTTCCGCTAGTCATGTGTAAACATTCGATCCATTTACTGTACGCGTCAACTATTATTAAATAATCCCTTTGTGATATAGTCATGTAATCGATGTGAATACGTTGCCATGGAGCTTGCGGCCTGGGCCACGGGGCGGGCGAGGCGCGGGGCGGGGCGTCCCGCACACCGACGCACGTTACGCACGCACTCACGCGCCGCTCGATATCCGCGTCTATACCGGGCCACCACATTCTACTACGCGCATTACTTTTTGTTTTCACGATACCTTGGTGTGATCTATGCAGCTCGTCCAGTACACGTGACCTAAGAGATAACGGAATTACCACTTTATGTCCCTTTAAGACACAGCCGTTTTCAAATTGCAAATCTGTTTTTCTTTGAAAATAGGGCAAAACTAGTTTGCATTTAATTTTCTTTGGCCAACCACGGTTCATATACTTTAACACAATTTGTAACGTTTTATCTTGTTCGGTGGCTTGTTGAATATCTTTATGAGTAAGTGCCGGTGAAATATTATTTAAAAACTTTAATGCTATATATGAATCGTGTTCAGTTTCATCTTCGCACTCGCTTCCCTTTAACGGGGCTCGAGAAAAATAATCTGCAACAATGTTACTCTTGCCTGGCGTATACTGTACTACATAATTATAAGCGGACAGAATAATTGCATATCGTTGTAGTCTTAGTGATGACGTTATAGAAATACCAGTGTTATTATTGAAAATTGATACAAGTGGCCTATGATCGGTTTTTAAAATAAATGGTTCATTTTGTCCATAAAGGTACTGGTGGAATTTTTTAACCCCGAATATGATCGCCGTCGCCTCTTTTTGAATTTGACTGTAGTTTTTCTCACTAGCCGTGAGCGACCGCGATGCATACGCAAGCGGCCTCTCGACTCCGTTGCACTGGTGAGACAATACAGCCCCGAGGCCCGCGGGGCCGGCGTCCACCGCCAGCACGAGCCGAGCGGCCGGGTCGAAGTGCGCAAGCACCCGCTCGGAAGCCAGCTCGCGGCGGATGGCCCGCACGGCCGCGCGCTGTCGCTCGCCCCACTCCCATTCAGCGCCTGCGCATAATAACGCATTCAGCGGACTTAATATCGATGACGCATTAGGTACAAACATTCTGTAGTAATTGATTAAGCCCAAAAACCTTTTAACCTCCGTGACATTGGTGGGTTCCGGGGCGTCTAATATAGCTCGGACTTTATCCGGGCAAGTTTGTAGTCCCCGTTTACTTATGACATAGCCTAGGTACGTAACACTGTTTTGAAAGAAAATGCATTTTTCCTTTTGCAAACGTAAACCGGCGTCCTTAAGACGATTTAAAACTTCCTTTAGGCGTGATAAATGTAAACTTCTAGTGGGGCCTGTTACACAAATATCGTCCAACCAACAACTCACGCCTTCGATTCCAGAAAGTAAGGTTTCCATTGATTTTTGAAATATTGCGGGGGCGTTGGCGAGACCGTACACTAGCCTTGTATATTTATACAGACCCTTATGCGTATTTATGGTAGTGAGTTCCTGTGACTCCTCGCTTAAACAAAATTGATTATATGCGTTTTTTAAATCTAATTTACTATAGTGCTCACCCCCTCCTATCTGTGCAAAGACTTCCTCGATCCGAGGTAATGGATATTTATCTATTATAAGATCCTTGTTCAGTGTTACGGAAAAATCACCTGCTATTCGTATTTTACCCCCTTCTTTTAGGACAGGCACAATAGGTGTCGCGTACTGTGAATGGTTAACCGGTTTCAATATGCCTAAAGTAACTAAACGATTTATTTCATTTTCGACCTTAGTCTTAAGAGCAAATGGAACTGGACGCGGCTTAAAAAACTTTGGTACACTATTCTGTTTAAGAATCAGATTAACTTTAAATTTGTTAAATGTACCTAACTCATCTCGCCACAGCTCGGAGTAATCTTTGAGTAAACTCATGACCTCATCATTTATTTCGATCGAGTTAATCTGTCGTGTTAAAGACAATTTGTATAATGACATGAAATCCCTACCTAGCAGAGGCGGGCCTCCGTTTTCTATGACATAAAACTTTATTTTTTTAGACACATTATTATAGGTGGTTTCACATTCAAAGTAGCCTAGAGGAGAAATGCTACTCCCGTCATATAGACGCATTTTCACCTTACTATCCTTCAATTTAAAGTTAGAAAATGTATTATTATATAATTCCTCGGACATAACTGAACACCCCGAACCTGAGTCCAACTCCATTTTCACACACTGAGACCCTATAAAAATACTTAGTTCTATAGGATTGCATTTCGCGTACCTCATTTGGAACGTTTGACATTCCTCGCAGTCGGCGTCAGCATCGCTGTCATCAGTGGTTTTGTTATCACTCTGTTGAGAAATGTTATACACTCGCGATTTATCACCGCACACTTTCTTTAGATGGCCCTTTTGCCCACATTTTTTGCACTTATAGTTTTTGAACCGACACTCAGACTCGTTATGGTTTTTCATTCCACAGACTGCACAACACGAAGGTCGCGGCCCAGGTTGGCCACCGGCCGTGCGAGTCTCGCTAGGCCCCCTGTAGCCGCCTTCTCGAAGATTCCTTCCAAATTGTGATCGAAAAATTGGTTCTTCTTTTATTGCTGTCATCATTTTGGCCTCTCTGGCACCTTCTGCCTGCTCAGCCAACTCTAATGCCCTTTCAAAGGTCAACGTTGACCTCTGTTCGAATAATTTTTCTCTTTCGGGACCCGAACCAAGGCCAAGGACGAAACGATCCCTTAGATTCGTTTCCAGAGCGGCGCCGAAGTCACAGTAACTAGCCAGACCTCTTAGTCGCGCTGCCCAGTCTCCTAATTTTTCGCCTGGATTCCTTACCGCTTCAAAAAATTTCGCCTTATCCACAAACGAACATTTCTTAGGTTTGAAATGCGAATCAAGGAGTGAAATCAAATCTTCGTATTGTAACGTATCCACTTCTTTCGGGTAGGCTAGGTTGCGCAGCAATCGATAAGATTCATCCGAAAAATGTGTTATTAGAATTGCACTTTTGTTTTCCGTGATAGCATTCGCTATAAAAAACTGTGATAATCGGCTTTTAAATATAGCCCACTCAGTTGTTTTAAAATCGAAAACCGGCAAAATTCCTAAAAACGACATTGCGCGGGTAGTACTCGTTGCCAGTGAGATGTTCGAGAGCGCACAATAAAACAGCCTTCTAGTTACAACGTATATTTGCCACTGGTTCGCCGGCGCACGACGCAGCGCGCGCTTACTTCGTAGGTACATACGTATAGATACATATCAAATTTAATCAGTTCATTCATTCATTCATCAGGAACATTTGCAATAACTGACTAATTTGCTAACTAATAATAATAAAGAATGAGCGCGTTTTGATTTTATTTCGTTCGTAAGTCGCAGCGTCATGTTAAAAAACGCTGAACAGATCTCCATGAAACATGGCTTAGAAACCTAGGGATTAAATTTACTATAACACAAAAAACTAAACGAAAATCGTTTCATCCATTTGGGAGCTACGACACTACAGTCTGTCTGTGTACAGAAACGTTAAACTTATAACAATAACACTCCTTTTTTTGCGTCGGGGGTTAAAACTGAGATGAGGAGATGATTATTTTTTAGTTCGATCAGGTTTATTCTAGGGAACAGTATAACGCGTTTGTCTTCTATTTAGAAAAAACAAATTAATTTGGAGTCCGTGCATGATGTAAACGTGACAGCAACAATATAGGCACACTGTTGATTTTATGGGTTACTTAACCAATAGGTTACCCGCTACAACTGAGGACTCACATTATAAAGAGCCAAGCCACAGGGAGCCTCTATATTCTTTATTAGGATTACAATTCATGGGGTAAGGGCGTCTAACAAATTCAATGACATGTAACTTGATTATTTCGGATATTGTTAGTTATCTATGGTTTAAATAAGGCAGTGTGAGTCTGCTTGGTCTAATTATAAATACAAATACAAAATTCAAAATACAAAATTCTTTATTGCTTTATTTTAGTTTTACAGATAACATGGGTTTGGTTCTCCCTTTTGAGTTTAAAAAAATCGTGGCAGGGGCACTCCCTGCCACTGCCTGCCTGCTTTTTCGTAACTAAAGGTACATAACACATGATGAACTATTATGAAAAACATATTGAAGCCTAAACAATCTTGGATACAAAATAACAGTGTTTATGAAGGTTACAATCATTGAACAACTATTACTAGCGTATGTTACTGACACCAACAAAGAAAAAGAACCACACCCCATAAAAACTTGCCCCACGGCCTATACAGAATTGAAACGTATCTTAAAATAATTCCAAAAATGTGCAAAAAATATGGCATTTATCACAATTTTTACGGTCTGTCATATAAAGAAAAGACTGTTAGAGAAAGAGAGAAGAAAATGCAAACATTTTGCTGAGCACTTTTTCGACACATTTTTTAAATTGTATTATCTTTTCTGTGTTTTTTTTTATTTGTGTCGAATAAAGTCCTTTATTCATTTATTCATTCATTCGACCAGGGGCTCCGGTTACTATGGAAAATCGTTCGCAGAATATAGAAAAGAAAGAAAGAAAATCAATTTATTCGACCTAAATTAACAAAAATATAACATTGATAGATAAATTTATTAAAAATAATTAGGTAAGTAGGCTTAAGTCGAAAAGGCACTCGGCAATTTATTAATTTATATTATTATTTAGTCACACCTTTTCAATCAAAAGAAGGTTTTTTTTTGTCATCAGATTCTAAGTATTAACTGGTTTTCACACCAGTCCCTGAACGACTTTCATAACATTTTTTTCCCTGTTAGACCGTAATAATTTGGGTAATGAGTATGCAATATTTTTTATTAATTTTTAGGATTTTTTCAAGATACGTTTCATCTCTGTAGGACGTGGGGCATATTTGGACCAGGGGTCCCATTTTTGAATCACTCGCGTCAATATTAAGAGTGATTTTCGTTCGATAACGACTAATTTCCTTTGACTTTTAATTCACAATCGAACGAAAATCACTCGCCATCTTGAAGCGAGTGATTCAAAAATAGAGCTCCACGTTCTTTCTAGCGCCATGTTTGACGCCACGCCATCAACGCATTCAAAAGGTTCCAAATTTGATATTCAAATTTCAAGGAATACGTCATTCATCGAGTTTTGACACATTTTTTGCTTGCCATAGCTTCTTTTTAAGTAGTAAGTAATAACAACTCACTGTTTGCTGCTTTCTTTGTCTTAATATTAAAAAAAAACTAATTAAATCAAATCAAATCAAATCATTTGTGATACACAGGCAATCAGATGTTAAATGTATAAATAAATACGGGATACACTCATTGCTCAAACAATTCCTCCATATAGTTTTTCAAAGCAAATTCCTGTCTAACATTTCTGTTGTAACGTGATACCAAAAGGATTCTTTTACTATTTGCATGTGAGACTTTATTGAAAAATAGTTCAGCCTTCAAAATAGTGGAGGTACCTATTATTTAGATGTCTACCTTTTGAATTAATAAAGGAAATAGTACAAGTGGACACGAAACCTTATAATTACGTCAAAGGAAATAATATACTCTGTAAAAGAAAATCAGTGCCTTAGAATCTCCATTTGTGTGAAAATTCAAAGGAAATCATATAGTAATTAGTGTAAATAACACACAAAAAGACATTAATGAAAGAAAATTCGAACGACGAACAAAACTGAGCGTCAATTAAATAACAATTAAAGAAAACAAAACGCAACGTAATTAGAAGTTTTCATAATTATAGACAACGACCGCGCCCTATATTGAGTCATATCATTAAAAACAACAATTAAAAATTCAATAAGGTTGAGATTACGTACAATTTTCTACCAATTAACTTCTTCACAGAAAGTATTTCCGATTTTTAATACACCGGTGCGATTCGGACTGAAAAATGTTAGGGGCTCGCGGTCCGAATTTGGAGTTTAACGTTCAGACTATAAAGTCTCGGTTACACGGACGTTCCGAGACCACACACGTCGTGGCTTTTAAAAAAGGAACGCGGCAACCGCGCCTCGTTCGTTACCTCACCGGCTTCTTTTTTCGAATTTCTTTTTTTTTTCGAACCTGCGGCGTTCGCTATCGTCTATATAGAGGCGAAGGCAACACGCACGCCTTTTACATGGATACGAAAAAAGGTTATAAGTCGGATAATGTTGTTGTGGTTGTGTTATTATGGTCGGTTTCGGTCGGTCGTCCGTTGAGGGCATAAATTAGGTGGTTTTATTAGGTTGAGATGCTTCTGATGCGCCGACTGCACTGTGTATCGTTTTTATAGTTTTTTAAATATTCTCTTAAAGGCTGAGGAGATTAGTTTGTTATCGGCCAGTAATAAAGTAGGTGAGGGTATAGCTTATTTGGCGTTCTTTTTTTAATTTACCGAAGAGGTTCGTTTTGGTGGGAATTTTCCTGATGTCGTCGGATAGTGAGTAAATAAGGAGTGATGGCTTTTTAATGGTGGACAGTAATTTGGGAGGCATTCGGATTAGCTTATGGGATACGATTGTTCGTACCGGTTTCTTGAAGTCTTGGTACCGGTAAGATATCATAATGGAAATACTCGTATTTTCAATATTTAGTACACGTCTTTCCGGTTCTTGAATATGTCACTTAAAGCATCTTTTTCAACAAGACTATATAGGACTGCTCCTTGCACTAGACCTTGACTAGCAGATAATGCTTTTAGCATTAAAACCACCTTTGTACACCATGTTTAGTGCAATAAAGTCTTTAAATAAAATAAAAAAAATAACCCAACTTAACCAAACTCAAGATCAGTCCCAAAAATACAGATAAAAATACTGTAATTACTATTTAAACTTTATTGCAGTGTGATTTGTATAATTGGCGAACTTAATGCCTGCATTCTCTACCAGTCAACCGCTTAACAATAAGTACATTTGACAGTAAAACTTAGATTAAGAAAGACCTATGAGAAAAAAATTGCTTCTACCAAAGTATCGTCTTCCTAATACGTACAAACTGTCATGTACTGAAAAGTACCTAGATAAGATATAAAATAAACTAGCGGTCCCAGCGAACTTTGTTTCGCCCCGGCCCTGTCCCGCCCCAGCCCCGGCCCCGTTGAACGGGATAAAAAGGATCCTATGTCCTTCTCCTGGTTCTAAGCTACCTCCCCACCGTTTCGCCCGGCCCGATCCCACCCCAGCCCCGGCCCCGTCTAACGGGATAAAAAGTATCCTATGTCCTTTTCCTGGCTCTAAACTACCTCCCTGCCAATTTTCAGCTAAATCGGTTCAGCCGTTCTTGAGTTATAAGTGGTGTAACTAACACTACTTTCTTTTATATATATAGATTATTATTACTAGAGATGGGCCGAGTACTCGGTTAATACTCGGTACTCGGCGTACTCGGCAGGTTTTTTAATACTCGTACTCGGCCGAGTAACTCGGTTTTAATGCCGAGTATACTCGGTTTAAGAAAAGCAATATATTTAGGTAGATATCATCTTAACGACTGGGATAATCTTTCACAACCTCAATTATGATAATAAATGAGTAGAGACAAAATGAGGAAAACGTTAATAAAAATAATAATATATGAAATTTTAAGTTAGATTGTGTTGTAGTGATGCAAAGCTCTTTGCACGTTCTAGTAACAGACAATTCCTTTATTCTTCGTAGACTTTACCAGCCTTATAGAAACACTCTTGCGAAGCGTGCTAGTTCTGAATACCTTGTTCGGGGCCCTGCCCACCACTTGAAAGGACTCTTGTCTTTTGCTAGTAAATTTTCTTTGAAATAACGACCTTATTTAAATTAAGCAAATAAAATGTAAATCCGTTATTGGTCTATATTTTACGTTATCATCATGTTGTGGATTTTGTATCCAAAAAAAAAGTAATAGGGCTTTTAGGATCATCGCGCTCTAGTGCCTTGATGAAAGCTTATTCTGCTCGAACCTGGTTTGTACTTGTTTACACACCCGAAACAGGAATTTGATTGAACCGAGTTACTCGGCCGAGTACTCGGTTGGAAAAAAAATGAACCGAGTAATACTCGGTACTCGGTACTCGGCAAAAGTGCTACTCGGCGCATCTCTAATTATTACTATACTATAACCCTCTTGTTCATAAAAACGTAAACAGTCTAATAAACCTGTTTTAACTATTACACTGTTTTGTCTCATTCTATCTTGGCGCTGTCATCATTTAACAGAAAGTGACAAAACAGTGTAATAGCTAAAATAGGTTTATTAGACTTTTTGAATTATTATGAATAAGGGGGTAAGAACTTTCAGTATAAAATCCTGTACTTTCACTAACTATAATTAAAGAGATCCGTCCTTTGCATAATTGTTTTAAATTGTATTTCATTGTTTTAAATTATATTTTACTAACATAGGCTAAGTTTTAAATTTGTAACTAACATAAATAATATGGACCACGGTCTGAAATAAATTACTTTCATTCATTTCATTCATTCATTCATTCATTTCATTCATTCATTTCATAATTGACTATACAAGGAATCGAATCATAGACTTTACGCAAACAAACTGCTCCAACATGGCGTAGCGAATAATTTGCAAGATCGCAAATAATATGAGAGTCATATTTTATCGGTTTTAATAGAAACATAAAACTGAATAAATATGAATATTATAAACGGTTGTAAGGGTGGGGTCTCCCTGGAGTATTATCGGTATGGTCGTACAAATATTAATACCTAAATTATAAATAAAATAGATTACAAATATGCGCTAGACAACACACCAATTGTCTTGGTTTCGAATTGAGGAATTTTCTTCCTTGTGCTACGAATACCAGACAATGGTAATGACGGGGGCGTCTCCCATAAATACTTAAATACATATAAACATCCATAACTTAGGTAGAAATGTTCGTGCTTATCACACAAACATTTGTCCCTTGCGGGATTCGAACCCGCGACTGCCGCCATAGTAGTCAGAAAAGCTAACCACTGCACCAAACGCGTCGTCAGATATAATTTTTACATGACAATAACAATGTTTTCTGTATTGAATGTTTTGATAATATACAGGGAAAATTAGAGCTCATTTGCATTAAATTTGTCCAAGAAACTCTAGCGAATATACGTGATTAACATAATTTTAGACTATTGCTACATCGTATCGATATTTGGAGCGTTATTTGAAGGAAGTGTTAAAATGGTAAGTATAAGATATAAGATCAAATACAAAAATAGCATCAAAACGAGGCATTCGATGAGGAGCTGAGGAGTAATTAAAAAAAAAACATGAATAACTTAAAAGTAATCACCACCTCATGAAATAATCTATTGCAAATATTGCAATTCATTCATTATGTATGTCATTGTAATTTGCATGTTTATGGTTAAATTTATGTATTATTTGTTTGGTGAATAAATATTGCAATTGAGCTCTACTTTTTACTCCTTCAAGAGAATGTACCAAATTACCGGTAGCGCTGTTCTTTACCCACACTTTACATAAATAGAAAACAGTTAACAATAAAAAAATAAAACTAAGACATGCAGCATAAAAAAAAATAAGACTACCCTATTCAAAAACGAAACCATTTCCTTGTGGCAAGGAGGCTATAATGCTGGCTGCGTTGCCGCGTTGGATAGCTATGCTAATCCTTTGAGCTAGGAACCAGCCAGCTTTATTATTGGCCGTAACAGAATTTAGTTTTGGCAAAATTCTTCTAAACAGCAATTTAGCCGAAGGCCCCCACGGCCCAAACGCTTCAACGCCAAACGGCGCAAATACATAATCACTTGTAAGTGAGAGGTACTTGCGACGCTTGGCGTTTTCAGCCAACTCCGCTGCTGCTCCAGCTTTAAGGGCTGATTCTAAAACAGAAACATTTGAAAACAGTTGTATATAAAAATGGTTCAGCGATACATAAATTATGACAAGCATTTAAGTTTGTTATGCGAAAATATTTCCAGTGTGAAAAGGCCCTAATAAGTAATTTGCTATTCACTCCTACGATTTACATACGGCATTAATAATAACTATAGTTTGATAATTCGCGATCTACGAGACATCTAGCGGTAGATTTTCTAGATAAGATGATCTAGATAAAAGCGAATTTCTAGACACACTGTCTGGTATTTAAGCCGAGGTTAGTGCACTTATTTAAGTTATAAATATTAGATATGACCCAATGTACTTATTGTAAATGGAGTCTGCACTCTGTTTTTAGGGTTTCTCACCCAAATGGTTATAACGGGATTATTACCTATTACTTTGCTGTCTGTCCGTCCGTCTGTCTGTCATCAGGATGTGTCTCAAGAACCGCGATAGCTGGACAGTTGAAATTTTCACTAATTATGTATTTCTGTTGCTATAAAATCAAACACTCCCATACAACAAACGAGATTTTTTTGCCTTTTATGTTGTTTACCTAGTCAATTGTACGGAACCCTTCGTGCGCGAGCTCGACTCGCACTTGGCTGTTTTTTTACTTTCACACTTCACAGCCTGTAAGCAGTATATAAAATACTTTAATAATAAATTTCAGCACAAGTTGTATACAAAATAAGTTTAGTATAAGTCAAATTATTTAGATTTATAACAGGCCCTACAAACATAATTGTGCCTATACTTAATTAAGATAATTCCAAAGCAAACATAAAATTATGCGATTATTCGAATTAGCATTATTTTCGCATAAACACCTCACCACTGACGGCAGATGTTAGCCACTTATTCACTTACCTAGATGAGTATTAAACTGGTTTTTCCTGTGACTTTTCTTGATAAACAACTACCTAAATCGTTAGGACTTTAGGGCTGAGGTAGTTCGAAATCTACCGTGTCAAAAGGTGTTAAATTTTTTGTCTAAACCACTTGATCCTCATATTTACACCTGACTGAAAATACTTGGAAACAGCTCGGAGTCAGGAAGTTGGTGGTGATGACACCCCCGTGCCTCGGTGCGCACGTTAAGCCGTTGGTCCTGCGCCTGATCTCTCATCGGTTATGTCGGAGCCGTCTCACCGAATTAATGAGAGTGAAGGAACAGAGAGTGCACTTGTGTATTGCGCACACATCTGGGCACTATAATATCTCCTGCGTACCTAGCCTATCTCTGTTGAGAGGGGCTGCTATTAAGTACCAAAAAACGGTTTTTTTTTCTTGGCTAGGTTAAAGGTTAAATGGTAAAAGCCAAAAAAGGGTAATTTCTGATACGAACAAACGTCCGATCATATTTTCGGTTGTATACTGTTATCGCAATCGGCGCGTCTCAGCAATTACCAGCGCCATCTTTAGTGCGTCTTTAGCGTCAATTATGTGTAGACATACGGGAGACAAATCGGTCCACTGTGGCATTTAAATTCTGTTTTAACAAAAAAAAAACTGCTTCTACAATCTGTCTTTGATAATGATCAAATTTAAGGGCTAGTTTCTTGACGGCGGAGTTGTTCTAAAACTCCAAAGTAGGGAAGATAGTGTGGTGGTATCCCTCTTGCCTTCCACATCACAATTTAACACGTTCCGGGACACTATTCCAGACACAATAGATGTTTTATTGTTTTCACGCTTGTAGGTGTTCACTATCCCGGAACGTGTTAAGAACCGGGGGTATAGGCATGCGCCCGGATAGCGTAAAGCACAGGGTTCGTTTCCTTGTCTGACAGAGTTGCTTTTTACAAGTGCAATTTGATATTATTATGTTTGTACAGTGTAATCCGCAATACAAGTGGTTGAATTCTGGGCTGCTACGACGAAATTTCTCCATTGTAATTCCTCCATATGGGTTCCCATCGACACGCTAAGAAGAAGAAGTGTAAAAATACTATTTAAAAAAAAAGGTATGTAGGATTTATTAAAAAACGTAGCGGACCCGTCCACACTTTTCTCCCGTATGTTGCCAATAATTACGCCTCGCAATTATCCTATTAACTGTAGCTGCGCGCGCATGACAGCCGTGAAGAAGTCATATGTCACGCGCTCGGGTGTCGATGTCGATTGAGTTTATCGATAGCGATAGATCTTCGTTCGCAATTTATAGACTCGATAAATATTGTTTGTGTCTGATGATGACTGCTTATTAATTCAAGTTAGCTGTACGTTTTTTTAAGACTACTGAAAAATACAAGTTGCTTTAAAACTACCAGAAACAGTAACTTAACTACTTTGGCTTAGAAACGAGTCGAAATTTGCCAAAAAACCGAATCCTCATAGAAATCAGATGTGTTTCGTCAAATCTTGTGACCGATCTAGTATAGGAAGTCATTTTTCTACATTTGTTTCAAGAAGGAAGTTGACATTACTGATTCCAAGTAGCCCCTTTCATACCTAACTGGTAGTTTTGAACACCTATCATTTGTCACTACTTCAAAAAAAAAGTAAAGTTAGCCTGTAAACATCCCACTGCTGGGTAAAGGCCTTACCTCAAAATATGAGGTAGTTTGAGCCATACTATACCACGCAGGCTCAGTGCGGATTGGCGGAGGGGTGTTTGCAAACCTTGCTGTCAGATTTTATCCATGTGACACGCAATAAAGATTTTGAGTTTGAGTTTGAGTTTGAATGTATGTAATATCAATGATTTGGCATTATGACACCATATTTCATTGCCATCTTCAATTATCGATATTCTACTAACAACATCACTACACGACGAGAAAAGGACACACATACCTAACAGTGTAAACCACTTACTAGTCTTAAATGGTTTGAAAATCGCAAAAAACTATTCAATAATTGGTATAAATAGTTGAAATAAGCAGTGTTCAATTAAGTTCAGGATAAATTCGTAGTTAAAGGGGCCGGCAGTATTATGCGGCGTTGAATGCGCATACCACAAGTAAATAGTTGGTTCGTTGCAAATACAGATTATTTATAAAAATGCTTATTTATTTATTTAATAAGGTACATCAACAGTATACGGTCACAGCACTTACATAGGAAAATGAAAAAATAATAGATATAGATATGATAGATAGATAAAATAAATAAAATAAATAACATAGCTTAAATGCTTGTGTACTTGCGGTTCTTCGCAACAAGCATAAGATTTTCTAGAGTCCCACCTCATCCTTTTTTAAAGGGATCAATTTTTATCCGCGTCTTCCCCCCCCCCCCCCTCTCCCAGAAAAATACATATACTTAGCTATAATGCTTCCAAACCATTTTTTTCTCAATCTTAACTCTTCAAATCTTACTTTGACAGTTAAGCAGCTCTGATTTTGAACGGGTTAGCGAATCCCTATTGCGATTTCGTAAAATCCACTCAGCAGATAGCGTGAGACAGCACTTCACTCAACTAGTTGAGTGGGAATTGAACTACCTGGAACTAAAACGGATACAGCCTGCTCTTAAAGCAAGATCGCAAATAGTTCAGTGTTAAATGCGTAAAAAGTTTTATTTGTTTGTTTATTTTTTTAACACACAGTGTTGTATGCCAAGCCACGAACGACGAACCTTCTAATAAATTCAATTCAATATAGGACACCATTCACATACATTGCTCTGATCCCAAAGTAAGTAGCTAATGCACTTGTGTTATGGAAATCAGAATCAATGGTGGCACCACGAAACCCAGACTAAAATAGAAAAATACGATTTCTACATTGACCCCACCGGGAATCGAACCCGGGACCTCGGAGTAGCGACATCTTGAATCCCATCGTGCTAAGCCAGTAGGTATGTCGATTCACTAAGCAAATGACTGTTATGGAGAACAATAAGATAGTTACGGCCAATAATAAAGCTGGCTGGTTCCTAGCTCGAAGGATCAGCATAGCTATCCAACGCGGCAACGCAGCCAGCATTATAGCCTCCTTGCCACAAGGAAATGGTTGCATTTTAGAATAGGGTTTTTTACGGTTCCGTAGCCGAATGGCAAAAAACGGAACCCTTATAGTTTCGTCAAGTCTGTCTGTCTGTCTGTCTGTCTGTCTGTCTGTCTGTCTGTCTGTCTGTCCGTCCGTATGTCACAGCCACTTTATTCTGAAACTATAAGCATCACATAGCTGAAACTTGGTAGGTAGGTGTATTTTGTTTACCGCTTTTCGATTCAGATACAAAAAGTAAGAAAAATAATATTTAAGGGGGGGCTCTCATACATGAAACTAAAACCTAAAAATTTTTTTTTACTCAAACCTATGCGTGTGGGGTGTCTATGGATAGGTCTTTTAAAATGATGTTGAGGTTTCTAAAACCATTTTTTCTAAAAGTGTAAGGTTTGAGATTTAGACGCTTCCAAAGTCGTAAAATGGGCGTCCCCCCCATCTAACTTTTGAACTAAGAAAGTGAAAATTTTGAAAAAAATATATGATGTAGATCTCAACAAAAACTTGCAACGAAAATTGGTTTGAACGAGATCGAACCAGTAGTTTTTGAGATATTGCACATTTTTATCAACCGCAAATATAACTTTGTCTTTCATACAAACACTATGGAAAAACAAAGTAATTTTTGCTGTCGCAATATATTGTGATGTTTTCGTTAAGTGAAAGTAAGTGGACCCTGAATTCAGTTAAGGGTGGACGGAACCCTCAGTGCGCGGGTCCGACACGCACTTAACCGGGTTTTTTTTAATTGTTAACGTAGCAGTTTTTGTTGGGTTCAAGGAGCTATCGGTTTACTCCTTGAGCGCAACTGTGGTCTAACTGGGGAGGGACAAGTGTGTGGCTGGCTGTTTATTAAATTCTTTGAGGCTAATAACTATGTTGTGTAAAAGAGAGTGGAAAGTGTTGAGAGTCGTTTCTTTTGTGATTATTTCGGAGATACAGAATGGATTTAAATTTAGGCACTAGTCTTATTTTTTTTTGTTGCATGCCTTAGTTTTATTTTTTCTTGTTTATTATTAATAAAGTATGTTCAAATAAGATAGTTTTGTCAAATTTATTTTACTTCAACATTGAGCAGCGCATTTAGAATCATCAAGCTATTCCGAAATTCAAGCTCGACGTCGAGCACAGTGGTGATGTTGTATTATATATTCTGTGCCGTTAGTGAATTGTCCCCCAGAACGCCGGAGGTCGTCAAGATTGGGATTGGCTGTTGAAGTTACCGTTAGTGGTAATAAAATAATTATAGTATTGAAAGATCACGAAAGTTGAATCCTAAATTATGATGATAAATGGATGATGATGACGTAATTCATAAGTCTTTAGCTCCTGAATAATGCGACACGCCTCACTCTACATGAGGCAATTTAAAGTGAGACACATAATTTTATTTATACAGGGTGTTGTAAATAAAAGTCTGCATTATGTAATTCGCTGCTTAAAAGCCAAAAAAATAAGCATACAAATTCGAATATTTGTAATCGTGTAACAAAAATACATCCATACATTCATCGTCACAAACTTTCGCAGAAGTAAGACACTCGTCGTTAATACAGCGAATTTAATTATTAAATTCGTTGTTGGTAGTGTTTCCTATCCTCTATAATTTGGAAAAATTCAAGAAGTGAGAATACGCTGTTTCTAGCAGACATGATCTATCTATCTAGACTGAAAACCAGCGTCAGGTCCTCTAGAAGACCTGGCTTATGCTGAGTGAGGTCCTATTGGTTCGGACGTCATCGACACACACACGCACTGCTTGGCTGGCAATTGAGTATGTAATAAGTGTAACTTTTTTTCTCTTTTAAACTATGTTCATGTGTTTGTTTGTTTTTTATGTATGTTTGTGTTTGTGATGTCCATTATCAATAAACGGTTTCTTTTTTTCTTTCTTTCTATATTAGCCGCATCATCACTTACCAACTAGTGGGATTGGCCAAGTATGCCCATGATAATTAAAAAAAAACAGCAGTTTAGAAGTATTCGGCAAATTTATTATGAACAGACAAAATTCTGGGCAAAACTTTTACCTCAATCTGATTAGGGTAGCCCAATCAAAGCTAATTTTGAGACTAGGTAATAGGCTAGTTGACTAAATTTCGAAAACTAGATAATACGTCACCTTAGTAAGTAAATATATTATTTCTTAAATTAATTCGTTTTATGATATCTCCAAACCATAATTAATCACTAGAAACTACCAACATTGAGATTTGTTTTTAGTGGAATTGTCTAGAAAATAATAATTTTTTTACTTGCTTAAAATAAGTGTCCAAATATTAGGAATCATGATGTATTTTTTCGTATAATAGAACTAAGCTTTTAGGTCTCGAAATAAGAAAAAAATATGACATAAGCATCCATACATAAGTTCAAGGTACCACCAAATTTTTGTGACAACCTGTATGCATAACTCAAGTGGTCCAATTGTCTTGTCATTTTCGTACATAATTGCATATCTTTTGCGATAAATTAAGTCGGAACCCGAATTCTGGTGAAATAATAAGCAACTTTTACCCGGTTTTAAAAAGTGAGAATTTTTGCGCTAACTTTGAAAGTCGGTCATGTTAAAACGTTTTAAAGGGCATTCATTAAATGTTTAATTAAATAATTAAATTCAGCTACTAATTGGGTGGGGCTTGAACACTTATGTGTTGCGAAGGTTTATAAGGTAAGTTTAAATTAACTAGTTTTTGTTTATGGTGGAATTTTTTAATAGTGTCGGATTGACAGTTTACGGCCCAGTTGCTTGATTGATAATTAACTCAATGGTTAAATCTAGTTACCAGCGGTTGAATATATATGATCCTTTTGAAAAATACTAACCTTTACCAATGGTCATTAAAATAGCCATTCTGACATTTTTTTTTTCATTTATTATCATGTAAAAACAATACAAAAAATACATGGTTTTATGCACTGATAAAAACCACTGAGGTTTGCCTACAGTGCGTGAGACAGCCAAAATAAGTAACTAGCTGATACATTATTAGAATAGACTTAGTTACAAGGTTCAAGTTACATAGTTAAAGTAGGTAAAATTATATGTTATAAAACAAACTACAACAAGTCGGAACTGGGTAGATAAGGTGCAAGCTATTCTATTTGAGTAAGAAAATAGGTTTTTAATTTGGTTCTTATATTCCGCGGAGTCAAATTATTTTTAACGGTTGGAGGTAGATCGTTTATAAACCGGGGAATCAAGTACTGCGCGGTTCTTGCGCCGTACACATTACGAGCCGATGTGGTGAGCAAGCGCTCCCGAGCTCTGCCTCGTGTGAATACAGGGTGTTAATAATTTGGTAACGGTATTTTTTCAAAAGACACACAATCGTAAATATTAATCCGCTGGTAACGAAATTTTAACCATAAGTTAACTAAAGATCACGCAACTGGGCTGTAGTAGTTTTTTTATGAAAGTAAATCATAGCACAATCATAAATCACATACTCAGGAATATATTTCTAGGTAGGTAGGTACGTACGTAAAGTTAAATATAACACAGTTCTATAGGTATCCTTACTTATCCTACCTTAGAGTAAGGAGTACCTTAAATTAGATAGTTTTCTATAAAAACCCAATAATAAACATTTAAAATGTTGTAAGAAAAAGATGTTTTATGAAATTAATTAATCAAACGTCAGAACTCTATTACCAAAATTTTTATCAACAACAATAACTTTTTTTTCTGAAGGAAAACCTTGGCTGTTGGGCCAACAGTCGGCGGTCAGTCTGTGATAAAAAAAGAAAAATTTTGACAGGTAACACAATGGTTTCAAAATGGTGGGCCCAGCGGGCATCTTCAAATCGTTTGGTCGACTCACAGACTAGAATCATAGATAGAGGCCACAAACTTTAAAGGATTGAAAAAGAATAGTTAGTTAATGACATTGATACGATAAGATTTTTAAAAATAATGAGTGGCTGAATGTAAATATGCAATTTTTTTTAATTTTATTTGAAATGGTTTCGCTCTTTTCTCCAGAATAGACCAAACGTGGCATAGACAGAGACGACGATGGAGCGAGCTCACCCAGAAAAAGCCTGTTCACTCTGACTTTGATTTTTTTCGGGTTATAAATCCATTGGTAACACTGATGCGGGTATTACTATTTGGGCATTGGGGTGTTTCGCACCGCAAAGTTTTCGGACCGCGGTGCGAATCGCACAAGTGCTGTTTCAGAATGGGATCATTCGCACCGCCAGTAGTTGATCAGTGCAAATCGCCCGAGGTTTCTTTTGAATAGACCCATTTCATAAACAACTTAGGCACTTGGGCAATTGCCCCGCGGACCGAAAACCTCGTGGTGCGAAACGCCCCAATACCCGTATGTGTGTGTTTCTGCCATGTCTGATAAATTTAGCTTTTTACTAAAAACATATCAAGATTATTAGATCAAGCGGCTTCTAAGTCACGAATTGGTCTGCAGATCATATTATACGATTTTTTTTCCAATTTCACTCGAATGTTTGGGATTTCAGAGGCTGGTCTGCAGGCATTGTTTCAAGATTCAGGGTCAAATTATTTCGTCCGACCGTTTTTGAGTTTTCACTAACGATCGCTTGTTTGTTTGGTTTTATTCAATTCGAGTTTTACATGACACTGCTCGTTGAACCAGCGTCATATTTTTTTAGCCTTGTTAAGAACTAGAGGTCGCGACTGCGTTTGCGCGTTTTGAGTTTGCCCCCTCCCCTCCCGTCGCAGCGTGATGTTTTATACCCTAAAGGCTTTTTCGATAAATAAGGTATCTAACACAAAATTTTTTTTTTCAATCGGTCCAGTAGTTCCTGAGTTTAGCGCGTCAAATAATGTAACAAACTCTTCACCTTTATAATATTAGTAGATATAGACCAGTGCGTTGTTACTACGTATAGAGAAGCTAGGTATGCCAAGTAAGAAATGTGTCGCAAAAACGACGACAAGATTGTGACGTTTTAGTAAAAAAATTGAATTGTTAATAATGATTTGTACTACTCACGAGTTGATGACCGGGTCATCAATTTATGGAGCACAAAATTTGTTCGTGATGTCAGTTCCATACATAGTAATAGAAGTTCAATGGTAAAGATAGACCTAGAAATACGTGCGCTTTGATTTTTCCGCGCTTCAGTGAGTTGGTCCTATAATTAACACACAAATAATTTTTCAATACGAACCCTTAGATTAAGCCTATGCTATCTAGTAAGACTTAGGCTGGCTCGGTGGCGCAGCGGTTAGAGGGTCGCATTTTAAAGCGACGGCTGCGCCAGAGGCCCCGGGTTCGATTCCCAGGTCGGGCCAAAAATATGTACCTGGGTTTTTCTGTTCAGAAATTCTCAGGGAAGCCCGGAGTTTGGAAGTTGGCGGTGTTTCACCCCCGTGCCTCGGGAAGCACGTTAAGCCGTTGGTCTCTCTCCGGTCGTGTCAGATTGCTGTCCCATCGGGCTATGAGAGTGAAAGGAATAGAGAGTGCACCTGTGTTTGCGCACACACTTGTGCACTATAATATGTCCCGCGCAGTCGGTGAGTCGTTATGACTGGCCACCGTAGTCGAAACCGGCTAGGGGACTACTACTACTACTACATCTAGTAAGAAATCTAAAATCATAGAAAATAAAACTGCTCATTAGCTCTTATTTTTTTTACACACTTAAAGCAAAGAACACAAAAATGACCGTTACGTCCCTCAAAGGTTTTAAGAGGTTTGTTTTGACGAAACATAAAAGTGTGCCGCTGTGCATATCATCCGATCGAGTTTCGAGTGTCACTCGACGGGTTCCATTTTCAAAGGTTCAAACTGCGAACCGAATCGAACGGACACTTACGTTCGGTATTTGAATTTTTGAGGCTCTAACAGACAGTGTTTTGTTTCACGCAAAATAGTTTTCTTAACTGAAATAAAGATTTGAATTAAAATTGAAGAGGAGAAAACTTTTTGCAAGAACCTACTAAGACTTAAGAAGTTATTTTTTATGCTTTTGCATAAATAAAGTAAATAACACATAGGTACTCTTCTATTGTTAATTTCTTACCTACTTTAATAAGCATTTGCATATTTACCTCTTCTTTCTTTGTTTTTAAAGTTATTTCTAATATGCACACTGACTTAGGCATAACACTTGACAATAGCTAGGTATACTTAGCAAGTCTAGGTCACCGCACTGTAAGGTTAAACGTTAAACCTAAGATATACCTTTTGTCCTAGGTACGTATTTTACTTAAACCTCATACTTTGGGCACAGCTTTGGGTAATATAACGAAATATTCATCAACATCATCATCATCATCATTATCAGCGAAAGGACGTCCACTGCTGAACATAGGCCTCCCCCACGGTTTGCCACAGCGACCGCTTGTGAGCGGTCTGCATCCAGTGTGATCCTGCGATCTATACAAGGTCGTCTATCCATCTTGTCGGTGGACGTCCTACCCTTCGCTTTTGGTCGAAGGGTCTCCAATCTAGAACTTAGAAGGAAGAACTAAGGAAACGGATATAGCCCTACGAATCAGTAAGCTCAAGTGGCAGTGGGCAAGGCATATAGCGCGAAGAACTGATGGCCGTTGGGGCAGAAAAGTTCTAGATTGGAGATCCGTCGACCAAATATAAATACCGTGCTAAAATTGTCAAAAATTTCGAACGAATAACATAATATTATAACCTTACACCAAGACCATATAAAAAGCATGTCCAAAAATGCACAGAAAGCACCCATTGTAATGTGCCCACAACATTGTATGGCCACAATCAATAACTTCATAAAAAGTGTCAACGAAACGTTCAGGTGATTTTAAGTTCACGGCCTAACCGATTTCATACCAAAAGCACAAAATATTCTAAAGAACCAACACCGTCGCACCTCAATTTAACAAGAAAATAAAACCTCGCAAAGTGTCAAAACACAACTGATAATCAATTCGCCGCAAAATGCATGGTTCATACTCAATACTCCTTGGTTCAAGCGATACACAACCTTATTTTTATGAAAAATAACTACCTGGTCTAAAGAGTTGTCATTGCAAGAAAAAAATTCTAAGAAAGCAAAACTAAATCCAATTCATTAGAGCCGAGCGGAACTTATTAGGCATCCACAGTACTCGTTTTTATAAAAATAACACCAAAATTAAACCTTATTACAAGTACAAAAGCGTTACTTTTAAATTGAGCGGATCAATTTTGAATGTAGAATGGCCTACTGCGGCACGAATCGCGCCAAAATATTGACGTTAACTTTGACAGCTGGCGGGAAAAAGAAAAAAGTTTTTACAATTGTCCGCACGTCACTCGCATAGACAAAGGTATGTTTACACCATTGCAAATTGACTCAGCGACAGTTAGACCTCTTTTCTTTTATATTTTGTTTCCTTCTTTTGTTTCGTATTGAGAACTCTTTGTAGTTATTCATTTATTGTTGGGAATAATGCGATTTATTCTACCGGTTTTCACGTGGTGAGTTGGAGTGTGCCAGTGTTTGTTTCTTTTACTTTTCATTTTAGCACCTAATTTACTTTTGATCTTTTTATTTAAGTAAAAAAACTTGGGCTTTAGCAAGACAAACCTTTCAAGTAGGTATAGGGTTTAAGACTCTTTTTTTTCTTCTATGTGCAAAAAAGAACTAAAAAAAAGAAGCTTTTTAAAAAAAACGTTATTCATTTTAAAATTAATTATTGTTATTATCACACTCGTATTGTTTCTCTACCTTTACATTTATATCTTTTGGACATTTTGCTTCTTATTGTTACAGCCTTTTATTGCTCTGCATATTTTCGTATTAAAAATGTAAGCTTGTAAAACGCCAAGACGGAAATTTCACGCTGAAATCGTCAGTACAATTCCAATTACTAAACAAATCCACACCCGCAGTAAACACATAAGTGCTCGGAGAAACAGTAACACCACTTCTTACAGCCTTCTAGAATTAAATTGCAGTTGAAATATTCATTATTCATACACAATTCATATCAAAAGAAATTATGTGTTTTCTGATAAATAAATAAATGATCGATTGATTGATAGACCCAAAAAAAATACTCCATCTAGTTAGCTCAAATAAACCAACCCAACCCAACTCAAGGAAAAATTATAAAATAATACATTTTTCATTTCTCCTGTTCGGAAAATAGCACTTTCCTGTGTAGATAGCCGGGTGGAAAATAGCTTATCCATCCCTAGGGTGGAAAGTAATTTAGTTTTAATTGGCATGGTATAGAGTCAAGGCATGCAGTCAAAGCTTGGATCAAAGATAATTGAGTCACATCATATTATAAAAATAATAAACATTTTTGCTTAGCTATACATTGAAAAACATGTTTATTATGATCGTTGATTTAAAAATATTCAATCGATTCAATCTATAATTAAAATATACATTTAGTAATCTGTGACTAAAATATTCGGCTTCCCGCCATAATACCAAGATGACACTTTTTTTTTACATTGTCAGTGTCATTTTTTCTTTTTGAACTCTATGCCTACTTTTTTAAATTTTGACAATTATTATCTGTGGGGAAAATTCGATCGATATTGTTTACAAGGATTTTAATTATTTCGTATATATCTGCTTTTTCGTACTGTTTTCATGTATTCGTGTCGTTATTCTTTCTAATCATGTTAGATGTTTGGAGAACTGTAAATTAACTGTCTTTTTGTGCAAAAACTTGAGTTTTCCTTTCTCGTTGTACTACATAATACCTGACCATTACATCTACAACCACTATTGTAAATTTAATGTTTTTCCTCACAGTCAAAATGAAAAATAGTATGTTTAACTCGGGTGAAAGCACCATTTCACTCTCGAATTATTGGCGCACTCACTTCGTTCGAGCGCCAGAAACATCTCGAGTGAAATGAGTCGCTTTCTCCCCTTGTATAACAATCTACTATTGATCTTCAGTTTCAAAGAGATTAGCGCGCCTAAGGAAACAAAATATTCAGCTTTATAATATTTTAGTACAGATCGTATCTGAGCTACCGTATATTTCTTGACTGTGTTCGGACTTCGAAGCATAATCGTATTTCCAATCGAGAGCCTTATTATATTAATTAAAACAGGAATTCCTTTGGATCACGAGGTTCTCGATAAAACCGCGATCGGACTATAATATTTACTGCTTGTGAATTTGCTGATTATACTGTAAGACTAAGCTTTGTCGATGGTGTTCACTTTTTAAGCATCTTAAACAGAAAAAAACTGTTAATTTAGGTATTTAGTTATATTATTTACTTACAATTTTTTTTTGTGCAAAAAATCTAATCCTAACTTAAAACATTTTATTCTTCAATGAACGAATCACAAGATGAAGAAAAGCAAAGATTTATGACATTAGAAAAACTAATCTCATATTTAAAAAAAACAAACAGAATTTCACATTATCCACAGATTAATCTGATATTACCAACAAACTTTCGTCAGACGCATTCAAAGAAAACACACGCAGGAAATATCCAAATACGCAAACAAACATTCGTATTCAATAAAAACAGTGGCTGCAGCGTCTAGTTGTAAAACGGAATAAATATGGCCGAAGGCACAACAGTTTAATTTAACGCAATCCGAGACCACACACGTCGCTCATTAAACGTTATATCGAAACAGCAATAATTATATTCCAGGCCTTATAATTTCGCGCCAAAAAAAACAATATTAAAACATAACCTTACCTTATTAATGTGTCAACAACTCAATTTATGGCGGGAACGCGACGGCTACGCCCTCTACGATGGAGCACACCGCCAATCACGACTCGGTTTCTCTACTCGGATTGAATGTTGAGACATATAGCTGTCTCGTTCTAACGTATGGTATGAGAGAAGGAAAGTTCAGTAAGGAGCTTTCTCCGCGAGATAAGCTGTTGTTTTTTTTTGAGATAACGAATATTAGGCCAGGATGACATTATTAATTTATGCGCGGTCGTGGTCTGTGGAAAGCTTAGGTTGTGATTACGCACGCATTAAAGCGCGAACGCGTTCTTTTTTTGAATTTTATTTTTGAAGTCCTCTTTGTATTCTTCGTAAAGTTCCTTTTTCGAACTGTGACTTCTGCTTACAGATAATTCGTTGAAATATTTCGTTTTGAAATTAAAGCGATCGTGCCGACTGCCATTTGGTTTGATTATCTGATGTTTGATCTTTGAATTCGGATTCACGAAGTTATTTAGCCAATCAATTTGTAAAGGAGTAATAAATTCAAGTTACCGAGAACGTAGTTTTCTTCATTTATGATGGTACAAATATTTTACCATTTTTTATTTGATAGCAGTTAGGAAATACAAACATCATCATTTTTTTAAATTGCTTAATATAATTTACGTACCAAGGTCCTACCTAGTAATATTACAAATGTTATTGTTTTGGTTAATTGACGCTTTTGTGCGAACGATTGACATTATTTTATTTCATCATAATATTTATTACCTATTTTATTGTTTACAATTAAAAGAATTAGGTAATCATAAAGCATATCAATTTATTGAGAAATACAAGTACCGGGCACTTAAAAAAGGTTTGATTTGATTTTAATTTGAACGTTAAGTTAGTATTAAGATGACCGTAATAATTATTTTATTTTGTTTTAAATACCGACTTATTCTCTTTCTCAATGCCACGAAATATTATCTAATATTATATATATTATCTTAAGCTGCCTATTCACTTGGAAATATATATTAATATACCGAGATATACTCAATATCGCTCACCATAGTTTACAATGGAGCCCTTACTCCCTCTTCTTCCCATACAAAACTAAGAAAATATATATCCCATAGTGTGAACGGGTGAAAGATATATCTCGGGATATAAAATATATCGTGATATCAATTAATATAATATTATATCCCACAGTCAAAAGGCAGCTTTATGAGAATCGTGTGCGCGCGAGCTTCCATACAAATGGAGATAACGTTATCCACCCCTATACGTTGGCCGATTTTGGCATTTTTTTACACATTTGAGACATTATGAAAAACTGTCCGTTTTTTTAAATATTGTAGTTAATTTAAGTACTGAAAAATATAGTTACCTACAATTTAAAGACACATCATCTAATAAAACAAGACAAAAAACAGAGAGAAATCATAACAACTATCTTACCCACATACCATATTTTTTCTAACAAAGACAAGCCATCGCATGTCCGAGGCATAGACTGTAATTACTTTTTCTCCAATTTCATCATCTATGGCCGCTTCCCGCTCAAATTATGGCGGGAAAAAACGGGCGCCATTTTGACTGCTCCGGGCCGGTTTAAAAACTTAATTTTGTCGGTCGTTAGCTGCGAAGGAAATGGTTTTTTGTTGATTATGTAGTGAGAATTAAAGGTAAATAAGTATTCGGATGGCTGCACGCAGTTGGGTTGTAATTATGACTGTATCCATTGTGAAAGTATCATTATAAGTTACTCGGGATCAGTAAGTTGTTATTACTAGCTATCCAAGCGAAAATTGTGTCGCAACTTGACGATAGGATTTGTGACGTATTCCTTGAAATTTGAATATGAAACTATTTGCATGTGTTGATGACAAGTGGCGTCAAATTAAGGCGCAAGAAATTTGTTCGTGATGTCAGTTCCATACGCTACCAATAGTAGTTCAATGCGTGCCTGTCTTCTTCTTCTATCTTCTTTTTTGGTGGAAGTGGCGATGTGAGCTTCTTCTTCCAAAGTGCTTTGATTCAGGTCACTTACTGTCATTGCCTCGTTATTTTTTACAAGTACGCATGCAAAACGAAAGCTAAACTGCTAAGACTTTTGCTACAAAAATGAGTCTACGGCGTAGCGGTATACCTACATGTAGTAAAATAAAAGCTTAACGATGATATAAGAAACCAAAAATTGCGCATGGGCGGGACTCGAATCAGCATCTTTCTGGCTTACCGGGCCAACTGCTCGTCCAATTGAGCTACCGTGCTGTCGGTCCGACCGCGCGAAATTCTTGGTCTCTTAGGAATACGTCATTGCGTGACGTTAGCGCCATCTACCCGTGTCTAAACCATAAAATAAAAGCTTTTTTCTGGAAATTTATTTTCTTAACCTACTTACCATCATCATAGCGCTTAGAACTGATGGCCGTTGGGGCAGAAAAGTTCTATATTGGAGACCTTCAACCAAAGGCGCAGGGTAGGACGTCCACCGACCAAAAATAACAAACAACCTTGTAAAAATCGCTGGATAATGGATGCAGACCACTCACAATCGCTTACAAAAGTAATTTACTATACGTTTATACATGACTTTATGCCCGCGATTTTTCTCTGTCACATTGAACTCCAAAAACATCACCATCCGAAAACAATTAGCCATTCTCAGAAATCTCTATCAGATAGATAAATCAATTGAAAAACCAATTTAAAATACAACAAAAAAAGAAATTTTACGGGAAGCGCATAAATAAGAGAAAAAAAAAACTTTGAACAATTAATATCAAGATTCGGAATTGAAATGGAGAAAAACGCAAAAAATGTAAAGGCCATCTGCCGTCCCAAAAACGTTGTAATCACGAAATTTAAACAAAATAACAAATGAGGTTTGTATACAGGATGATTGAATTACAACAAAAATTATCGACTACTTTATCAAAAGTATTTTTGGAACTAACACAAATTGAAATGCTGTAGGTACCGAAAATCTGGTGGTGTGACAGACAACGAGAGAATAAAGATGATGGTTGAAATTTAAAAAAAAATATTCATTAGATGATATCTTAAAAAAGGAAAGGTTCTACTTACTTCAGTTGTAAAGGCAAAAACAATCGATATTTGACTTTTAAGTAGTTCAATATATAGTTGTTTTTTGTTTTTTTTAAATATTTGATTTGATTGTTAAAATATTTGTAAAAATATTTCCCTTCAGTCTCATTTTTGGAGCTATTATCTACGACTCTTTATCGCCATGAGCAAATATCGATATTAACTAGTAAGTACGTAATAATAATATACTCCTACCAATACCGACATGACCGATGAGAGATCAGGCGTAGGAACCAATGGCTTAACGTGCTTTCCGAGGCATGGGGGTGTCATCACCACCACCTTCCTGACTCCCAGCTGTTTCACAGACTTTTCAAGACAGCAAAACCCAAAAACCAATTTCGACCAGAACCGGGATGGCATACTAAAAAAATTCTAAGAAGTAAAGAGCAGCCTGTATTTGCCGGTCGACCACAAACGGGCTATTTACCCAAATGACATCTACCGAAAAAATATAAATTCGTCGTCGAAAAAATACCGCCTAAGTATCTCTGGCCGAAAACACTGATAATTAAAAAAAGAACCAACATGGCCGCCCCTTTCAACGGAGCCGAGAAAAAAAGATTCCAAATTCAAATCGGACTCGGTGGGAGATGAAAAAGCGGTACTAATTTCAAACCTCATGCGGTGTTCCATTTTCGAAATGACCGGTGAAAAGGATAGGTGTATTAATTTTATGAGTGTGATAAGGATGAAAGATAACGAATGTATTAATCGGGTCATAATTTTGGGGTGTATTTTGTTTATGCCGTGAGATTATTATAACTTATTTTTTGATCGAGAGGTTTTGACGTTTGTAATAATTATTATTTTGGGGCTGAATTACAGGTAAGAACTGGTTTCCCACCTTCGGTGCTAATGAACTAAGAATAAGTTTATGCCAAAGATAAGAACGGCTGGACCGATTTTAATGAGGTTTACTTTGTTGGATTGGTCTTGACCCCGGATAGGATAATAATAACCATAAATCGATTCCGAGGCGAAACGAAGTTTGCTGGGATTGCTAGTTATTATTAAAACAACTATTTAACTCTTTCTTTATTCACGCAACAAAAAGAATGTGCAGTTTTAGTTTTATTCCTTTCATACAAAACCCTGTCTACATCATGACAGACAGACAGACGGACAGTTCAAAGGTTAATTAGTATAATTAGCTTTCAATAATTGGTTATTTGGGACATCTTTGAAGAGATATCACGATTAACGTTGTGCCAATTAATAACTAATATGATTCACAATATAAAATAATAGGTTGATGTCATCTTATTATCGAGAATTTTCAAGAAGGAATTAAATAATGATTTCTTTGCGTAAAAATAAAGGTACATTTTGGATGGAGTTTAAGGCATAATTCTTTACGTTCATTTTTTTCTGCTTGTAAATATTTAGGTACATTTAAAAATCATAATTCATCTGACGACGCGTTTGGTGCAGTGGTTAGCGCTCCTGACTATTACGCAGGCCGTCGCAGGTTCGAATCCCACAAGGGGCAAATGTTTGTGTGACGAGCACGAACATTAGTACCTAAGTCTTGGATGTTATATGTATTTAAGTATTTATGGGAGACGCCCCCGTCATAACCGTTGTCTGGTACTTTGTAACACAAGGAAGATTCCTTACCACGAAACCAGACAATTGGTGTGTTGTCTGGCGCAAAAAAATAAAAAAAGTCATTAGATGCCATGATTTGACTCCACTTGGCATCAACGCATACCAACGGTTTCAAATTCGACATTGAAATTTCAAGAAATACGTCACAATATTGTCACCGAGTTGCGTTGCGACACAGTTTTTGCTTGGCATAGCTTCTCTATACGTAGTATCACAACTCACTGTAATTCAAAATTCAAATGCGACTACCAGACCTTCAATGATGTACCTACTGCTTTTAAACAATGAAAACGTATTTATCCTTAATAACTCTGTAATCGTTCACAAAAGCTAATTCCGAGTTTTAAACACCCAAAATACTGACATTACACAAATATTACATCGCCTAACGGCACCAAAATACAGCAATTCCGTAATTTACCCAAACCAACTGCCCGTGGCGACTTAATTTTAATAAAACTAAAATTTCTCTATCGCTACTCAAATAATTGATCCAAAAATTCATGTCGGACAAAACGCGGGCATTAGACACAAACCATTAACAAATTCAATGGATGCCTTAACAAGCAGAGCATTCGTATCTACAATGATCACGCAAAACTAACTGGCAACTTAAAATACACAAAAACGCAACAAAAAAGTTTCAACAACGAAAAATAAACCTTACAACTCTATGCTCTAGTTTTTTTTTTACAACAAAAGCGCGGGAGATACACCTTTCCGTTTCACGACAATGACAACGCAGCGATACAATTCGGAGCTTACATAAAAGAAGTAGGCGCGCAATCAAACGGATTTAACGTTGAGTTACGTCGTTCCGTTCACGGGGAACGCAACCGACGATTTATATTCTATGTTTACAGAAATTCAGTGAGCGTTCCGTACGGGCACGCCCGCGCGGGAAAACTGACAGCTGTCACTTTGACAAATAGAGGGTGGGGATCTAGTTAATGTCGTCGTATTGTGTTAATTTTAATGATAATCGCTGGTGTCAAGTAAACCTTGGGGCCTCCTATTTATTTTAATCTTCATTCCGACTATATTGACTACGAGTATGAATGAACTCTACCGAAGTAAGTTAGTTACTAAATTTTATTTAGTAACGGCATAACTGATTTTGATGGATTTGAACAAAGAAAACATGTGACAGACTAAGGTGACAGTTGATCTATGACAGTTTAAATCCAGGAAATCAGGAAAATGTGGATGAAGAGTTAATACATAAAAGTTTAAGTCTAGGAAAATATAGATAAAATAAGGATTATATGACGCATTGGAGTGGATAGAAGTCTTAAATAGCTTACTAATTTCGATTTACTAAAAATAGACATACATTAAATAGTTATAGATGGATTTCTCACACTTCACCTAGCGTTTTACCTCCTATACAAGTTATATCCCCTGCTTCTATTATCGCCCTTAACTAACAGCCTAATGCACACCCGACGGTAGATTAAGAAAAATGCTCGCCAGATTATAAAATATGATGCCGCGTTTTGGGGGTGGGGGTAGGGTGAGTATGAGAAACCACGGAATATTTAGGACATGATCAAGTCATACATAATGTATGACAGTCTCGTTGTGAGCGGTTAGTTCGCTAATCTCAACCCAAGAGGTCCCTGGTTCAAATCCTGGGTCGGGCCGAAATTTTTTCTGGATTTTTTTGTAATGAAAATACTTGGAAGCAGCTCAGTCAGGAAGTTGGTGGTGATGACACCCCCGTGCCTCGGTGCGCACGTTAAGCCGCTGGTCCTGCGCCTGATCTCTCACCGGTCATGTCGGAGCCGTCTCACTGAATTGATGAGAGTGAAGGAACAGAACAGACAGAAAGTGAGAAAAAAAATCTCCAGCGTACCTGGCCTACCTTTCTGTTGAGAGGGGCCACCATTACCGAAAAACGGTAGGAGAATTATATCTTTAGCCTGCTACCAGACTTATATTAGATCACGATAACATAAAAATGTTAGTGAACGAGAATGACTTAAGGCATTAAGTCCGCCAATTGTACAACTTACAGTGCAACAAAGTTTAAAGAAATAAATATCAACAGTTAATAAAGAAGTCCAAATTTCTGTCAAAATCATGGCTACCTCTGAGAATAGGCCAGGTGCACACTGCTAACGCCCGACCCCGTATTCAAAGCTTTATGTACAATACAAATATAATGTAGGTATAGTCAGCAAAGCAGCATACATTTTTGTTGCAAAATAACCCTTATGACTACTGCATAAGATAGTAATGTTTAATTTGACGTGGTATAAAATACAAATAGATAAATATAATGTATTAGACATACAAAGGTACGAAGCAAAAGATCAAAGGGCATAACATTGTTTGATATACCTACTTATATTATTCACAAAGATAGCCAATTATGGAAATATAGGTATTTTATCAGAGATCGGGTACATGGTTTGGATATTTCAAATGTTTTTTCTAAATTTTTGTTCGAATCTGTGCAAAAAATATGAAAACTCGCGCTAATTAACTGAAATATAATAAGAGCAAATTATTAATATGGAAAACTATGGATTAGAAAGAGTAAAATTTGTATTGTTTAAAAACTATTTGTACAGATAGAATTAATAGAAGTTTACATCATCAAATTTAAGAGGTAGGCTCTTGTCAGTGGAGTTTCCTATTCATCTTCATAAAAACTCTAAATTAAGGAAAATAGTGTGGTGATTGCCTTGCCTTCCTCGCCAAAAGTTTACATAAGTTAGACCTAATGCTAAAGGCATTCTCTCCCAGTCATACCCTTTGGTTATGCAGAAAGCTTGAAATTTTAACTGTGAAATATTAAGATACCGTTACACCGGGTATAGTGTAAGTTACATCAAAATCGGTTAAGTAGTTTTTGAGTTATAAGTACTAGATTAACATTTAAAAAAAACGCCTTCAAATTAATAAATGATCCGACTTAAAAATAGGAAACAAATGCGTTATTTTAAGCTTTTTAAACCATTTTTTCGAAGGCGGTTTTGTGCCAGTAAATTATTGTTCAAGGCAGCTGGTAAACATTATAAAAAGCTACTGCCTATTGCAACTTAAAATAGCAGACTTAAGTTAAACGTTACATTGTAGGCACTGTCATTCGCTAGCTCAGAACTAGGTACTAATTCTAGTAATCTATCTAGCCGACATAGGGCGCCTAAGTGGAAGCTATACGCTCTGTGTTATTTTCTTATGTAATAATTGTTGGTTTGTAATTGAGTGTTGCATTATTTGTCTAAGGGTGACCACGCATTTTGTTGAAATAAAATATAAGATAAGATAAGATGCATTTATTTACCCAAAACATGTGTAGTCATGTACCTACATAACAGGTGTTGTTCAGTTGAAGTATCAACATGCCTCAAAAAAAGAGAAAAAAGCTCAAAAACTGATAAAACAAAAATAAAATAAAATAATCTGTTGTACCTGGATTCGAACCCGGGTGTCCGCGTTCCGTGATCGTCTAGCTTAGTCGCTAAGCTACCGCGCCGATGTCGATGGTAGCTTAATTATTCTTTGTATTCTATAACATTTTAGCCCTATTTCAGTGCCTAAAAATACGGTGATAACTTCATTTTCTGAATTTGAAACCTAGCTAGATCGACGTTTTTCCTCCGAAACTCTCTATATACAAAACTAGCAGTCCCAGCGAACTTCGTTTCGCCCTCAGCCCTGTCATGCCCCGGCCCCGTTTTATAGGTTTTTTTTTATATAAACCCCACGAAGCCCGAGACCTTTCCAACGAATGCAAAACCGTGGAAATCGGTTCTTGCGTTCTGGAGTTATAGCGTCAGAAAGGAAAACCCGACTTATTTTTATATAGTAGATAGAATGAAAAACGTCACAGTTTCCGAGATCCAGAATACAAGAAACCATTATTTATCATAATATAGGATTTGAAGTATAGTAGTATGGTCACCACAAGCGTGTAGAATGTATCATATTAAATTATATGTATTTGCAACGTATCGGTGACAGTGTGTTTGCTTTCTAGGGTAAACACTGTATAAGTATTAGTGTTAGACATTTTCCATTATGAAGAAATAATAAATGTTTATTTGTAACTGAACAACAACAATTTTTGTATTTTACTATCAGCAACATCGGTACTGACAGAAGGCTAAAAATCAGAAGGTTTTTGACTGGATTTAAAGGTGGCGGATAGTGAACGGCCACAAGCTATGGTGGTTAGCTGCGAATATGTTGAATAAGCAGTCCCCGACCAAACAGCGGCAGGATTACCAGAATGTAGTGGGGAGTCTAGTAGGATGGGCTTCTCTATTAAAAGCTACATTATACTGATTATCCTGTTCCATGGCGAGTAAACGCCGCCATCAAATAAGCGTCCCCTGGTGTTGGGTAGCAAACATCAGTACTGGCAGAAGGCTGAAGAAATAGTATGTCAGGGAAGGCTTCTGATTGGGAATAATGTAGCGTGAAGTCTAGTGGGATGGGCTTCTCTGTTAAAAGATACAATACTCAGTGACGATTGTGTGACATGAAAACGCCATTAAATAAGCGTCCCCCTGGTGTTGGGTAGCAGCAACATCAGTACTGGCTGAAGGCTGAAGATATAGTATATCAGGAAAGGCTTTTGACATGGCGTGAAACCCCTGATTCTTAAACTGCGGATTGGAAGGCAAGAGGGGAACCACCACACTATGAATGAATGAATGAATTATTTATTCGACACACAAGAGGTTAGACAAATCAACTTGCTGTTATAAAAATAACAAGGACAAAATCGCAGATTAGTAAGAGCATGCCGACAAAATGAAATATTAAAAACAAAAGATATCAAAATAAAATTAGACGAAACAAAATAGGTGTGCCAAAAAGACTCAGTATAAGTCGTAGACTGCGGACGCAAGGAGAATTTGTACAGATGGGTTAATGTTCCGGACGACGCATGCTTGTGTGGTGTCTCTCCACAGACGATGGCACACCTATTGTCCTGCCCTACGTATCCCTATACCTGCACACGTGCGGACCTGTACAACGCTGCTGACAACGCTCTGTCAGTCGCCGAGTACTGGTCCTCAAAAATATAACGCCAGAGTCGACACGAAAAGAAGAAGAAGAAGTATAAGTCGTGACAGCAGATGTGGTGGTATTGTATGGTACTTACTATCTTCTCTAATTTGTAGTCCACCGACAAGAGCTTCGCTCTTAAATATGATGATGAATACTATTTTATAATGTAGGAACGCTATGTATATCGTGACTCTATAAAACCCACTCTATACTAGGTAGGTTTTTTTTGTGAAATATTATGATTTCTTGTTACACTGTCATTAATTAAATAAAGGGTTTCTCAACCAAATTAACATGTTATTTTAGCCATCCATTGTCACGAGTTGAAAGATCTAAAAATACCAAGCTTCTTCGAAGTATAAAATGTATCTATCGTATTAATTAGCCGTAAATTGCAATTACAGCTGTAATTAACACCAACTGTAGTTTACGATACGACATTTGCAATTGTTATTATGCAAGTATTTTGAGTGGATTCCGAGGAATACTTCATTGTTTGTGGTTCTGCGGGAAAAGAGAAAAACTGATAGATAAAGTGTGAAATAAAAATAAAAAAACTGTCCAAGTACGAGTCGGATTGAGGCTTCCGTGCCAAGACTTACTGAAGTAAGATTGGGGTCTACTTACTTCCACTTTCGCTGAAATACCACAATTCATTCATTTCATTTATTTCGACATAATTAAGTCATATACATTTTAAATTATTGAATTTAATTAAATTTCACACACATTCAATTAAATAAAAATTGAATTAAATTGGACGACCACCAGCTTGCATTTGGGTATTAGTCCATATATGAACCATATTTAACAATGGTTGATATACCGACAGTCAAATCTCTGGGAGAGCATCTTCAGAATGATGTTGGGGCTGACCCACACCCTGCGTGCCAGTGATGTGCACCGCTTGCGTAGGGTCGTGTAAAAGCAGGCGACACCATACTCCGCAAACATCCCCGAAGCACTGCAGTGCTGGGGCAGCCCCAACAACATCCTAAACGCATTATTGTATTGTTGACAATAAAAATACCTTTATTTTTCATAGTGCTTGTATGAAAGACAAAGTTATATTAATTTCGGTTGTTGAAATGTGGTATATCTAAAAAACTTTTAGTTCGATCTCTTTAAAACCAATTTCACTATTTTAATTTAAAAGAAAGAGGGACGTCAATTTTACTAATTTGGAAGCGTACGTACATCTTTCAAAAATTATACTTGTAGAAAAAAGGGTTTTATAAACCTTAATGTCATTTAAAGACCTTGTTGTGACCTTGTTTCTGAAGTTTACGCGAATAATTATAAAAAAAAAATGGTTCTATTTCACATGGAAAATATTATTGTTATTTCTTTTATATGAGAATCGTAAAGGTTTTAACTGTGTAATGCTGATAGTTTTATAAGAAATTGGCTGTGACATGCGACGGACAGACAGACAGACAGATTTGACGATACTATAAGGGTTCAGTATTTTGCCATTCGGCTAAGGAATCCTAAAAAATCATAAAATTAAATTACGTTCGTGACTTTTAAGGGCGCGACCACTGCAAGTCTAACTAAAGTATTTGTACGGGACACTCGTTAAAACTTAAAGTTCACTGTTCAAAGATATCATTATGAAAACGCATTGTAGCAACACCCTCATACAAAAATACCGGGTGAAACACTTGTATTGTTAGCCAACCAACTATCCGCGAACATCTTCCATTTTGTTTTCATTAACGCCATCTTGGCATCAACTGTTGAGTGTAATTGAATAAATTATAATTAAATAGATGCCAGCCATGATAATGTATTTCTTGGATTAAGAATTCTTAGTTATTGCACTGTAGAAACTGAAAAGTATCATTTTTTACTGACTTCAAAAGGAGGTTCGCAGCTTGGCCTGTATGTTTGTATGTATTTACTATTATAGCGAAGCTATGCCAAGTAAAAAATTGACACTCCTCGATGACAAGATTGTGACGTATTCCTTGAAATTTGAATGTCGAATTTGAAACCGTTTGTATGCGCTCCTGACTATTACGCCGGCCGTCGCGGGTTCGAATCCCGCAAGGGGCAAATGTTTGTGTGATGAGCATGAACATTTGTACCTAAGTCGTGAATGTATTTAAGTATTTATGGGAGACGCCCCCGTCATAATCGTTGTCTGGTACTTCGTAACACAAGGAAGAAAATTGCTTACCACGAAACCAGACAATTGGTGTGTTATCTGCCGCATATTTATTTATTTATAATATGGATGGTGTTTACACCAAGTGTCGTCAAATCATGGTGCAAGAAATTTGTTGGTGGTGTCAGTTCCGTGCTAGTAATAGTAGTTCATTGGCTATTAATAACTTATACCTATTTAAAAAGTTATACAACAGACAATGGTCGACGTAAAATACTAAATCGTCAATTCCAACTAGCCCTGTATACCGAAGTAATTAATCATCAGTCCTGTGACTCTATTTTTAAATCACTCGCGTCAGTATGGCTTGTGATTTTCTTAGATTATTGTTTGATTTTCGAATGAAAATCATTTGAAATCCACACGGCTGATTCAAAAACAGATTTCAATTTTGTGTTTGTAAGCTGAGTGGAAGAAACCAATTTGGTGTCACTACTTATAAATGTTTTAATTTTTATGTTTATCTTTGTACTTTTGTAGTGTACCAAATAAATTACATTTATTTCTTTCATTTAGCGTGGGCTTCGTTGACTTTAAATGGATTTTCGAACGAAAATCATTCGACATATTGACGCGAGTGATTCAAGAATAGAGCTCCTGTATTTCATTCCCACAGCTGAAGTGGGGCTGAAAGAACGAAACAAGGAAATCATAACACGAGTATTTCCGAGCGCGTTGTGTGGTCCATTTTACGATCGGAGTAGAACGAGAAATGTTGACTTGTTGATATTACCGGTGTATGGTTTGTGCGGTTAGAGCCACTCTATATAAATACCAAAGAAATTTTAGGAAAAAATGCAAGTTATAATATTCTTGAGTAACTCGTAATTTGTAAAGGGAATTGATCGTGTTGTTGATATTACCAGTGTATAGTTTGTGTGGTTAGTGCCACTCTATATTAGTACCTTGGTAGAAAACGTGTTATAATTGAGAAATTTTATATTAAATAAATAAATAAAAAAAACTCGTAAATAAAAATAAGGTGAACAAATTTTCATGGAACATGGCTTCTTAGCCATTATTATTTATTTGATTCCGTTTCTTTTCAGCTTTATTTTAAACACACTTTGATTGGAAAAAAACATACAAAGATAAATGAAGAAGAAAAATATTAAATTAGCTGCAAAGATTGCATTTATATTCTAACAATGAAATAAAATATTATTCATGAATAACAAACAAATAGTATAGTAATATTAGGGTATAGGGAATAGGGTAGTCTTATTTTTTTATGTTGCATGTCTTAGTTTTAATTTTTTCTTGTTTGTTATTAATAAAGTATATTAATAACAAATAGTACATCTTCACGTTACAATAAAACACAATTTTACGGATTGATTTCGCGAACGTTTATTTTAATTTTATGCCTGACGTTTCGAATGCTTTACAGCATCCGTGGTCACAGGCAGACCAAAAATTAAAATTGTGTTTTATTGTAATGAGTATTCGCGTAAACTTCAGAACCAAATATCTTCACGTTATGTTATTAATGTGTTTCCAAGTAATTAATATTTTTAATAAAATATTAAACATAAAAATTGTTTATTTTTATTATTTACTTAAATATGATACTTACTCAAATTCTTACTAACTATACTTATACTTACTTTCTTAATTTCTTCAACAAGTAAGAGACACCAAGAAGCGATTAATTTTAATTAAATGAAAAATAGCAACAAACATTATGTTTTAAAAAGCTTACAAGTGTTAGAAAAAGAAAAAAGAGTGGTATGTGTAAGTAAACTAGTAATAAATAGTAAAATAAAATATAAAACTTTTAATTCGGAAGAGTTTTATGTTTGTATTATAAATACTTCGATGCAGCCTATACTCTGATTTTTAATTAGATAAACCAAAATGACATTTGGTGGGTGGCCACTTTTTCGTAATTTAAAAAAGTGTTGGTCCTTAATAATCGAAAGTTTCAAATTCATTCAATTGTTGTTTTAATCGATTTTTAAATATTCAAATAAAATCTGTAAATAAAATCAGGAATCGTTCAAAAATCATAATTATTTCAATGAATTAATTTGTAGAAAGTATTATAAAGTCAAAATAAGTAAGACCAGAAAATATTTATATCGCAAGAGAAACCAAGATTTTTCTACTCCTTACAAAAACTGTTTTACTCATAAAGTTTATTTGTAGCTTTATGTAACGTTTTACATGTATAATTTATCCTTAAAAGTAAAATCACAATATATTAATTCATATCACAAGTTCAATTAATCGCGTACAATTGAATTGTTACAACACTATCGGTACTACGCTAGCAACATTAAAAATTAAAAAGTTCGATTGAAGCTGTCATTCTGGTCTATCTAATTAAAAATCAGAGTTTAAGATGAGTTATGAATATCTGACATGTAGCACCCTATGTACTATGTACGTAGGTACATTATTTATGTGATAACTAACTAGTTATATATTATGTTTGAGGTAACTTCTCAATCTATAATAGATAAAACTGTACTAAAGAAGAGCTTTCTTTGTAGAACAAAGAAAACTACAGCTTAAAAAAAGGTGAAATCTACACGATTCGATTGTTCAAACCTTTTTTCGGTATGAAAAAAGGCACGAAAAGAAAAAGTAAAAATCAACATGGCGGCTAACGAGCCGACAGCTGTCACTCCGCTTTCCCGCCTAAATAGCTGTCAATTGTCAATCTCGGTAGGCATTGTAGGTCGGCAGGGAAATTATGAAACTCGATCGTTTTCATATTGCATTACAACTAATACGCTGACAGAACATGTATGATTATTACAAACAAAAAACAGAGAGCATTTCCTAAGTAGTTTTTTATGGGTCGTGAAACAACTTTGGAAGCTTGACTTACACTAGAATTAGAAAACGTACATAATTAGCAAAGATATTTTTGGGCGGCAGGTCTGCATGTTTTCGAGTTAGCCTAGAGGCTCTTTTAATCTGACCATGCCATTGTAATCTTGGGTCAGTATAATGAAAATAATCTTAATTAAGTAATCAATCTTAAAAAATCTTAATATTATTTCGAGGATTGGTGTTGTGGTTCTACCGTTGTGTTTGATTTCCATAACACAAGTGCATTAGCTACTTACTTTGGGATCAGAGCAATGTAATAGCAATGTCTAATATATTTTATTAAAAAAACATAGCAATAGTGATTGCATAAGTACATGTTTCGTAATAACGAAGATTTGTTGTTACGATAATTTGTTTATTGAAAGGTTGGATTGTCGTTGGCATTGTCGAATTATTTGTTTAGTACCGAAGCTTAGGCGTAGGATATAAACATTTGATTGAAATGAACATTGGGCTATGGAGGTTCGAATCCTATGTTAAGTCAATCCGGTATGAAAACTATTTATTGGATAAAGTCTAAAATACTGACGGCCTGTTTCACAAGTTGTGGTGCTTCTGGTTTAACGTATCTGTCAGATACTTCATATGAAATGATGTTTTATAATTTGAATTATTTGTTGGTTAGGGCGTCTATTGTCAACGGTGAAAAAAAAAGTAAGAATGCATTAAACAAAATGTTTGTGTGATAAGCACGAACATTTGTACCAATCTAAGTCATGGATGTTTAGCAAATGAATTTGAATTAATTTTATCCACTAGTCAGTCCGTGTTAACTAACAAAATTTCTTACTTCGAAACCCGATAATTGGTGTGTTGTATTGAATGATTTCTGAAACAGGATTTTTGTTTGAACATCAATAACCAGGTTATCGAGTTTTTTTAAAATTATTACCATTTAAAACGAATACAGATGGATACAATACAATTTGTAAGTTTCTTTGAAGAATAAGATAAGAATAAGATTTTAAATATTATCAATCGATTTAGCTACTTATTTTCTTCGAGTATTTACTTTATAAATAATATAATGCAAAACAGAAATGGCAGTAAGTACATACATTTCAAAATGAAAACGTTCACGCAATGTCTGTTTGTAGTGGTCTGGGTGTTTTCTATGTATAATATGTATGTATTTACAAAAAAAAAAAGTATTTAAGTATGTTTATATCCGTTGTCTGGTTACCATAGTACAAGCTTTGCTTAGTTTGGGACCAGATGGCGCTGTGTGAAATGTCCAAGGAAGGATATTTATTTATTTATTTAATTGTTTAAAATGTGTTTTAATAACCCATCAAATTATGCTAGCGACGCCGGTTTCTTATGGCTATAGTGATGCTATACTATACTATCAGATCTTCATACTAAAGCATTGGGTATTCAGGCGTTTCGCACCTTAAGCAAAATTTTCGGACCGTGGTGCGAATTGCCCAAGCAAGTGCTGTTTCAGAATGATTTCATTCGCACCGCCAGAGGTTTACAGTGCAAATCGCCCAAGGTGTTTTTTGAATCGACCCATATTAAAAAAAATAAGATTTGATTTGCCAAAATGAACGAAATTCTAAAGAGTTTTATTTTGTAAAAAAAATGAATGTTTAGTTTCTTATATTTACTGTAATAATATGTTTTTTTAAATCAAGACGAACGAACATAGTTCTTCAAATATCTGAAACATAAAACAACAAAATCGGGCTTGTTTTTAAAGGGGTGTAAAACGTCAAAACTTTTTGTATTATTTATGTTAAACAAGTGTGTGTCTGTTTATTGTATATCGCACCTTTGGGAACAAAGGGTCACTTTTGCAATATTTTATAAAAACGACTTAAATATACAGAAAAAACCGCGATAATTGACTTTATATACACAGTAAAAACGGTGATAATCGCGTGACAAACATCGCTTTGAGGGCGGGGGGGACGTTACGTTATTTCGCGTAATTGGTCCGTTTGCTTGAAATATAACGTCTCATCCGGTCAGTAGTGTCTTGACAGCCAAAGTGTGATCTTGCGCGTTGGTGACAGAGCGGCACTACGGTAAGTTATGACTTATATGCTTACATATTCCTTGGAATAATAACGTTACTTCTATTTAAAAAGTACATTTTGTTACCAATTTTGATATTTGTTTGCTGTAAACATAAAGACACTTCTGTTTATAAGTGACATCGAACCATAAAACTTTTCGTATCATTGGACCCAAAACGTCACTTCTGTAAATAAATGACATTTTATTTGTATTATGTAGTGATATTTTTGCATATAAGTGACTTTTTGGATTTAAATAATCCCGTTTGTTTTGATAATATCACAAGCATTTTTATTTAATAGTAATGTTTTAAACATACTTAATTCCATTGTTTATAAAAGAAAAGGTGTTTTTAATATAAAGTGTCTTTTTAATATTAAAGTAAATGGTTAATAAAATTAGAGAATAAAGTATGTTTTTAGTAAAATGACAGTTTGTTAATACTTGTCTTAATTTTACTAGATTTATTTGTGATTTTTACCTAAAAGGGCCATTGCATTTTGAATACAATAATCATTTACTTGATGTTTAAATGTTACATGAGTAGTAAAATTGCATTATGTTTATATTAATTATTTTCTTACCAAGGACGAGGACAAAATGCATTGTGAGCAAATCAAAATATATAAGATCTACACGGCTAAAATGCTGACGATTAACGTATCGGACCGAAAAGAATAACTATATCCCTACTAATTACTTACTATACTTACTATAATATTAATTTGGTTTTAGGTGACAGATTTCAGGAATAAAAAGGCTGGTCAGCGTTCGGGAAACTGCGCAAGAGCGTCTTCTCGTCTCAATTACCTCAGTGTCTGAAGACGAAAGTCTTCAACCAGTGTGTGTTGGCATACGGATCCGAAACGTGGTCTCTAACTATGAGCCTCATAAAGAAGCTCAAAATCACACAACGAGCAATGGAGAGGGCTATGCTCGGTGTTTCTCTACGAGATCGAATTGGAAACGAGGAGATACGTAGAAGAACTAAGGTAACGGACATAGCCCTGCGAATCAGTTAGCTCAAGTGTTATGTCCATTTCAGAATTTATTAATGAATATCTTATAAGTTTTTGTCCGCCAAACTTGTTGTATAAGAGAATTTACTTTCGTATTAACTCGTCAAGTATGTGTAAACGAGACACAATAAAAATTCCATTGTTATGCGACTCTCGGCATTCGTTTGATACCTGACTGATTAAGGCTGAACATGATTGATTTAAGTTTTAGATTTAATTGAAACGTGTAGGCTATGCCAAATGTGTTCAGATTTTTAATATTAAGTCTTAAATAAAGACTTTAAATACCTACTAAACTGATAAGGTATGATAATGAATGATATATTTTTGAAAACAAGTCAGTATTACTTAAGTTTTATTACGTATAGAATAACTTGAAAGCCTTAATTATATAATTTCTTTCAAAATGTTTATTATTTTTTTCATTTGGATGTCATTTATTTGATTTTGAATAAACAAAACTTGATAATATCTCCTGTTTTATTGAATAATCCTCCATGTTATCGTTACATCATGTTAAATTTTCGTATTTTCGTATTTTTCTGCTCGTTTTAGTTTTATTGGTTTACAATAATATTCAACTTTACTAAAACATAAAGGTAATCACCTCTTAACATACTCTTAAACTTTATTTTTAGATTTTATTATTTTTTATAAAGGACATTTCTGCAAAACAACTATTAGCAATTTGTAACAAAAAGACACTTTTGATACCCTCCCCTCAGTTTAAGGCTTATTTCTCTAAATCGTCTCTTGTATGATTTTTTTTAATAGTAACGATTTATCTGTTAAGAATTTATCAATGTAAATCTGTAAGAATCGCGTTAATACTCTAAAACAGTATTAAGTTATTTAAGAACTACGCTAAAAAAAAACGTTTTTTGCTCCTCCTGTAAAGTTGGAAATCCTGCAGAAGTGACCCTTTGTTCCCAAAGGTGCGATATGTGTTTACGAGTCAGTGTATTTATTGTATATGTGTTTGTGAGTCGAATAAATGTATTTTCTTTCTTTCTTTCTTTGTATGGAAGCTCGCGCGCACTCAATCCTTCGACTTAGTAAGTCATATTTACTCGTAAGTGATACATAGTTCATAGACAGCACTAGTGCCGATAATTATGTTCAGTAATATACCTCAGTCCTGGCCATTATCGTAGGTATGAATAGATTATCGAGTCCACACCTACTGCGATGAAACATCTGTGCTTAGGGGTCTCTAGTCGAATATTTAGCTCTTTGAAAATACATAGGACTACTATAAGTGTGAAAATTAAGTGTGGAAGGCAAGAGGAAAACCATCATCCCTAATTTGGGTTTTTAATGAAGATGAAGGAAAAACACCAATAAGAACCTAGCTCTTTTTGATGATGATGATGAGTTTGCACAAGTCCAAATATTGCCAAAGAGCAGACATATCCGAGCAATTTATAGGTATTTTTATCTTTATTAATGTTATTCTATCATACGGATCGAAAAAAAAAATTGTCAAAGAAACTAACTTACACCATTTTTTTAATGAATGTTGTACCTGGGCGTCAGCTTTAAAGACTTGTACTTACCTGAAACAAAAAAAGAAACTCTTTTAATAATAAGTAGGAATAGATGAACAAGAAAAAGTATTTTTTTATAGATAACTAGCGGTCCCAGCGAACTTCGTTTCGCCCCCAGCCCCGTCCCGCCCCGGCCCCGTTTTATGGGAATTTTCTTTGCTGTAAACCTCACGGAGCCCCAGACCATTCCAACGAATGCAAAACCGTTGAAATCGGTTCGTCGTGCGCTCTGGAGTTATAGCGTCAGAAAGGAAAACCCGACTCATTTTTATATAGTAGATGAAAAAAGTAGTTAGCGTTCTTTAAAATACGGCTTAAGTACCTACAAATAAAGGAGACATAATCATAACTTCATAACGGAGCATTTAAATTAAATCAATATTTTTAAAGTTCATGTGCATATTTTTTGTTTTAACATGAGATAGAACAGAAAGAATGTAGAGTAATTAATATATTATTTTAAGAATTTTGAACTATCTAACAATTAGGTACGTTATTGATGAGGTAGTTCAAACTTCAATATTAGAATAGTTAGATACGGGATTGCTACCATGTACCTTATTATTTATGAGCTTCCGATATTTCGTTGCAAGCGCCATGCTCACGGAGTAACTGATGAACTGAATATCGGAAGCTCATAAATAATAAGGTACATGGTAGCAATCCCGTATCTAACTCTTCTAATGTTAGTGACCATGAAAGTTTAAAACAAACTTCAATAAGCTTAAAAGAGTGTAATTAATACGTATACTGAACCAAATTCCAAATTAACTGACCCACATTTGCAGTATCTTTGCTAATAACCACCATAAGGGGTAAAATACATAAACTTAAATAGCACTAAATTAATGTTCAATTAAAGGATATTTAATGGGATGATAATATGAGTATAATGTTTACTCATTTATGCAGGCTTGAGTTATGTGCGAGTGATGAAAATCGACAAAAAATGAATTTCTTGTGGAAATAATGGTGTCGTAATGTCGTAAACTATTGCTAGGTGGGTTCAGTTGCAATGCAGGGTATTTTCCGTTTGGACACCTTTCCTTCGTAACCCATATTAAATACCTACTAAAAAGTAGCGTTTCGTAACTTTTTTAAAGTTGAAGCAAGTTGTTAGATGGGCGTTAAAGTATGGAGTTTGATATAAAGAATACTGAACGCCTCGATTTGGTCGGTGTTGTTACCGTTACGGGTTGATAGGTGTGCTGTGGTGTAAGGACAGTCGCAAAAGTTTGTATTAATGATTTTTAAATATCATATTCTAGATTCATAAAGTGTCCAAACGGAAAAGACACGAAATGCCCCACTTATCGTATGAAGACTTTAAAGTATGAAACAGACATTCATTTTCAGCATGGAGTATGAAGATGAAGCAATAATTGTAAAAAATATTCACAAAATACTGTTTTTGTGAGCGAAATAAGTGATCAACGGAAATGTATAATTTAAATATAATGGCGAAGATTATTAATTATTTTGCTTTTGTGAAAAAAGTATGTCAGTTGATTACTTACTTCCTGTTTTGAACAACACAACATTATTAGTTTCAAAATAAGTATGGTTCATAGTTATTGTTCTAAGATTTGTACATCCGTAACATATTGTGGATATGTCTTAAAAATAACTTAATTACTTTGTTTTCGTCCAATGAACCGAAAAATTAGCAGCTTTGCTCTATCTTTATAGATCTTCTATCTCTCTACATACTTCATTATCATCATCGGGACAAAAATATGTACGTAGGTTTTTCTGTTCAGAAATTCTCAGGGAAGCCCGGAGTTTGGAATTTGGCGGTGTTTCACCCCCCTGCCTCGGAAAGCACGTAAAGCCGTTGGTCCTACGCCTGATCTATCTCCGGTCGTGTCAGATTGCTGTCCCATCGGGCTATGAGAGTAAAAGGAAAAGAGAGCGAACCTGTGTTTGCGCACACACTTGTGCACTATAATATGTCCCGCGCAGTCGGTTAGTCGCTGTGACTGGCCACCGTAGTCGAAATCGGCTAGGGGGACTTTTTTATCATCATCATAATCAGCCAAAGGACGTCCACTGCTGAACATAGGCCTCCCCCAGTTATCCACATCGACATTAGGGTTAAGAATTGTTAACAACGGTTGAATTATTACTTACGACTGTGCATGTTTTAAACAACAATTACCTATCTTAATAAATTGTAACCATAACACCATTGGGTAATTAAATTATTTTTTGTTCAAAGCACGCACAAGCGTAATAAATAATATATACAACTAATACAATAAATATTCAGTTGAACCAATATTATCGACACAACTATCGATTTTGAAACCGGCCCTAAGAGGGAAAGCAGGTTAATGCAAAAAAGATAGAAATGGTTTTATCTCTGCACTTATTTGAATTTTAAAACAGTATTATTAAAAGCTCTTAAAAGCATCCTTTTCTCCCAAAATTCAAGTAGCGTTTTGAAAATATCCGTTTAAAATCTTTTAACCTATGGATATTCATATTTTGACCTTCCCATTGTCTAAGTATTGCCACCTACTGGAAGTCATCTTAATAAAAACTTAAATATACTTAACTTTTCGACAAAAACACTTAACAATATTCAAAGTGCTACCGGTCCTAAAACAATTTAAATTGTAGTCTAGGATCCTGCTGTATGTTATATTGAAATAGAAATAGAAAATCATTTATTCATACATGTAGCAGGTTACATAAGTTCAAATATCACAAAACATTACACTTTATACAGATATGTATTGCTCTATTTCACTAAGCTTCTAAACGACATTGATTAATCTTTTATTGGTGATACTAGCTTGTCCACAAGAAATCCATGATTTAATTATTTTAAATATGAATAAGTTATAAGACTCTCGCTTCTTTTTACTAATGAATTAATTCTACGATAAACACTAAATTATTTTTAAATCAAGTAAGCACTTTCTATTCGAAGAAAATGCTTAAAAGATTGAACAAAACACATTTTAAATAATAACAATAAGTTTCTCGCAATAAATTACAATATTTTTGAAGTGTTTTTTTCTAATTATTTTAAAAATTATCTAGCAAAATAATAATTGATGAGCAGCTAAACATGCAAATTTTTCTGATGGGTTTTTTTTATTATACAAGACACTACTCTTTTGAATTAGTTAATTTATAAATGAACACATGGGCACCGAGAGCAAGGAACTGACGGCCATTGGGGCAGAAAGTTTGTCGTGAAGCGACAAATGTGAAGGGAGAAGATTAAGAAAAGAGGTAAAAGAGGGGAACAGAATTTATATAAAAATAAAAATAATATTTACAATATCGATTAGTGAAAAAAAAGAAGATGAGTGAATGTATGTGTGTAAGAAGAGTGCAGTGGGCGTGGGTAAGTGTCTTCAGATCTTCTATATCCTGGAGGCAGCAGAGGGCGGAGTCGGAGTGCAGGGTCGACACAGCAGAGGTAACAGCGACGCCGATGTGCAGCAGTGTCAGGCGCCGTGAAGTAGTAGCTCTCAGCAGTGAAGTAGTAGCTCTCAGCAGTGAAGTAGTAGCTCTCAGAAGTGAAGTAGTAGCTCTCGGCAGTGATGAGGGTATCCAAAACTATGTAGAAAATGTAATGATCAGTTGGAGTGCCAGAAGTACTTGGTCTCGGATCCTCTTCCGAGAACGGGACAGGTCCCTCCCCAAGAGCGAGGAGGTGTTACTACAGTCTCAATATGGACTCGGATCCTCCTCCGAGAAGGAGACAGGTATCTCCCCTAGAGCGAGGAGGTGTACTGCAGTCTCAATATGACTCGGATCCTCTTCCGGAAATGTGTCCGGTCCCTCCCTTAGTGTGAGGAGGCGTTTCAATGCACCGGCTGTTCTTCAAGACTTCTTGAGGAAAATGTAGAGTATTGAAAACTGTTCGAGATTAGAACTCGTAGTCGAATGAATGAATGAAAAAAGTACAGGCTTATATAGGGGCCTGGGCCGTTCAAATTTAGAACGAGGTAGGTTCTAGAATAGAACATGAATACTGATGGTTCAAAGAGGATTAAACCCGAAAAAGTAATAAACTTTGATAGAAGTTGTCAGATTTTGAAAGATATTGTCATAACAACCATGTCAATAAAGATAAAAAAATGTCAAAAATCAAGGAAATTATTGAATTAATAAGGAAAACTAATCATCACCCAATGCAAATTAAAGGAAAATTGCAAACAAAGGTAAAACACAGCTATTTTTACAGTATTATGTACAGAAAAGTAGAATAACAGAGCTTTGAAAGTTTGACATTTTTAGATTCACAATAAATATTGTTCAAAAAGGATTAGTAAACAACAATGAACCAAAAATACAGTGTAATAGTATAAGAAGAGTAGAAAGGCAGGTAATGCCTATAGTTTAATGTCTACAGTACGACTTTTTAGGGAGAAAATACGAACTGCGTTATGGTAGATAGAATCTAAGATTAACTCTATGTTCGTGTTTACAGCAAACAGACTCAAATAAAGAGTAAGAATTCAGCAAGAACCCGCAATCTTTGGATGGGAAAAGGAAATGAAAGCATGGAAAAACAAAGATAATGAGATGAAAATGTAAATATGGGTCGATGGTTATTAAATATATTAAGGTACTCAATTTATTACTCAATTTATATGTACATCGGTACATTTCCCCCACAACCCCAGAAAAAATTTTTGACTTAGAGAAAATTTTTGAAAGAAGGCCTAAAGAAAACCTAGGAATCTACTTCGCCTAATATACAAAACCTTACATAAAAATATTTATTCATCTTCTAGCATTCTATCATCTTCATACCGTAAGGGTGGAGTTCACATTCAATGACTGCCACTCTAGAAAAGAATTCCTCAATAACGACAGGCTTATTTAGGGAGTTGTCAACCGCTCCATAGATGGAAAAAAAAAGTTTGATCTAGGCCTACTTAAGGAGTAATCAACCGCTCCAATCTAAGGCTTATTTAACGAGTAATCAACCGCTCGGACCTAAGGCTTATTTAAACGAGTAATCAACCGCTCAAAAGAACGTACTAGTTAGTACTAGGGGTTTAGAGTCCCTTAAGTAAAGCGAAGAGGTTTAGAGCCTCCCGAGTTAACGTAAGGGATTTAGAGTCCCTTAAGTAAAGAGAAGAGGTTTAGAGCCTCCCGAGTTAACGTAAGGGATTTAGAGTCCCTTAAGTAATGTAAAAAAAAGTACATTGTAAAGTTAAAAAGTTACGAATAATTCAATAAAGTTCAAAATGAAATTGAGTACCTTAATTCCTCTTCAAATAGTGATTAAAGTGAATTAGTAAAGATATAGGTTGAGAAAGAAAATCGGAGAGTAAAAATAAATAGGTAGAGAGTTTAAGAAAAATAAGAGTTCTCAGTTAATTAAGTTAATTAGCGAACAATTATTTAAATCAAAGTTAAGTTAAAAGAACAAAGTTAACTTAAGATCAATTAAGGTAGATTTAGTTAAGTTAATAATTCTCAAGTTAAGTTAACAAAAACAAAATTTTACTATCTCCGAGTTTCAAGGGGTTAAGTTCTGAGATGATAGTTAAGGTGTTAAGATTTAGGATGATATGAGATGGTAGTGAAGGGGTTAATAATATTTTATCTAAAAAGAGATAGCCAAAGAGGGTGAAAAAGTAAAGGACACTAGATAAAGTGTTGTTTTTGAATTTAGAAAAAGGGTGATAAGGTAAAGAGGGTGAAAAGGTAAAGAACACTAGATAAAGTGTTGTTTTTGAATTTAGAAAAGTGAAGGGGTTAATAATATTTTATCTAAAAAGAGATAGCCAAAGAGGGTGAAAAAGTTAAGGACACTAGATAAAGTGTTGTTTTTGAATTTAGAAAAGGATAGAAGATGAAATGAATGAGATGTAAGAAAAGAAAGAAAAAGAGAAGGCTGAAGACTAAAAGGTGGGCGCCAATTTGTCGTGAAGCGACAAATGTGAAGGGAGAAGATTAAGAAAAGAGGTAAAAGAGGGGAACAGAATTTATATAAAAATAAAAATAATATTTACAATATCGATTAGTGAAAAAAAAGAAGATGAGTGAATGTATGTGTGTAAGAAGAGTGCAGTGGGCGTGGGTAAGTGTCTTCAGATCTTCTATATCCTGGAGGCAGCAGAGGGCGGAGTCGGAGTGCAGGGTCGACACAGCAGAGGTAACAGCGACGCCGATGTGCAGCAGTGTCAGGCGCCGTGAAGTAGTAGCTCTCAGCAGTGAAGTAGTAGCTCTCAGCAGTGAAGTAGTAGCTCTCAGAAGTGAAGTAGTAGCTCTCGGCAGTGATGAGGGTATCCAAAACTATGTAGAAAATGTAATGATCAGTTGGAGTGCCAGAAGTACTTGGTCTCGGATCCTCTTCCGAGAACGGGACAGGTCCCTCCCCAAGAGCGAGGAGGTGTTACTACAGTCTCAATATGGACTCGGATCCTCCTCCGAGAAGGAGACAGGTATCTCCCCTAGAGCGAGGAGGTGTACTGCAGTCTCAATATGACTCGGATCCTCTTCCGGAAATGTGTCCGGTCCCTCCCTTAGTGTGAGGAGGCGTTTCAATGCACCGGCTGTTCTTCAAGACTTCTTGAGGAAAATGTAGAGTATTGAAAACTGTTCGAGATTAGAACTCGTAGTCGAATGAATGAATGAAAAAAGTACAGGCTTATATAGGGGCCTGGGCCGTTCAAATTTAGAACGAGGTAGGTTCTAGAATAGAACATGAATACTGATGGTTCAAAGAGGATTAAACCCGAAAAAGTAATAAACTTTGATAGAAGTTGTCAGATTTTGAAAGATATTGTCATAACAACCATGTCAATAAAGATAAAAAAATGTCAAAAATCAAGGAAATTATTGAATTAATAAGGAAAACTAATCATCACCCAATGCAAATTAAAGGAAAATTGCAAACAAAGGTAAAACACAGCTATTTTTACAGTATTATGTACAGAAAAGTAGAATAACAGAGCTTTGAAAGTTTGACATTTTTAGATTCACAATAAATATTGTTCAAAAAGGATTAGTAAACAACAATGAACCAAAAATACAGTGTAATAGTATAAGAAGAGTAGAAAGGCAGGTAATGCCTATAGTTTAATGTCTACAGTACGACTTTTTAGGGAGAAAATACGAACTGCGTTATGGTAGATAGAATCTAAGATTAACTCTATGTTCGTGTTTACAGCAAACAGACTCAAATAAAGAGTAAGAATTCAGCAAGAACCCGCAATCTTTGGATGGGAAAAGGAAATGAAAGCATGGAAAAACAAAGATAATGAGATGAAAATGTAAATATGGGTCGATGGTTATTAAATATATTAAGGTACTCAATTTATTACTCAATTTATATGTACATCGGTACAAGTTCTGGATTGTAGGCCCTTTGACCAAAAGCCGACTGACGACCTAGTTAAAAGTCACTGGATAACACTGGATGCAGATCGCTTAAAACCGGTCGCTGTGGAAAACTTAAGGGGGGGTCTCTGTTCAGCAGTGGACGTTCTTTGGCTGATAATGATGATGATGATGTTGATAATATGAAACACTTTCTAGACGAGCTGAGCGTCAAAATAGCAGTACCGTTTAAAGCTGGGTTGATATGAAAAAGGGGTAGGGTTTCTATCAGCCTACTCCTGGTCTATATCAAAGTACTTAACGAAAAAGCTACCACAATGCGAACAGGGTCGAAAACTCGAGACAATACCCGATTATCATAAGCGTAAGTGTCAAAGTGTGCCGTGTTTGTGATGACGCCGTCCATTGTCACAGAAGAGTGTTTGTTTGTTGTGAGGAATTATGCAGGTCGTATTTTTAATAGCTAGCTATGATATTGTATATCTATACATTTACTGCACAATCCTGTATGTTGATTGAAACATTTTACGGAATAATTTCGAGTACATTTATTTGCTTGCTTGCTGGTGCGTTGGATGTCCACCGACAAGATGGACAGACGACGTTGTAAAGATCGCAGGATCACACTGGATGCAGACCGCTCACAACCGGTCGCTGTGGAAATCCATGGGGGAGGCCTATGTTCAGCAGTGTACGTCTTTTGGCTGATGATGATGATTGACCACGGATGCAAGCAAAGAATGGAAAGCATTCTAAACGTCGGGCGATGAATCCAACTAGTAATTTTATAAACGCGAAAGTTTGTGAGGGAGTATGGATGTATGGATGTATGTTTGTTACTCATTCACGCTAATTCTACCCAACGGATATTGATGAAACTTTACAATAATTTAGCTTATGCATTGGAATAGCACATAGGCCTTAATTAACAATGATATTTAGTGAGATACGATATTTAAGCGGGTGCAGAAGGCGCAGGAAACCGTTAGTCAGGAATAAATGTTCGCGAAATCAATCCTTAAAGTGTTTATATCAATAAATAAAATGAAATGAAATGAATCTAAATGAAATATAGTATTAGTCTGTGGAAACTTAATTGGTTTTTGTGTTATCTATAAGTGTTATTTATATCTATACCATTTATAACTGTATGTTTCCCGAATAATAATAAAATAAAATAAAAATAAAATAGTATTCACGCAAACTTCAGAACCAAATCCTGTAAGTGTATAGCCACGTATAGCTCCGAATTTATGAGAGTAAAGGAAAATATAGCAGAGCGCTCTGCAAGCAAGAAAAATCGACAAACGACGCGTTTGGTGTATTGGTTAGCGCTCCTGACTACAATGGCGTGGTCGCGGGTTCGAATCCCGCGGGGCAAGTGTGTGATGAGCACTATAAATGTTTAATGTACTTAAGTACTTATGGGAGATTCATAATCCCTCGTCATAATCGTTGTCTGGTATACGTAACGCAAGAAAGAAAATTCCTTACTACGAAACCATGACAATTAGTGTGCTGTTTGACGTATATAGGCTTAGTTTATTGGGGCTCCCAGCCCCAGTAGCTTTGACATAAGTCTATAAATTAGATAATTATTTACGACGTACCTACAAGACACTAGAAAACAAATGATATCCTGAATTCGTATTAACCAATCTATTAAATTAACAGTACACAAACGTTTATTTAATTGTGAAAGCTTAACAAGGAAATAGCAAACTCATTGCTACTGTGTTATATCGCGACCCAATTTCAAATAAGTGCAGGACGAAATTAAACTTAGAAGCTTTATATAACTGAGAAGGTCAAACCTACACAGGATTTATTTAATGTGAAAAATTATAAAAAATCTGATGTTGCTTAATACCGAAATCTTGATATAAATATTATGTCATAATGTTCCTTATTAAAACTAGTTAAGTATCTTAATTATCTTAAGAAAGGGCTTTGGATTTTTTATTAGCGAGGTTCACTTGGATTTTAACTTTTTACGAAATGACGCACTGAAACCTTCAAAAATGTATAGACCACGTCAATATAAATCGAAAATATACTATAGTGAAACTTGGTAAAATGTCAGGATGTAAAACTAAAATTTTAAGGTTTGGCTAAACTTGACAGTTTAGATCAGGTTGTTAGAAAAAAATATTCGATTTGTAAAATAATGCAAGGCATCCATTTTTAAAGGTTTTATTGATGGTGGCCTTACGTTTAAAATTAAAATGACGGATCGAAAAATAAGCCCAAAGCTCCTGTAAATAGTTATACGAACGATGTAGAGCAATTACAATAAGTACCGTTCAGTTTGTTCTTATCTTACTTCATATTATACTAGCGGTCCCAGCGAACTTTGTTTCGCCCCGGCCCCGTCCCGACCAAGCCCCGGCCCCGTTTAACGGGATAGAAAGGATCCTATGTCCTTCTCCTGGTTCTAAGCTACCTCTTCACCGTTTCGTCCCGGCCCCATCCCACCCCAGCCCCGGCCCCGTCTAACGGGATAAAAAGTATCCTATGTCCTTTTCCTGGCTCTAAACTACCTCCCTGCCAATTTTCAGCTAAATCGGTTCAGCCGTTCTTGAGTTATAAGTGGTGTAACTAACACGACTTTCTTTTATATATATATAGATTAGTTTGCTTGTCCTTTTTTCAAAAGTTCAATAAATACTTATCTATACATATTTTTTTCAAAAGCTCAAGAATTTTGCTACGTATGCAACTCTCTACAAAACTCAAGAAGTCGTTATCCATTCTAAGTCCCCGTCCCTAACTTAGGATATATCTGTGATTTTTCGGTTTACTATTCGTTGTTGTAAGTTGTAACCTAATTTAAAACAAGTAATCTACGAACTAATAAACTAACCGCTAATAATTGTTTTAACAATACCATAAATACTAATGTTATACAACAATAAAACTTGTTAATTGCTAAATTTTCAACTACAATTTAGTCTGTCCATTTAACTTTAATTAAATAATTCAACTTCTATCCGAAATCGCTTAATTGATTTAAAAAACCAGCCAACAAAAATATTTCGCGCGCATAAAAAGCGGCGGTATAATCGGCCACAGAAATCTTAAAACAACTTAATATTACATTATGTCTCCGTAAAAATACAAACTCAATAATTCATCGGAGTGGTGTCTGTCTATCAATTTAATAATACTGTCAAACTTTAATTGAAATTCTGCTCTCAAAAGGCGCACCGTATTATTGATACATTACGATGAGCGCAGAATGGAGCGGCAATTTACAACTGAATTACAAATCTCTACCAGGCCCACTAAATACACAATCGGGTTAAATCAATTGTGTTCTCTATCTCCGTCCGTCTACATCTATCACTATAAGAGTAAACAAGAAGGTTATACTTTGATGGTGTGGTTAAAATATACCGCCTCTTAAAGGCAGAGAAAGGGAAGGAGCATGTTTGCTTGGGGGCGTGTCTTGACTGTCTGAGTTGGGTCAGTCGCTCCACCGACGCCGGAGCGAGCGCAGTCTCTCACTGACGTTTCGTTCCAAGTGACAGCTGTTTGAAAAGTGCGCGGAAATTTGACAGTTCCAAATTTTTTTTAAATCGAGTGTTCTAAATACAGTGATGGCGTTCGAAGACCGCTGCAGCCCTAACCAGGCGAATAGCCCTGGCCCTGTAACTGGTAGAGTACCACCGCCGCATCCAGATAATGCAATTAACTACCACCATCAAAGCCAGTATACTTGTACTACAATCGAACCGAGGTACGAACGAGGATCTCCCAACATGACCATTGTAAAAGTTCAACCGAACTCTCCACCTCCAAGCCCTGAACAGAGCCAAGATATCGACAATTATCAGAATTACTACAGACCAGAAACGCCTAATGTCAAACCTCGCATTGCGGACGAGAGATTCGACGCCGAAAGAATGCGAGCTCAACAGCAGACAACGCCGATTGCGTTTTCTATTAGCAACATCTTACATCCTGAATTTGGGTTGACAGCGATTAGGAAGACCAGCAAAATTGAAGGTCCAAAACCGGTTGGACCGAACCATAGCATTCTGTACAAACCTTACGACTTATCCAAAGCAAATGACTATCAGAAATACAGTTTCGACTACCTTAAATCGAAAGACAGTGAATTCAACCCGCTACCTCCTTTAGGGGGGTTGAGGCAGACTGTCTCGCAAATTGGTGAGGTGCAGAAAGAGAAGGAGATACCAAAGATGGTGGAGGCTCAAAAAAGGCCAGATTCAGCAAGTTCTATAGTATCGTCTACGTCTAGTGGAGCTCCTTCTACTTGTGGAAGTACAGATACGAACAACCAGGGGAATGGGCAACTGTGGCCGGCTTGGGTGTACTGCACCAGATACAGCGACAGACCCAGTTCTGGTAAGTACTTATTTTAGTTTATTCCACTGTAGTTTTAGTAAGTGTTAGCAACGGAAGATGAAACTGCTCCACTTTAGTCTTAGTAAATAGTTGTTTTGTTACCAAAGATGCAACTCCTAAGCAACTTAGTTTTTTACCAAGCATCAATATCCGTTCAATAATTGGTGAGATTTAAAAGCTGTCAGTTTTGACAGCTCCTCCTTATTTCGATTTAATTTTAGAACTACAAGGCTTATAGAAACAGTTCTATAGGAAGATAAAAAAGAAAATGAAATATCATGTAGAGACACCAATTGAAATTTAAGAAGGAAATGACAATAAGAATCGACTGAAACTAAAATATTGGTACATTTTGATTTGGCTAATTAATTAAGATTTGTCAGGGACAATTAGATAAGGGTTTCAGATATTTTTTAATTACTTTATTGATACTTTATGAAGTAAACTGCAAGTTAAGCCTAATTGTGTAGTATCGAGTCATTTATTTATATAATCCCGACGGCTTTTAATACTTGTGTTTGATCTTTAACATCTAAATTAAATAAACTGGTTTCTTAAGACCATTTGGAAGCGAGGACAGTGGTTGATTTGATTGATGACAATAAAAAGGATCGGAGCATAAAGTTCAGTATCTATTTAACGTTTTATTATTTACTTAATTGAACAGCCTGCGGCATTTTAGTAGCGGTGCGTGGTTTTTTGAATAAAAAGGTTTGCGCATCGTTTTGCGGTTTATTTGATTGTATTATTAAGTTTATTGATATTGAATGCTATTGATTTACTGTGTGACCTTAACGCATTTTGTGTTTTTTTTTGCGGAAATCTGCGTAGGTATACGAACAGGGGATTTCCAAATTAGTTGATGTTTAATTTATCTTTTTCTATTTTATTCATTATTGAGTACTTCTTTCTTAATGTTTTTGGGGGTTGCTACGGTCATCGGATACTTCCGATTAGAACGTATTACTATACGCTTCATTCATTGTTTTGTTCTATCGCTTATCCTACTACTATCCTACTACTATTATAAAGGCGAAAGTTTGTAAGTATGGATGTATGGATGTTTGTTACTCTTTCACGTAAAAACTACTGAATGGATTTGAATGAAACTTTACCACAATATAGCTTATACATCAGAATAACATATAGGCTACAATTTTTGAGGTTTCTAATGTGAGGTCGTAAAAAAACACATTTTTTGCGCTTACTAGACTAGACGGGACGAACCTGAAGTCCACGCGAACGAAGTCGCGGGCAAAAGCTAGTATTGAATAAAGTCTTTATAGCTCTGTATTCAAATGCAAGCTAAAATAAAAAAAATGGTTAAACTATAAGTGTTACATTGCTTAGACTATTTGGTCAAACCCAAATTCCATATTTTAACATCTGTCTCCGAATGAAGATATTTGAATTCCAAATCATATAAGAAAAAAAATATCAGAACACGTTCCCGCTTACATAATCAAGATAACACGTTAACATTCGGTTTCTGGGTAATAATTTTCAATAATTCAACACTTAGGGTCGAATTCACTGACCTTTACGGCAGTGAGTGACGCATTTCAATTATTTTGACCATTGATTTTAGGTCTATGTTTTGTTTGATCTATGATGTTTGTTTTATTCTTATTAAGGCCCATTTAATCAGACGAGTGAATACTCACTTTATTTATATCCCCACTTCATTAAATTATTCTACTCAGAGCATTCGTTCGTTGTTCTATTGCGTTCTATACATAGACTTATATGTATGTTCTGTATAATATTCTAAGAACGCTCGCTCGATATTTTGGTGTAAAACGCTGAAATCGAGCTTCCGTTTAGAACAAAAGAACAAGGAATGCTCTTGTTCTAGCTCTAGTTCTTTTGTTTCGTTTCGTTTGGTCTGAACCCACCTTTAGCCGAGATTATTTTACTACACGTTGCAATTTTATGTTTTTATAAGAAAAGTAATGTTTTTCAGGCAAAAAAGGAATCGGCTGAATTTAAAATATGTGAGTAACGTTAGATATCTTGCTAGATGTAGATAATTTGGAAAATATTAAAAAATACAAAGCTGTTTTCCAAATATTATAACTGATTGTACCTACCTCAGAAAAATTTAAGGAATTACGAAACAGACTCGGTGTATGTGTTCATTGAAACATTTTTAATAACATTGAAAATCTTTGACCTTTTGTGAAAACGTCGTGTTTTTTTAAAGAATAATATTTACTACGGCGAGTTCTTAAGGGTAAAAAGGTGTAAATATATTAAAACATGATAAAATATTCACTCGTTCAAATATTGACGTTTTTAACTATTAAGAACAATAGATCTTTTTTGTTTTACCTTAATATTGCTGTATTTTTTAGGATTGTATGTTAATTTGTAACACGGTTCTGTATTTTGTTAATAACTCGTAATATTTAATTTGCTACGAAACTAAATACGAATTGATACTTTACAGATGTGAAATTTTACTCTCAGTAAATTGGATAACTACACAAAATTGTCTCTTTTACGGACATTGCATTTAATTATTAATATTCCCGAAAATGGCGTCATTATTTCATAAATATTTAAAAAATAAAAAATGTACGTAAATACAAATATTTACTACGGTAAACATTTTCAAAGTGCATTTGTCGTCATGCATATTTTATGTCGTCGTTGTACTATATGTGTCATATATCGATGACACAATAAAAATTACTACATTACATAACACACTACATTATTAGTAGTAAGTGTCCCTTCAAAAAGTTAAAAGGCATTCTCAAAACATTAAAAAATCTGTTTTAGTATGTGACATGAGTTTTAACCTCTTGTGACGCAAAAATTAATAACATTTTCGTCTTGACAAGGTCGCAAAGCATAATTACATGATTAACATAAGTTAAAAGTAATGTTTTTCACGTTTTTTACTAAGTTATTACAAAAGTGGGTACTAAGGATTTTTTTGGGAAACAAACTTTTGTTAAAATAATTGTGTTAGTAGAATATTCGCGTTACTTTATCATTTATTTCTTTCATTTTATATAAAAATAGTTGAGTATTTTTTTCAAATGACACGACTTCATCCTCAATTATTAATAATTTTATTTAAATATTTGCTTTTATTAATTATGGTATCTTTGTAAAATTAGCTTATCATACAAATAATCTTATCTTGTACATAATTGAACAGGCAAAGTCACACGGCATTACGTGTAGTTTTTTAATTAAACAAAAAAGTTTTAATACCCACCAGACTCTTATAAGCCGTTTTAAAAAGTGATTAAATTCAAGATATGTAGACTTAATATCACCTAGAGTCCAATTTGGTACATAACTACTATAATAAATATAATAATATCTTAACGAGAGAACTTGTTTTGCGGTTATCTGTATGAAAAAACATAGCAATTTACTGACGGGTGACAGAGTAGGTAAGTGATTGTAAGATACGCGACATCTTTAAGTGTTTAACGAAAATATGTAATTTGAAGCGGATCTTAAAAAATAAAATCATTGCATGCTGACTTGGTTATGATTAAGAGATTTATATTTGCATAAACTAACCTTACGTTCGAGAGTTTAGGGTATTTAAAAGTTCGCTTATAAAAAAACTGTGATGACATTTCGTAAACATTACAAACTTTTTTTAATTTATGTTGTTTTAACAAATAATTTTGGCATAAATGGGACATGATGCAAAATATTTTTGGTGCTGACTGTACAGCCGTGTAACTTATTTAAAAAAAGGGTGTTTCTGATGAAAATAATATCACCTTTAAAAAATATATCATTGTTAACTTATCACTATCTTTCTTTTTTTTAAACAAGAGACTGCGAGTTTCTATTCTTTTGTGCAACACAATAAAAAAAATCATGTCGCGTCGCGATTCTGAGCGCGCTTCACGTCTGTCAAACTGACAGCTGTCAACATGTCAGCGCCATCTAGTGAGGGCAATTCGAACGCATTGTAGGCGTTTTTGCTGTCGGCTGTCGTGTAGTTGATGTTGTTGCGATCATAACATTGAGGAGATAGACTTTTGTTCTACATTAAAAACTGAGTATAGTTATGTTTTTGATGCAAGCATTTTGTAGAAAGTGCGTTTATCTATTTTGTTACACATATCTAATATTTTATTATTTTATTTTACAGGCTGTGACATTCATTTACATGTCAAAAAGTTGCTTTAAAATGTCAACGCGTCTTTTTATTTCTTACAAGATCAAAGAAATTGACATGAATTGATTTAACCCAGTGTAACTAAACCCGTCTATGTCCGTAACCTTACCTATTTGCTAATAACAATAGAAAAATCATGAATTGTATCAAACCATAACCTCAAAAGCGAATAAATCCAAAATTACACTAAACCAATTAAATTATGCATCGCAAACCCTCCAGGTGCAGTAATGAAACAATTTACGCCAATTATTGCGATTATCAACTTTTTACAACGGCGGCCATCTTGAAAACTTAATGCCGACACGCCCAGGGCAAAAAAAGTGTTCGATAAACGCTCGTACTCGGAATCTATTAACTTGCGAAATATAGATCGATTGCTTTGAGAACATGACTACGGAATAAGATAAAGAGAAACGGATAACGTTATCAGCGTATTTTAAAAATCGTTTATAGAGAGCGTCACGTAAAACCTGCGGATTTTATTGGAACTAATTATGAAGTATGAAAATTTGTCAAAGTGACGTGACTTACTGCCAACTAACTACCAATCACATTGCTTATGGAGTGAATTTGATTGGTTTTACGGTTGCGATTTAATAACATTGGACATTATGTGAACGTGGTGCTTAAATCTACCCGCATTTTGGTGGTGTCTTCGATAAGAGTCTAATAATGAACCTTCTACCAAGTTTTTTCTGTCTTGAGAATATGACCGATGTAAGATGAACTATGACTGCAAGAACTTTTTGTTGAAGCAGAGCTCAACTAAAAATGGACACTATGAACTATCGCAAGTTGAGCTTTGGTATTAAGAATTGTCGGTTTAGTAAGAGGTCAAGGAAGAATAGACAATTTTATTTTGGTTTTGTGTTTCAAATCGAAGAATCAAGCTTTATAGGATTATTGAAATTGTCAATTTTATTTTATTATCAAGATGTCGGGTCTACCATCTTACTTTTTCATATCCCAAACTGGCACTAGTGTTCCCCTTTATCATTTCATAGTCCCCCTAGCCGATTTCGACTTCGGTGGCCAGTCACAACGACTAACCGACTGCGAGGGACATATTATAGTGCACAAGTGTGTGCGGAGACACAGGTCCACTCTCTACTCCTTTCACTCTCATAGCCCGATGGGACAGCAATCTGACACGACCGGAGAGAGATCAGGCGCAGGACCAACGGCTTTACGTGCTTGCCGAGGCACGGGGGTGAAACACCGCCAACTTCCAAACTCCGGGCTAACATATACATATACATATTTTTGTCCCGACCAGGGAATCGAACACGGGACCTCTGACACAGCCGTCGCTTTAAAATGCGACTCTCTCACCGCTGCGCCTAGTCAATCATCAATGTATCCATACAACCTTTTGTCTAAATTGATGAAAAAAACCAGCCAGTTATACCATAGAAACTGAAACTAAACGTCCATAGACAACAAATTAACCGGCCCTTCAAACATTTGCGTTCCGTTTCCCAGAGCACAGACCGTAACTTAGGTCCCATCGTTTTTCTGCACATGCCATCGCTTTAATCGCTCCTTTGATTGTTATTGTTCTTTAGAATCGGGAACTTACCAGGCACGTCAGTCATTAAAAAACATAAACCACACACTTATTCCATTTTAGACTCTATATTTTTAAACTTAGGGTACAAAATTGAAGTTTGTTTGATAAGTTTAGAATACTGGCTAAATGAAATGACGCCTGGCTGTAAAATTAAAAGTAAAAAAGCATTTTTTCGCAAACGGTCCGAATCGAACTGATAGTGTTTTTTTAGTTTGATTATTTATTGATGATTAATATTTAATTAATGCATGCAATGTTAGAATGGATATTTTATTACTTAGATATTTGCAGTGCAAAATGTTAACGTTTCTACTATTGAAGTAATGGTATTTGCCACAGTAAAAGAATAATCAGTAAGCTTCATTATAACCAAAAATATTTCTTGAGAATTTAACTTTAAATTATCATCTCCTATATTATCTATTTTTTTTTGTCGTGTCAAAATGTGCCAAGTTATCTAATGTCTGAACAGTTCTTTAAATCATTAAAATCAGTCCATCATATCGTGATTAATAAATAACATAATAACCGACCGGCCCTCATTTCAGATTACATATTTCTTTAAAAAAAAGATTCAAGATCAAAGTAATTTTAGATTTATTTTAGCCATCTTTCTTTCATAAATAGGATTTATTGTTTAGCTGCTCCAAAAATTTTATTTTGAATTTTTCAATTTTGAAAGAAAATTTATAAAAAAAAAATGTTAAGTCTGGAAATTTTACATTATCTCCATAAGTTTGTGGTAGAATTGAAAATGTCAAAATAGCATTTTCTGAGCGGCTAAATTGTAGGGATAAGATATACTTTATTTTCTCCCATTATGTTTGCAAACACTAATTATGTAAACAGAACTATAAAAAAAGTGATATTGCACCAGTCATTCAAAATTAGGCCTTAGTATTACCGCCATTGCGTTTTTAATGGAATAATCGGTTACAAATCCATATAAGGCAAGTTCCATACAGTTAGCTATTGTGATTAACGTTTTTAATGACATTGTTTCTGTGTATTCACCTTTATTATGTCATTGTTGCAGTTTAGAATTCCCCAAAACCATAGATGACTCCTTTTTTATTAATCATTATCAGGCAAAGGACGTCCACTGCTGTTAGGCCTCTCCCACGGTTTCCTAAAGCAACCGGTTGGGAGTGGTCTGCATCCAGTGTGATCCTGCGATCTTTATAAGGTCGCCTGTCCATCTTGTCGGTGGACGTCCTACACTGCGTCTTTGGTCGAAGGGTCTCCAATCTAGAACTTTTCTGCCCCAACGGCCATCAGTTCTTCGCGCTATGTGCCCTGCACATTGCCACTTGAGCTTACTGATTCTCAGGGCTATGTCCGTAACCTTTATTATTATTATGTTACTGTATAGGTAGTATTACAGTCGCCATCATATTAGGTTACTTCTGTTGAAAACTAGCCCTTATTACAACTGCATAAGATACAACAATAGATAGATAGATACTGTCATCCGTCCAATGAAAAGGCATTTGTCTGTTTTTGTACCAAATACTCTCTTTTAAATACTAAGTCTACATATTTAAACCTAGATTAAATATCAAGATAATTCTACAGACAGATATAACTTAATTAAAATACAATCTATACAGAACTCTTTATTACAGAAGCAGTCGAGCTTGGCAATTTTTTTGCGTGCACAACGCAATAGACTTGTCTGCATAATGCACTATTATTCCGCGAAGTGATGAAAGCTGTAACGATACAGCTAATTGATTTATTAGCTGCGTTTGCGCACGGTAGACGGTGCGCCAAGTTGTGTTTTGTTTACTTTGTTGCAAACGGTTAAAAGTGGGTCTGATAAAATATAATGTGTGTTAGCTACTTATCTACTAGTGAGTCATACACATTTTTAGTGCAACCTACTGTTTTTAGGGTTCCGTACACAAACGGGAACCTGTTACTAAGACTTCGCTGTCTGCTATCAGGCTGTATCTCGGGAACCGCGATAGCTAGACAGTTGAAATTTTCACTAATTGTGTATTTCTCATGCCGCCATAACAACAAATACTAAAAACAATATAAAATAAATACTATTTAAATTTTACATACAACAAACGCGATTTTTTTTTTATGGAAGAAGAGGGTATTTACCCAAAGTAATGTTTTTAAATTAATTTCTTTAATCATTCACTCCGTAACTGTAATTGTATAAAAACGAGGGAAATCTTTCCGATCGTCACTTACCTTTTCGATGTCATTTGCCGCCAGATATCCTAAATTAGTCGGCATAGAGTGGGCATACTGTGACAATGACTTACGGAGAACTAGAGATGGGATAGATATCGATAAATTATTGTCGATAAAATATTCAGTTGCGTGCACTTAGTTCTGTGTAATTTTTTAATACAGTCCTGTTTACAAAAGAACAGTTATGCAATGTATTTTTTTGTAATACACTATTCGTGTAAATTTCTTAAGGTTTTCATAAATACATCTATTTCTCATAAATGGTAAATGCTAACAAATGCAAAATGAAGCTTGCAACAAATTATTAAAACAAGTCAGTCAAGAACTTCATATCCGTAGAAAACGATATTACAGTAGCAACAAATTATACTTCAAACAATTATCAAAACAACTCCAAACAAAACTCAGGCCTATTATTTTGTTTCTGTACATACTACATTCGGAACTGTTAACCAAAATTTAAGTTTCGTAATTAAAGATTGTCGTATGAAGAAGTTACTGGCATTATCAACTGTCAAAAGTCATCTCTATGCGACCATCTTTAAAGTCGATAATTGTTTGACAATTGTCTGGTGTATCGAGTACATAATTAACTGTAATAGGCGTCACAGTTGAGTGAAATTAAGTGATACTACTACAACAGTGTTTCCGCTGTATAACATTGGTAGATAATGAGGATTCAACATGCTAGACTCTCATACAATTATGACTTTAACATCTCAAAGTTTTCCCATGTGATTCACTTCGTAAAATGTCATTTTTTTTACCTTTAAATATGTCAAAGATTTTAATTTTCGAGCTCAATCATAGTTTTCCTATTTGCTAACTTAAATTAGACAACGAGATGTACAATCCTGAGGAGAGAAAAAAAAAGGAAAAAAAGGTTTTTTTTCCTTTATTGGAGACCTTTCGACCAAAGGCGCAGAGTAAGACGTCCATCCACAAGATGAACAGACGATCTTGTAAAAATTGCAAGATCACACTGAATGCAAACCTGGATGTTGGGGGAGTGTGAAATTCCTATAGTTTTTTTATATATCTACTTTCATCTAACTATAAGTCTTACCTTAGTGAAGTCCCAGCCTTATTTCAAAACCAGTATCTAACTACAAACAACAGTTAACTCTACTTATATCGGTTTCAACCAAGTAGTTGAAGTGATTACATAGTTTCTAATTGTCTGACACGATAGCTGAAATTGTAACAAATATTTATGCCAGTTTGGTAACTAAATGGTTTAACTACCCACTTATTACTGAACAGTCGATGTTTCATTTCAATTGAGTCATTTTTTACGATTGCGAATATGTACAACAATACAAGACTGAAACGTGTATGTTTAAACGTATTATTAGATTATAGCTGGATTTTTCTCGTTTCTTTCTTGCAATTAAGTAATTATATAGCTTTGTATGTATTTTATTACTTCTTAATTGGTTCTGATATCTTTCTGTAACCTATCTTTCAAATCAATGTTTGATGTATGTCTATCTTTAATAAATGTTAAATGTGCATTATGAATTTTAATTTGTTGCTTTGTTATGTACCTATATTGACTACTTATGCCATTCTATTTTATTAGCACTGAATATGGTTGGTGGTTTTTAGAGCACCTCACAATCACGATGTATGTATGTATAGTTGTTCTTTTGCTAATTCACAAATCATTTTATAAAAATTTTGTATGATAAGTAAAAAAAAGTTTTCGACCTGTTTCTAAGAAAAGATCATTAACTGATTTCGAAGCTCCATTTATTTCTAACGGGTAGTTTTAACTGTGTGTAAGAGTTTCAATAAAAAAAAAACTGAAAACAAAAACGTCTTCAAAAACATCGATACTTTTTGACCTCCAGCACATCACTATTATCTTGTTTTACTCAGAACTGACCACCAGGTCCGAATGTTTTTTACTCGCAAGCATTTTGCTAATAACTTGATTTGGCCATCGTTGGCGTTTTTGTGTGTTTAGTACCTATTGTAAGATTGATACTAAATTTTATGGCGAAATTTTTATGGTCTTGTCAATTGATTCGCGGATTTATTGGGACTGGATTATTAGTAAGTTATGTTTGTTTATACAGGATGTGGCCTGTTACAGGAGTAAAACATTTAATCAATGAATCTACAGAGTATACCTACTTCTTAAACATGTTTTATGAAAATTTGTTCAGCCGTTTTTTTTTACGACGGGTTTAAAAAAAAAGGAAATTGTATGTTTTTTTTTGTAACAATAGCTACTATCGCAATTTCTATTACCATTTCAAATCAATATTACAGATCCTGTAAACAAAACACAATCAAACAGCAATTTCTTGAAGGTGTCGAATACCTTTATGAAATATCGAAGACATTTTATACCTACTATACAAACAGTGAGTTGTTATTACTACGTATAGATAAGCTATGCCAAGCGACAAATGTGTCGCAAACACGACGACAAGATTGTGACGTATTCCTTGAAATTTTGAATTTCGAATACGAAACCGTTTGAATGAGTTGATGACAAGTGGCGTCAATTCATGTGGCACATTTGTTCGTGGTGTCAGTTCCATACGCTAGTAATAATAGTCCCCCTAGCCGATTTTGACAACGGTGGCCAGTCACAACGACTAACCGACTGCGCGGGACATATTATAGTGCACAAGTGTGTGCGCAAACACAGGTGCACTCTCTATTCCTTTCACTCTCATAGCCCGATGGGACAGCAATCTGACACGACCGGTGAGAGATCAGGCGCAGGACCAACGGCGCAACGTGCTTTCCGAGGCACGAGGGTGAAACACCGCCAACTTCCGAAATTCTAAACAGAAAAACCCAGGTATATATTTTTGACCCGACCCGGGAATTGAACCCGGGACCTCTGGCGCAGCCGTCGCTTTAAAATGCGACCCTCTCACCGCTGCGCCACCGAGGCAGTTATATTAGTTCAATGGATACAAACGTTATTATCAAAGCAGACGACAGGATATCATGCACGGTATGTATCGGTACTATATCTAAAGGCAGCCATACAAGATATTCATAAGTATCTCGCCGGTACAAAGTGATTGCGCTTGGACATTCATTTATAAAGTAGTGGATATGGCAGTTTTAAATAGAGATAGTAATTCTTGATTTCAAAGTATTGGAATGTCTTCTTGTTGAATACATATTTAAGGATCTTAAGATTTAAGGAAGGAGAAGGAATTTAAGAAACACGTTAAAACACGCTTATGTTTAAAGGCTATCTATAAGGTTCAAGACTACCTAAACGAAACGAATGTGTGGTCCGTCCAGCCTGCACCGACTGATGTACTTACCTTTGATGATTTTGATTTTACGGCAGCTAGAGGTGACTGAGTTTGTTCCGGCGTTTCTTCTCAGCACTAGCCTAATTGTCTGTGTTCTGTCTCGAAGCGCTGGTAGGGCCCAAAAGATAAAAAGACATGTTTCAGCCCTTTCAGGGCACATTTATTTTTATTTTTTGACTGTACATTTGACGTTCATAAGCGTCATTTCATGACCTAAATTGAAATAAAGATTTTGAATTTGAATTTGAAGGAAATAAGTACCTCTATGACTCTTCCCCCGTTAACAGAGAGCACCACGTTAAAACCAAGATTAATGTTGACCGACCAATTAGAAAGTATACCTTATTATTTAATGCTTTCATTGTCATGACATTATTTTCAAATTGGTCGGCTAATATTTTAGTACGGTTCTAAACCTAAGCTAACCTTTCGGAATAATAAGGTTGAAGTTTCAGCCATTAAAGAACATCAAGCATAGTTTTATCTTACAAGATCGTTTAAATGATTTTATTAAAATTCACATATTTAATAATAACAATGCTTTACTGCACCCTATAAACAGTTAATTAATGAATGACCACTACCTTTAACACGTTCCGGGACAGTGAACGCCTACAGGCGTGAAAACAATAAAACATCTATTGTGTCTGGAATAGTGTCCCGGAACGTGTTCAAACTGTCTTTGTTTCCAGCCAGCTAGATAGAGATAGTAAAGAAGTTATCCCAAATAATAGACATAAGTTGCGTTTTGTTTGCCCTTGTTTATTCGACCTCCTAAACTACGTAAAACATTAAAAATCAGCTACAAATCTCATAAGAATATCTCTTACAAGATTCCTGCGTCATTCTAACAACACATCTTGTCACGAATGGTAGAAAAAATTAAAAACACGCACGTTCACAAGTTGCCACCTCCATCCCTTCACACATCTAGTCCGATTCCATATTCAAGACACGAAGCCGCATTTTCAAAAGGCATTTAAATAATTCCACTTGCATTATCGACTGTATACCCCTTGACATAAGGTGTATGTTGCTAGCTCTTTTTGATGTAAGAAAGCTATTTGATTTAAGCTCCGTATTGGATTTTCAGCTTTATTTTAAAAGGTTTAGAGTCGGTTTTTATTTGGAGGTGGCGAAGATTGATTTTTTCTTTGATTTTTGAGGGTGGCTATGGTAAATTGTTTTAGGGTGGATCGGTATGTAGGTATAAGGTGTTGTACTTTGGGGGAAATGAAAATCATAGTATTTTTATGGGGTTACGAAGTTCATTGGGTATGCCCACTTTGTACTTAGAATTTCTAGTTGGATTCCATTTGTAAATGTATATTTTATTTTGTATTTGTGTCGTCTGTGCATTATAATAATTGAACTTGGGAAACAATGCTTCATATAGTCTAGCCGCTCAGAAAATGACATTTTGACGATTTCAATTTTAGATGGAAAATATTTCAAAATTAAATTCACACTTAGCGAACTGTCTTTGCATTGGTAACTTTGTAATACATTATTTTCCTTACAAAAGTAACGTTAAACAGCAAGCCGTTAACAAAACACACGTTTTGACGGCTGCACCGCAAAACCGCACAAGTCCAATTATATTAAAATTTATCATTCACTTTAACCGACAATAATAATAGAACAAGCTGTAATTTTTGCCGTTCATTTATTGTATAAAACGTTTTGCGGTGGGTACCTACTTTGTATTTTCTGTTTGACTCAAATTTAATAAGGTGCATTCTGACAACTACATGATTGATTATTATTATTGAAGCATTATCTGATTAATTTTATATTAGGTTATTATCATCATAATTTGATGTTATTATTAAGGGTCAAATGACTCATAAAAACGATAAAACACCTTAATGGAAGCTTAAATTAAGGATCGATTACAAAAACAATGATTACTTTTGAACTTCGTGACACTATTACTCAGATTACTCGTCAATATTTTGGATGGAATATTATTTACAAGGTTCAATAGTCCACATAAATAAAGTTGAACAAATTATACTCATTTATTATTCAGAACAGTATTCTTCTACCAACATTACTTATGAAATTAAATTCTATATACATAAATAGTTACTCGAAAACGGGTGGACCGATTTTAATCACATTTACTTTGTTGGATTTTTCTTGGCCCCGAATAGGATGATAACCATAAAAAGGGACCGGGAGCGAAACGTAGTTCGCTGGGACCGCTACTGCTGCTGGGTAGAATACTAAATTAAGGTAATGTAATGACTCACCTGGGCTGACCACCAAAATCTCTGAAACAAACGAAAAAAAAAGGTATTAGGAATGAGCCATAAATGTAAACTATGATGACTGCACTAACTTCGAAAATGATTTAATGTGAACAAACAAGCAATTAGTTAAGATTGTAACGTATTCAAAATCCAAGATTTTGAATGTCGAATATCAAACCGTTTGTATGCTTTGATGACAAAAGGCGTCCATTTCATGTGCCACAAAATTTGTGATATAAGTTCCATACAAATTTATAGTAGTTCAATGGTGGTTGTGAATTTCTGTACTTATAAGGATTGAGAAGTTCCAGTTCCAGTTGACATAAATAAGGTCAAGGCCACACACTGTTACCGATTACCATACTTCTCAAATTCGATGCAAAACACCCATAAATTGTAACGTGAGCCGGCTTCCTACGAGCGAGAAACAGGCTATGATTATTAATTGGCCATTATAATAACGACTTCATTTTTCTAGCCCAATTCAAAACGAGGCCACGTAACTTGAGAACTAGCGAAATTTTGTTAAGAATTTTAGCGGTACCTTGCGAACGCGTCCGTGCGTTTTGAGTGTCCCTCCCCTCCCTTCGCAGCGTGATGTTTAATAGCTTTAAAACCTTCACCGATAAATAAGCTATCTGATGATAATGATGATAAACGTACTTTTGACCTATTTTATGTTTAATAATAATAATAATAAATATACTTTATTGCACACCATAAACAATAAATAATACAGAAACATCTTAAATATTAAATAGGAGTACAATTCAGGCGGTCTTATTGCTTGAAGCAATTTCTTCCAGACAACCTTCAGGTAAGGAAAAGCATAAAGAATAAAAGAAGTGGCATGGCGATGTTTCTTGGTTTTATTGGATGTACGTCAGAGAAACTACTGGTACCAATAGAAACAATATTTTTACTGAAAACAAATATAAAACCTCCTGATCAATAGGAGCGGAGCATCAATGAAAAGTTTTGCCAATACGAATGGACGAAGTCGCAAGAAAACGCTAGTTAGCGCCATTGTGTTATTAAAGAGAAGTAATGCCAAGCAAAAAATTTGCCGCTGATACGACGACAAGATTGTGACGTATTCCTTGAAATTTGGATTTCGAATGTGAAACCATTCGTATGAATTTGATGACAAGTGGCCTCAATTCATGTGGCACGAGGTTGAGGAACTGACACTACGAACAAAGAGAAGCTAGTAATAGTACTTCAATGGTTGGCGTACATCTGTAACAGCTGCAAAAGCAAAGCTCATAAAGAGCTAGAAACGAAAATGGCGGACGTCACAACAATCAAAACGGAATCAATCTGGTGACGTCACTTATTGTTAACACGACCTGATGGGCAGATCGCGTGCCAGCGGTAATACGGTTCCAAGTTCCAACACATATGGCACAGTGTGGGTTTGATGTAGAAGAGTTATTACTGAAAAGTGAATTCTTAAAAGATGGAACAAGAAACTAAAAATTGAACACGGACGAGACTCGAACCAACATTTTCTGGATAACCGGGCCTAAGGTATTTCCAATTGAGCTACCGTGCTGTCGGTCCGACCACGCGAAGCCATAAAAAAGTGAAGTTAGCCTGTAACGTCCCACTGCTGGGCAAAGGCCTTACCTCAACTAAGAGGTAGTTTGAGCCATACTCCACCACGCGGGCACCAGTGCGGATTGATGGAGGGATTTGCAAGTTCCTAAAATATGTTTTTATTTTTAATGGCGGAAAAAATATTAGGTTAAAGCAAATAATATTAATTATTACAATATTAAAGTATTATTCCTATGATTTAAACATACATATAAAATTTTCTTTAGAGGACATGTTATAATATGATGTCACTAATAATGGTCTTGATAGCTAGCCTCAATCGTATTGTAATACTCACCTGTTATTGGAAAATTATTGATATTTATTATATTGATTTAAGCCTTGCGTAAAAGCTGGGTAATTTGACAAGCAATATGCATTTTTTTTTAGTTAGGTTAAGTGAGAGATTGAATCTACTCTATATTTCTCATCTTCATCAATATTATACATAGGTAACACAGATTTATATAAAACTCTTCAGTGTTAATTGAGCATTCATTTATCATTTATAATCTGTATTAATTTGGTACAAACAAGGTACATATTATAGTAGAAACGTTTAATAGTTTTCCAGTAACAATTACTTAGTCATTGTATCAACATGTAAATCTATTAGGTTTGACAAAATATTACCTGTCATTAATTTGATTGATCTACCTGCAATTTGCTTGTGTATTTCAAAGTAAAACTACTCCAAAGCAATCACGTTTTACCAATAATATTTATTTGACATGACATGAGTTAAAAATTGTGTAGAACACACACAAATATTTCCTAAGCAGATTGTGCTAGAAAATTATATTGGAATAATCCTCCCAAAACAGACACAGAATTAGTACTTACACATAAATAACCTGAAAACGGTCCATCCCCAGATATGAAGATATTTAAATGGGCACTAACCATCGCCAATTTGGTCGTAATTAATTTATCCACAAAATAAATTACTCGCACACCATTACAATTCAACTTATACACGTCCATTTTAACTTGACCTATCACCTGAAAGGTTATCTTTATAATAGAAGCTCAGGTTACAGTGGTGGTGTAGGAATGGTGCTACAATAGCAGTATAAGGGTTGCGGAATGTTAACAGCTAAAGTTGGGGGAATTATGTCTTTTTAATGCTCAGAGCGGTTTAATTTGTTTTGTTTATTGTAATGGACGAAGTTGGCTAGGTGCGAGAAAGTTTGATTTTTGGAGTTACGGCATTTTGTCGGTTGGACGCCGTAGTAATTTGTGAAGAGCATTTTTTTAGGGAAAATAACTGAGCTGACAGAATACATAAATTGTTTTATTATTCTGTGATATGAGATATTATTGCATTGATACTGTAAATGATTGATACGATAAATGATTTAATTTCCTTAAAAGCAATGCGTTCATTGTTAATTGAAGAATACAAATAAAACCTTGGCATTTCCTGCAATTTCCATCGTATAAAACGCGCCAAAATTTGAATTCGGAACGTGTAAAAAAATGGCTGCGGCTTCGCTATATTTTCCCGCCGAGACACACTGCACCTCGTTACGTTTAATTAAAAAAAAGAATAAAAAAGTTACTACTGGCCATTTTATCGGGTGATAAACGATGTTGCTACAAACTTCAGCACAAACAAAAAACAACCTTACCAACCAGCACACAACATACAAATTCCTTTAAGTCTAAACTCGCATTTTTCAAACAGCCGAAAGATTTGTGTTCCATCCATTTCCTGTTCTATTCTTAAAGCGATAAAATTCAAATTTCATTGCATGCGATGCGGCACCAATTTAGCACTGCTGACGACAAACGTTTTCCGCTTCTAACACATTTGCGTAAAGTCTAGAATACTTTAAATTTAGTTTTCCATGCGTTAAAACGCTTTAAGTAGCAAGGACGTATCAATTTAATGTAGAGCTTCTTGTCTTTAAAATACGGTGTTAAATTCCGCATCACAATTCCAGTACAGGATAGCACAAAAGTGTTTACAGCCATTTTCCTGCTGATAGACTGAATTTATGTCTAGAATTTATAGCTTAGGCAAGTCTCACGCTAGGCCTAGATCTTTTAATACAGATTGCCTTTGATTTAAATGTGTTTGTATTGTATTAAGTAGTGCCACTATATTGTTCAGAGGAAACAAGTGAACATTTTTATAGGGCATTGTTGAGATACTTTATTTATATGGAAAGGCAACTCGAACAAATAGAGTAATTAATGCAGTTAACAAAAGATAAAGAGTTATCAACATCTATAACATAAACTCGTAATTATTAAATGTGTATTATTTGTAAATATATATTTTTCTTATTTAGTTTTACTTTTATTTATTTATTTTAACGTTTCTGAAATAAATGGTTCTCATTAGTAAAAAATATACGCAATGAACGGTTGAGGTAGCTTACGCCTGATCACTTTTCAAAGTAATTCGCTTGCACACGTGACATAAATAGGGCAACAAAAGACGACTCTTAAGGTAGTTAGGCACGAGAGACCTTGACTGTTTATAGAACCTGTCACCGTTCCCATATGTCGTAGAGTTAATGTTTTATAGCCTATCTTTAGCATTCCCCGATAAATATGCTATGCAACACAATTATTTTAAAATAGTTCCTGAAAGAAGCGCGTTAAAAAAACACATATACAAACTCATAAGCTGTATAATATTGGTTTAGAATGTTTCTTTAACACTCACAGTGTCATATTTGAATTCTTAAAAGATGATTTATGAAACCAAAGTTGCATAAACAGACGGGTGGATGGCGCTAACGTCCCGCAATGACGTATCCTCAGAGACCAAGAATTTCGCGCGGTCGGACCGACAGCACGGTAGCTCAATTGGAAGAGCAGTTGGCCCGGTTAGCCAGAAAGATGCTGGTTCGAGTCCCGCCCGCGCGCAAAATTATCACAGTAATTCATTTGTTTATTCAAAAACCCCACGCACATACAAAAGTTACATAGCCAAAAGCAATATCTACCAGTCAATCGTAGGTCTACAAACATAGATACAAGATTTTCTTTAAATCTAGATTATTTCAGTCACGATGCTGATAATGACATGCGATTTGCGTAATTATAACAAATCGATTAATGATTAATCCATTTTGAATTATGATTTAATTATCCTTCGGAAGTAACGTACTATCATTGTTTATGGATCCACAGAAATAACTGTCATTTTATTGTATTTAAAAACAACAGTATTTTCTGATCGGTTGATTTGTATTTGTACGGAACCATTATTCTCATCAAGGATCACTCTTAACCTACCAAGTCGATTAAGATTAAGGTTTTTATTAACAAAGAATCAGCGTATTGTATACTAATTACAATAATTATTCGCAGACCTTAGTTTTTAGCGGTAAATGGGCGATATTGCCGTAGGTCATGGATTTTTTCCTTCTGTACTAACGAGTACTTTGTTTTGTTATATCTGTATCTATATTTATACATGTACATATCTATTGTAAAAAACAAAGTCGTGTTAGTTGCAATATTTATAACTCAGGAACGGCTGAACTGATTTGGCTGAAATTTGGTGGGGAGGTAGCTTAGAACTAGGAGACGGACATAGGATCTATAAACGGGGCCGGGCGAGACGGGGCTGGGGCGAAACAAAGTTCACTGGGACTGATAGTAAATAAATCTAAGGTGACAACAACACTTTGGTGTTAACACGTTCAACGCCACTTACTCTAAGACTAAAAAAAAGTATATAAAAAATAAAACAAATAGATAACTTCTATAGTTTAAGAGTGAACACGTTTGCCGCCGCAACTGAATATGTTTTTGGAGAACACAAAATAGGATACTTAGTAGAGGGCTGTCCAAACATGGCGTCAGTATACAACCCCAATTATTTTGTAATAAGAGGGAGGGTCATAATAATGCAATTGTTGTTATATGGGCAGTTTAATGGATAACAAATATGGCGGATAGTCTACTATTTCCACCATTTTTTAAATGTTATGAGATATTCCTTATAAGCAGATAATGTCAAGTTACATGACGTTCTATACGAGTAAGGTAAAAAGTATGTTAACACGTTTCGTGACACTACTCCAGACACAATAGATGTCCACTGTCCCGGAACGTGTTAAGCCATCGTGTCTTAGGAGAGCTTTTATACATTTTGTTACTTTAGTTAAAGCAGTTATTGAAAAGTATGAAATCAAAAAACAGCTACGCTAAAATTATTCAAAATTTATTTTTTATACTTTAATCAAATAAAGTTATCTTTATGGGCTTTTAATGCCTGTAATTAATGATTTATTACTTTTATTATATCGATTAATCACAATATTCATAAAGTATGAGATTTATACTTAAATGCACCTTATTAATCGTACTAGTGATTAAAAGTTTAACAAAAAAGATGCATAGAAATGTTTTTTTTTATTATTTTTAACTTCTTTAAGCCAACCTAATTTAATCAGTCAGGTATCAAACGACTGCCGGGAGTCGCATAATAATGGAATTTCTATTGTGTCTCGTTCACACTTACTTGACGAGTTAAGTAGTAAATAAATAATAATACATATCCCTGACATTAACTTAATCAATAGCCTATTACTTCGATCGAAAACAAGCCTCCCCCAATAATTAAGTGAGAGCTCATTGAGTTAACCCTTTCGGAACGGAGTCATAAATTAATAAATGCTGTACCGTAACTGATGACGCTTTAATTGATGTACCAGCGTAATGTTATTCACTTGATGGTAAGGTGGCCATGAATAAGGGATTTCTTAGTAGTTTCTTTTAAAGTTTTTCCCATTTTTTAACGTTATTCAATTAAAAATCGATAAAAATAGATTAACATCTACAATGTTATTGACTTAGTTCTGTAATAACCATGGTTTCGTAAAGGAAACGGTCGTAAATTGCCCCAGAGTCGTTTTATGTTTGATTAAAGAAAAGCATTAAGAGACTTGACTATATCATTTTGCAAAAAATATATTGAATTTTTAATACAATATTGTCAATTTACTTTGCTTTTATCTAGCGGCATATAAATCTACAAAAAAAATAGGACAACGATTGAACACAATTTCCTGTCCCCAAAAATTGTTGTGTTTGGCAGAAAATAGCGGTTTCGAGCACTTATAAGCAAACTGGCGACCGCTTAACGAAATGGCATATTGTGTCATACAGTGTCATATAACTGGCAGTTAGTTAAATAAGTAAGCGCTCGCAATCGCTATTTTAAGAAGGAAGATGACGTTTGCCTCCCATAGGTACTAACCTTTAAACCAACCAACCTTTTCCTAAAACTTGAAAAAAAAAACTGTGACAAGGAACTTCTTTTCGTTGGCTATTGTTTGCGTCATCGTAATTTTCACGCGTTACGCACCCTAGCGGGGCAGTTTTCTATGTTTTAGTTTTGGTGGCCTAGATGTTGGTTTTTCGACACAGATGGCGCTATGATCTAGAAATAGTGTGCAAGAGATTGACCCCACACATTTTATTTCGTTTTATGTGAAAACCCCGCTATTTACGGCTTATATTACTTTATATTATTTTAAAAGGCGAAGAAACGAACCCATAAAATTAGTTTTGGTCGTGACGCATGGATTTTTACTTTTGGGGCAAGCAATGTATGGCGGGTCGACCGTGTCCTGTAACCCCCTTATTCATAATAACTCAAACAGTCTAATAAACCTATTTTAGCTATTATACTGTTTTTCACTTTCTGTCAAATGATGACAGCGTCAAGAAAGAATGAGACAAAACAGTGTAATAGTTAAAACAGGTTTATAAGACCATTTGAGTTATTATTATGAATAAGGGTGTTAGACTATACATGTGTAGGTTTTTATGTCTTTAGGAATTTTTTGCTTATTTTGATTGCCTTATTTATGTTAACAACGGATATTGATTCTTGAAAATGTTCACAAATTGTAACACGCTTTGAAACTTGTATATTTCTAACATATTTTTTTTCTTTGTCCATAGGTCCCAGAAGTAGGAGAGCTAAGAAGAAGCCAAGCACAGAAGAGAAGAGACCCAGAACAGCATTTAGTGCAGCGCAACTCGCAAGGCTAAAGGTTAGTTTTTACCTACTTTTAAAAATGATAGTTAAGCACAACTTAGGCTATTTATCAAATAATTAATTAATAATTGATATGAACTAAACTTGAAAGCGTAAAACATTATTTTAATGCCATTCTCTTGTCTTAGCTCTAAAAAGGTAATGGGTGAAAAATATAAAGAAAACTCTTGCACAAGTATTTGGAAATAAATAACCGTAGTTTATTGATATTCCTATTTTGAGGCCATAGGTCATTATAGTTGGACGTCAGAGTGGTACATAACACCAACGACCTTTATGTTACTCTAGACAGGCTTCTCTGAAGAAACTTTGTAAGCCAAGCCACTATGTAAATACTAGATAGAACATCTATAACTATGTAAATAGTTTTGTGGGACTACTGTAAACTCATTTGTAAATTCTGTTTGTATAATAAATAAATAAATAATAATAATAATAATCTTGGCGTGTGACGCTTGATGACGCGTTTAGTGTATTGGTTAGCGCTCATCACTATTACGCAGGCCGCCGTGGGTTCGAATCCCGCAAGGGGCAAATGTTTGTGTGATGAGCACGAACATTTGTACCTTTGTCATGGATGTTTTATGTATTTTACTATTCGTTGTCTGGTTCTTAAGCCTAGTCAGAGGCCCTATGGGCGGCTTGATAAAAATCTGAGAGCAAGGTTGGTCGCTTGCCTTGCAAAAACACCCTTCCGCTAATCCGTACTGACTGAGCCTGCGTTGTGGAGTATGGCTCATACTACTTCACATTTGAGGTAAGGCCTTTGCCCAGCAGTGGGATGCTTACAGGCTAACTTTACTTTTACTTTATGTGAAGATGTCACCTTTTCTAACCCATCCTTTTCTCCACAGCACGAGTTCGCCGAGAACCGGTACCTCACCGAGCGCAGGCGTCAGGCCCTCGCTGCAGAACTAGGTCTGGCTGAAGCTCAGATCAAGATCTGGTTCCAGAACAAAAGAGCCAAGATCAAAAAGGCTACTGGACAGCGAAACCCGCTGGCTTTGCAGCTGATGGCCCAGGGTCTGTATAACCATAGCACAGCCACTGAGAGTGATGAGGAAGAGGAAATTAATGTTACGTAGATGGTATTAAGGGGTTGAGTTCAGAATTTGATGAAAATTATCACAAAATAATATAAATTGCACTTGTAAAAAGCAACCGTGACTTTGTGACGGAAAGGAATCGAACCGGGCGTATGCCTATACCACTCGCACAGCCATACCATCACGCAGACTACGCGTTAAAAAGAAAGCGCTTGCAAAATTCAACAGGCTTGTTAATGTGACGGTGGCCGAGTGGTATAGGCATACGCCCGGATAGCGTAAGACACGGGGTTCGATTCCTCGTCTGTTACAGAGTCACGGTAGCTTTTTACAAGTGCAATTTATATTAGTACAGTTAAATTGGTTGAGGGTTGGGAGTTCTGAGTCCAGAATTCCAAAAAGCAATGTATAATTGGTGTTACTTACAAATAAAATATAACGATACGGTATAACTAGAACACGTGCATGTTGTACTTATGTGTTAAATAAAGTACTTTCTTTCTGGAAAGTGGTGGAAGTAATCCCGTATTGAATTATTTTAGTAACTATGTAAGTTTCTAAACTGAATTACAAAGTGTCGTGAAAAGTGTTAAAAGATATTACAAAAAAGATGAAATATAAAACCAAAAATTGCGCACGGGCGGGACTCGAACCAGCATCTTTCTGGCTAACCGGGCCAACTGCTCTTCCAATTGAGCTACCGTGCTGTCGGTCCGACCGCGCGAAATTCTTGGTCTCATTGAAACGTCATTGCGTGTCGTATCAATAAATCAATCAATTAAGAATAAAATATGACACTGTAAGTGTTAAAAAATTGTAAAAGATATTACAAATGACTTACGAGCGTACATTACACGATTGTAAAATAGTCACTTATAAATGTTAAATTATGTACTAAATGGATAAAGAAAACTAATGTAATTGAGTGCACTGCTATAGATTACAAGTGATAGATACGGCTATTAGAATTAAAATTAAGATCGTTGTTTTTGACGACGGCTTGTAATATTTTAAGTAAAGTCCGTTGTTTTTCACTGGTCGAATATTGTAAACAATCTTGACATTCCTTTTTAGCAAAAATATTCCTTTTAAAATAAGATACACACAAATCTTACAACATACATAGCTAATTCATCGTTCAACACTGAGATCTTTTAAAATTAAATAGTGTATTAATTTTATTTGCTGATATTATTTAAAAAGTTACAAAAAGATTGTTTGCAATGTTGGACTAGCAAAGATGAATGGAGTTTAGCACTGTTCATACAGATAGTAAAAAAACATTTTAATGTATTTTTCTTAGTGGGTTCTTTCTTTTGAACTTGTTCAAATATAAGTTAAATTTTTTTTTGATCTTTTGTATTTAATAATGAATTCTAAGTACCCGCAAGAAACTCATTTGTCAAATGTAATAAATAAAAATGTTCCTGATTGTAAATAAACATTATTCATAGTTTATTTATTTGCTCTAATGTAAAATTGCAATCTGTAAATCTATGCTTAAAGTTTTAAAATATTAATTATTGACTTTTAATTAAGATGCGATGCAGTAACCAACATAATGTTTAAGAATAACTTATTAGGTACAAAATAAAGTAAAGTTTTAAATTATTCGTAGTCAGAATAATTAGAAATTTATATCTCACTTCATGTTCTTCAAAGTCCTATTTTCATGCTTTAATAAAATCTCAAATAGACACTGGTGATTAACACGTTCTGGGACAGTAAACGTTTACAGGCGTGAAAACAATAAAACATCTATTGTGTCTGGAATAGTGTCCCGGAACGTGTTAAATAATACATTTAAATTTCGTATAACTATGTTACGGTAATATAATTATATCCCTAGGGATGTAACTATTTTACGGCTTAATTATCTTACTGCGACACATACACATTAAATTAAATTAATGAAGGTCAGTGATGACAAAATCACCACACGTTGTATAAATAATATTTGCAGACATTAAGCTTAAAGCCTTCTGCTTTCTAAACCGTAGTATACCATGACCGTACTAGGACCGTATCAGGCAAAAAAAATGTATTGAAAACTATGTCAATGTTACTACTAAAGCGTTCCGTCAACGACCAACACCGTCGCGTGTCATGCACGCAGCGTGTCAGAACCGGCAACATACGCTCTCGCTCCATATAACGGTGAGACAGAACGCTGTAGATCCGTTCAGTGGGCCAAGAAAAGCGTATTGTGTTACTTTTCATGTCTGATACGCTATTAACATCATGGTACGGTACGTGTAGTGGGCCCAGGGCCCCTATTTTTGAATCACTCGCTTCAAGATGGCGAGTGATTTTCGTTCGACGTAGTGTCAAAAGTTATAGAAAAAAAATCGTTTTCGAACGAAAATCACTCGCCATATCCAAGCGAGTAATTCAAAAATAGGGCCCCAGGAACCCTATTTTTTTAATCACTCGCGACAAGATGGCGAGTGATATTCAATGATTAAAGTCGAATTTTGGAATGAAAACCAGTTGTAATCTACACAAAAAGGATTGGAAAATCATTGCTTAATTTTGTGAGTACTCACGTGTAGATTTTGAGTGATTTCCGTTGATTTTTAATGTGTTTTCGAACGAAAATCACACGCCATATCCAAGCGAGTGATTAAAAAATGGAGCTCCAGGCCCCAGATTGTAACATTCAACTGGCTTCAGGACATTGGACTCAAATGTGTTAAATAAAAATGTATGTATTATAGTATGAACCTTCATGCACTTTTTGTAAATAAAATTATTTCTTTAGTGTTTAAGTTTTAGTCAAGAGGTTTCTTCCATACGCCGTTTTATTTTGTAAATATATTTTTTGTTAATTTAATTTTTATCAAACGATAACACGACTGTGCTAGTTTTATTTAGTGTTTATTGTAAAAAGATAATAAATTATATCTATGGTTTACACAATTGAAAGATTTTGTTTCATTCATTTTTCATGGCCCAAAAATAACAAAAAGAATTATCAATACATTCATTATAGAAAAGTATGAAAAAAAATATGATAAGAAGAATTATTTTATGTATTTATACAAGCGGCCCCAGCAAACTTTGTTTCAGCCCCGGCACCGCTAAGAAATGAAATGAAAGTAAGAAAGTAAGTATTCTTTAATTTTCTAATTTTGCGCGCAATATATATATTTTTTTTCTTTATAAGATCCTTCTCCTGGCAATAACAAACACAAAAAAAATAATTCGCGAAATCGGTCCAGCCGTTCACGCGTGATGGCGTCACCAAGGGAAATAAGGATTCATTGTTATATACAAAGATACAAGACAAGATAAAAAATAAGATAGAAGAGAGATTCATTAACATTCATAGGAGCACTGCAAAATACATAAGTTTTGGAACATATCAATGAAATGCTCTGACCCCAAAATTAGCAGCTAAGATAATAGATCAGCAGCAGTTAAAAGAAAATATCTAGACTAATAATTTCTATACAGGATGTAAAAAAAAGTACAAGCCAAATTCAAGGGGGTGGTTGCCAATCGAGTTTGGATTACAGAAAAAATAAATATTTAAAAAAAACTTGATAAAATATATTTTTTTTTCAAGATTTTTTTTCTGGTTTTCTAGACTCGACTCTTAACCGCCCTTACTTTTTTACAGCCTGTATAAGAAAGAATAACAGTATTTATAAGGTAAAATGTCCACGGATACCTAAAATTCTACACAGGGTGTAAAAAAGTACGAGCCAAATTCAAGGGGGTGGTTAAGAGTCGCGTCTAGCAAACAGGAAAATAAAAAAAAACTAGATTTTTTTTCACAAAATTTTCTTGAATTTTTAAAAATATTTTTCCTGTATTCTATTCTCGATTGACAACAACCCCCTTGAATTTGGCTCTTACTTTTTTTACACCCTGTATTGACTCGACCAGGGATCAAACCCACGACCACGGATGTGACGACAGTAAAACACGCTTAACCACTCCACCACAAAGAAGAATAGATAAGTATATTCGACTCAAATGAACCAAAACAAAACGCTCAATTAAAACCAATAAATTAAACTAATTACATCTAATACAAACATAAATCATAGCGCATAACCGTACTAAATCAAGCGCAATGATTTAACTGTACCGAGAATCGAACCTGCGTACTTTGATCTTTTCTGACTAAGTTTAGGCATGGTCGTTTTGTCAAAGCATTGGTTATGCTGAGTTCAAAGATGTTTCTTAAAAGTGGAGTAAATGGTAGTGTGGAAAAAGTAGCAGAAAATATGGCGAAAGCGGGTTGGCTGGCAACGTGTTAATGAAGTTTTAACTGTACCCCAATCACGAATAATTGCGTCAAAGTATTCATAATCATTTGTATGAGAATTTGAAAGCGCCTCTATCGGACGTTAAACAAACTAAAAATTTTACATTCAAATAAGATTTTTTTTTCATTTTAGTTAAATAGATCGTTAAATTTGTTTCTGGACGGGGCATATTTACGTTAGTATGACGTCATCTGCGGTAAGGCTTTCGAGCTTACTCATGACACGGGAGTGCTTCGTGCTGCCGACTGACGTAAACTCGCTTACGTGACGAATACGTAAAATGTTCGTGATTGGGGTACTGGTACAAGAAGTAAGGTCCGGTTGCACCAACATGCTAAGTATAGTACAGTCATGTTTTTTCTATAAAGTCTGACTGAAATTTGTCATTTTTAACCCCGCAAAAAGAGATGGGTGTTATATGTTTAATTTGTCTGTCTTTGTGTCTGTCGGTAGTATCGTAGCTTCTTAACGAATGAACCGATTTTGACATAATTCATAATCATAATCATAATCTTATAGTTAATTTTATCCCGAGTGGTCTTAGCCATCTTCTTCTTTCTTTTTAATTTAAGAGCTATGCTCTTGTGGAGTTTTCTCCATCTATCTCTATTCAGAGCCATCTCCTTGACCTCTTGGTACGACTTGACTACGACTACGACGGCCTTGGTCTTAGCCATGTTTCATGAAAAAAATCTGAGGTTTTTTTTCGAATAATTATTTACATTTAGTTGTGCTTTAATCTTATAACACATTTGGATTCCATCTGAAGTATGGTTTACAGCAATAACGAATAACACCCATGTTACCTAGGGTTTTTTTTAAATGAAAAGTTATCGTGGGGCGCGTATGATAAATATTTTTTAAGGATTTTTAACTAGTGGGTCATGTACTCAGACAAGTAAAATTATTAGATTTATTTCTTGAAATTAAATTAACAAACCAGTACCTAATTTTATTATGTATTCAAAAATTTTACAAAGAGCTGCATCCTCACCCTCGAAAATGTTCAAACAAAGGACATATTTCTCTAATTAGGGGAGAAAGGGGCAGCTTTTACCCATTGCATACTTTATATTTTACATGTATTTATTGTATATATGTAAAATTAAGTATGTTTTAGTATGTTATTGCAGTAGTTTATGTAGGTTTATTTTGTTACTATAAATATTAGTTAATTGTTGCTTTTTTATTTTATTTTTTTCTGTTTATTTTTTCGCTGCACCCATTGCCATCTCTCTGCATGACCTAAAGGTTTGACTGGCAGAGAATGCTTTCAGCATTAAGTCCACCTTTGTACACCATGATTTGTGCAATAAAATCTTTAAATAAATAAAAAAACTTATTATTACCGTACGTATTGAATAGTTATACAGACTCACTCATCATCATCATCATCAAATTTTAGAGCTTGGCTTTTGTTGGTGAAATTTTTCAATCCTTTTCGCTATTTCGCCGACTCCTGATACCACACAACATTTCACATTTGCTTTACTATTCGCTCCATATAGCTTATTCCTTCCTTCCTTCCTGCTTGTCCTACGTTTCTTTCTTCCTTCTATTCTGTCCTCTATAATAGTAAATGGTTTTGGTAAAGGAGAAGAGAAAATTGATAGAAACAATATTAATCATCAAATTTAAGAGCTATAGGCTATTGTCGGTGGTTTATTCCATAACTCCCAATTTGGGGAAGATTGGTATTGGGTAGCAGCGATATTAGTACCTACTGGCCAAAGGCTGAAGATATAGGATATCAGAATAGACTTATGACTGGGCATCAAGAGGAGGCAAATCTTCAGGTCTTAAGCTGCAGTGTGGAAGGCAAGAGGAAAACCACCACACTAAATCCCCTATTTTGAAGTTAAGATGATAAAGGACACTACTCCACCGACAAGAGACTAGCTCTTAAAAATATGATGGTATTTTTTTCATTTATTTTAACTACGAGTAAGAACATTGTACTTTGAGTTGTACCTACTATTGACGGACCTAATGCTTTAGTTAGGACACAATCAGATATTCTATATTAATGTTATAATTATCTAAGCGCACAGTCAAAGCTACCCCCACGTCCTCTAAACTGAAACAAACTCCCGCGCAGCCAATTAGGTGCGTGATGTATCGCCGTGACTAATTGCCGGCCAATTATACGTGTCATAGTTATGAGATATGGATGTATACAGGGTGTAACAAATTATATCTGTGATGGATGTTGAGGTATTTATTTTATTTATTTATTTATTTGTATAGGGGCAACAACAGCTTACATATAATGTTGATATTACATGAACAGTTTACTTATAAAGCCAATAATAGTTGACCACGACAAAATTTATATTGTATTGATTAGGAGATAGACAAATCATTAACGGTAAGAAGAACATAAAGTCGATATAACAATATTATGTGTGAACACAAACATGACGTTATTCGTGCGTATACCTAACGGTGTTAAGAAATGAATGACGCAGCAAGGAGGATACCATAAACTACAAGAATATGATTGCATGTGATCCTTAATCTAGAAAATTGAAATATGTGGTAAATGTCTTTTAAATTTCATAAAAAAACGAAATCTAAAAAAAATACATACAATAGCATGAGTACATAAAAATTAAATGAACGTTCAGCTGAGCGAATAACATATCACATGTCTACCCTACCATGAGAATGGTTATATATGATTTCCCAAAAATAAATAGGCATTAGATGGATACTTGCAGTCAGGCGTAAATTGTAAGAAAGGCCTTTTCTTCATACAGTGTCAATGGAAACTAATATTTCGGCAACACGAAAATATTACTAAAATATCTAAATTCATTTTTATGGTAAAAATGACTATAAAAACAGTGCCAAGTACACCTAGAAAAGAGAGATAAATAAATATAATAATAAATTGCAAGAATGTATAAACTGTCAAATCTGGCTAATCCAATCTGAAACTTAACAAAAGATTGACACCCTGTATTAGCTGAAATATTTCAGTACCGTTTAACGTTATTTATAAATAAACTAATGACTAATGATGAAACGTTGCCGTTACAAGAAATACCAGAATACTGGGCTGTTTGTGTAGGCCATAGATTACACTGAAAAATACTTTATTGCCTATTTTTTCCACTATAAATCAAAGATGAAAAGAAGGCAAAGATTGTGTAAATAGGTATAGGTATTGATTTTTTTAATGGTGCATGTCTTATTTTTAATTTTTGTCTGGTTTGTTTGTTTTTATATTTTTTTTCCTACCAAGTAATCTTAAATTTGCAAATATATCCTTATCCTAATACTCATAAAAATATAAAATAAAGACCAGATTAGAAAAATTCTTTGAACAAAACACAACATGGCTAATTTGAAAACGTGACCTATTTGACAGCAATCTACTATATAAAAATAAGTCGGATTTTCCTTCCTGACGCTATAACTCCAGAATGCACGAACCGATTTCCACGGTTTTGCATTCGTTGGTAAGGTCTCGGGCTCCGTGAGGTTTATAGCAAAGCAAATTCCCATAAAACGGGGCCGGGGCAGGACGGGGCTGGGGGCGAAACAAAGTGCGCTGGGACCGCTAGTCATTTATATAAATGTTTTTATTTATTCAGTCAATTAAGTTTGAAAGATCGGCCCTAAATAAAATAGACCTACTCTACGTATCTTTATTCTTTGCTTGAAAAAGTTCTAACCATAAAATGATGTATCAAAATACTTCTTTACCTCAGAAAAGTCCCTGAAATACCTGCCAATACCCGTACCATACTTACCATACTTCGTTTGCCAAAGCATAGTTATTCCAAAAATAAATCGTATGCACTCCCGTTGATGTACGAGGGTAGTTGACTGATTTAGAGGGTAGTACGTCATCAAACGTGTAAAATGTTTGCTATAGTGAGAGCGCGTGGGTTTGCTTGGATTTTATGTAATTTTTTTTGCAAATACTTATTTAGTATGTTTAATGAAATGTTATTCCAGTAATTTAAAAAGGTTTATTTATTACTATAAATATTAGTTTATTGTTAGATAAAATAAGATATCATTGTTTCGCAAGTGCTAGATTCAAACCAGCAACCTTTTGCTAACCGGGCCAAATCTATTTCCAATCGAGCTACCTTTTTAACTTCTACTTTTTCGGCTACTTTTTTAAATAAACGTTTAAAAATGGCGGCTTTCTGTGATTTTCTTCGTAATTTTTTAAGGCACTGAAATTGTTAAAAAACTGTCTTCGTTCAAATTGCTTGATTAAAACTTTTTTTTTCAGAAATCTTCCATGTTCAGACATCGATCAGTGACAAACTAACGTGCTTATTATATTTTAATATACATAATTGTATTTATAACTGCGCTAACAAACGACAGGTCCTGTCGCGACGCCATATGATTTATGTGTGTACGTCTGTACATTATCACTTGCAATTAAAACTACTAATCGTTTTAAAAGGGATGTATTGAGTTGAGTTAACTCATTATTGGCGATGAGAGAGTTAGTGGAGTGCTTTTTAAATGCGTGTAGTCGGTTTTACGAGCTTTTAATAACTACGTTTTACTTAAGTCGAGAATGGTGCATGCACCTCATGCCAACATAACACCAAAATCAATATAAATAGAAAAAACTACTAGTAATTGAGTATTTTACCCTTTAAATAATTTATTTTGTTTTATTTTAGTATTTGTTATTATAGCGGCAACAGAAATTCATAATTTGTTAAAATTTCAACTGTCTAGCCATCGTGGTTCTTGAGATATAGTCTAGTGACAGACAGACGGACGGACAGACAGCGAAGTCTTAGAAATAGGGTCCGGTTTATACCCTTTCGGAACAGATTCCTAAAAACTAGAGAATTGACTTATTTTTCTTGTTGAATCTTATTATCAAATTACCTGTCTTGCTTGATTATTTTTTTCTTAACATTAGTAATTTTCACATTAACGGAGATAATTTTAATATTAAAAATAATATTTTGGGCCATCATCATCATAAAAAGTCATAAAAGTCGTATATTTTTGCATATAGACCAACTAGGGGCACTTATACATGTCCTAACATAGACCCTACCATTATCAGCCAAAGGACGTCCACTGCCAAACAAAGGCCTGGCGTTCTCCACAGCGACAGGTCGAAAGCGGTCAGCATCCAGTGTGATCCTGCGATCTTTACAAGGTCGTCTGTTCACATTGAACTGACACCACCACAAACAAATCTAGTGCGCCATACTCCACTTGATCAACTCATACTATTTGTAAGTATGAGTTGATTAAGTGGAGTCAATTTCCACTTGATCAACTCATACAAATAGTTTCATATTTGAAATTTCAAGGAATACGTCATAATCTCGTCGTGTTTGCAACAATTTTTTTGCTTAGCATAGCTTTTCTATACGTAGTAATAACAAGTAACTGTCTGTCCGTCTCATATGTATACCTTATGTACATCTAATATGTATCTTATCTGATAAGTACTATGGATACTTGAAGCTTTATTCTTACGAGCTAATCGATAAAGGTTTAAAATAGCACTGACTCACATACTAGTACCTACAAACCACCATAAAAGGATGATGCGATCCAAACCGGTACTTTGCCAATACCACGCCGTGTGAAAACGACACAATGGCAAATCACTTCATTATTGAATGGGAATATCATTGTTTTGACACAATATAGCTGTGAAGAGTAGCTCTACTTAGTGTTGATGCAAGTATTTCACATTTCGGTGATGGGACCCATATCAAAATTTTAACTCAACAGTGCACAGATATTGAACTACAGAAGTGATCTATTTAATGCAATAACTATCATAGTCTGTTAGTGCGATAATCAACCTTTATGTTATCACTATCACTAAATTGGACTTTGGCTCGGACTTGGAATTGGAATTCTGAGTGACTTCACGACTAAAGAAAGAAATAAACTAAAAAAAAAAATAACACAACATTTTATCCCATATGGATTGGTTTTTAAAACAATAACCATCCTACCCAGTATTCCTACCTACAACGAAAAAGCACATGAAATAGTTTTTTGAAATTATTATAACAATGGACCTGTTTCTAGGTGTGCACCGAAAGTAAACTGTAAACTAAAGTTAATGTTTTTTTCTCTTCTAATTATTTGAAAAAATATTGACTGCAACTACAGAGTACAAATTGTTGATGGATCTAAATTATCTTAGCAACTGACAGCTGTTAAGTTCGACGTCTCTGAATCATTGTGGTCTGTCTCTTTTCTCTTTTCTTTAATTTAAAAAAGAAAGAGACATTTTATTTATCTTTAGTTTTACTCTGCGCATACATAGAGTAAGGTCCATCAGAAATTTGATAAAATGGTTATACTGACATTATTTCCATTATAGCGTAACGGAAAGACATTCCGTTGTAGCGATTGTAAGGTCTCAAACAGTCTGAATGTTTCTAGCACTTATAGTGAAAATACTAGACTCATTATAGAGACAATTGAAAACACTACATACTTAGACTCGTTATTAAGACAATGAGTGATAATGATGAATTAATAATAAGAGATCTTGAGAAACATTATCAAGCAATTATAAAAGACAATTCCGTACGTGTACCTGACTCGGCAGAGTCCACTGAAAACCAGCGTCAGGTCCTCTAGAGGACCTGGCTTATGCTGAGTGAGGTCCTATTGGTTGAACCACAACAACGCAAAACCACAATCCGAACAAAACCGGCATTATCGACGTTGGTGTTAAAACCGCTGAACTTAAGTGGGACTAGGCGGGCCACGTCCTCAGGATGTCTACTATGAGTGGTCCAAAATCGTCACTCACTGGCTGCCTACCGATGGACGCCGTCCGAAAGGCATAACCCGAAAGCGGTGGCGTTAGCTGTGCCGCATGCGTATTGAGGGCGGGCGGGTGGTGCATCCTGCATTTGCCTGAACTTACACTCAACGAGGTAACGTGTGGTTGGGTGCTTGCGCTGGCGTCGCTTAGCGGAAATCTAAAGCAAAATAATTGTATAAAATTCAACTCAATAATGGATTTCCGCAAATTAACACCTGATTCCATTAATTAGACCAGATATTTCTGCGGGTTTAAGAAATGCAGAGTTGTCGCAAAACTGGACTGCCATGGGAAACAGCAGCTCCAAGGACTCTACTGATTACTTCCTCAATGGAGACTTTTGTGGGATTCAGTAATGCAGAGATTCCGCAGAACTGTTCTACCATGAGAAACAGCTCCAAGTACTCTAGTGATTACTTCCTCAATGGAGATTTCTGTGGGTTTCAGAAATGCAGTGGTGACGCAAAACTGGACTGCCAAGGAAAACAGTCCCAAGGATTCCCCCTAGTCCCCTAGTGATTATTTCCTCAATGGAGATTTCTGCGGGAATCAGTAATGCAGAAATCCCGCAGAACTTGTCTGGGAACAGCCTAAAGGAGGCAGTTCGACTAGTGAGCTAAAGAGTTGCTAAAGACTTCCAAAAAAGTTCCAAAGCCCCAGGAATGCCAGGCAGCTTTCCACAACCCGCGTTATCAATAATTGGCGAGTGTGATGTGGCGAGCGGCCTCTTATTAATATGCTCTTATCGCTTCTGATGCACGACATTGGATTAATATGGACATGCCCATTGAACTACTATTACTAGCGTATGGAACAGACACCACGAACAAATCTTGTGCCACATGAATTGATGCCACTTGTCATCAACTCATGAAAACGGTTTCAGGTTTTCGAAATTCAAATTTAAGAATAGGTACGTCACAATTTTGGTCGTCGTATTTTGCGACATATTTTTTGCTTGGCATAGCTTCTCGATACGTACTAATAACAACTTATTTGGCATGCCTTTTGAAGAATCTTCAGGGGGCGTTTTGCGATCTTGTTTTAATCCATTCAAGTTACTAGCACTTTAATTCCCACTCAGCTAGCTGAGATGCCAAAGTGCTCTTGCCATCCAACTTTAGAAAAAATTAAATTAGTCTAGCAGTTAATATTGCTATACCTTAACAGGGTAATGTATGTACACTTAGTTTTTAAGATTAAAAACATGTAATTTACAACATTATGCAATAAATAAACTTGAACTTGAAGTAACTCCTTACTCAATAATATGGTCGAAATTAAGCCATCACAATCGCTACGCAATATTTGTTAAACCTTCAAGAGCAGAGCAGCCTAATTGTCAAAGCAAGGTACCACTACCCAGATACGAGTAAAACATATTTTGACAGTTCATTCGTAACTTTTTGCTTTTTGCATGTTTATTTTTTTTCTGAAGTTCCTGAAAATGTGAAGGTCATAATTTAAAGTGGCACTGAAAGTCACCAGTACCCAGCCTTACATATTCGCGGTCGTCGGCACATCCATACTATTCCCCGACATGCGCCCGCGCAACGTCGTGTGTGGTCCGCGGTGCGCGCCGCCATTATTTTTTATTTATTTATGTTTGTGGGATCTTATTAGATCCCGCTTTCTTGTTGGATTCTACAAATGTTGTATTTGCGTTGTGTTATTATGATGTTGTGTATAAAATTTGGTGTGGTATATGTAGGTGTTAGGTGTGGATTATTTATTATTTAAATAATATCAAAATTGTAAATTTTACTTAATATCAATTGCACTTGATAAAAGTAACTGTGTCAGACTAGGAATCAAACCGTGTGTACCTTACGCTATACGCGGGCGCATGCATAAACCACTCGGCCACTAACACATTATCAAGTCTGTTGAATTTTGCAAGTGCTTTCTTTTACGCGTATGAAGGCTGCGTCACTTTATATTAAATCCGTTAAAATAAAATGCTGCATTTGATTTAATAATAAATTCCTAACTTTGTTTTAGGTAAGTAGGTCTCTAATGAATCCAAACCTCCACTATTTATCACAAATAAACAAAACAGGCTGAAAGTCATAACATTTAATTATAAAACATTTTTTATAATATTTCTTCAACTCATTCAAGTTAAATTATGAAAAAACCTTACACTTATAATTGCTCCTACATCATTTAACATGTACTTAGCAACCAAATCGGTATCTACTCTTAAAAGGGCACGAAAAAACGATCACCAATCATTATCATTATCACCAATCAACGCCATATTTACCGAATGCCACCGAAGTTTGCCGACGACTTCCGATGTTTGCCGAGCGCTCCCGACGTTTGCCGAAGCACTTCGGTCATGATCTACTTTTCTACATTGTTTGGGGATTTCATAATTTCATTATCAGGAGCACATTTAAGTGGGAAAGCTAACTTACGCATTACTTTATATACAGGCTGTTATCAGCCCCGCAAGCAGAGAGTGTTGTTATTACTTCGTATAGACCATAAAATTACTATCCCTTTGGAATAGAACGACAAGAGCGAGATGTCACTAGCAGAAAACTGTGTGATAAAATGAGATGCGAGATGCGATGTAGCAGAACCGTTTTAGACGGTTGTCAGTCAGTTTAGAGCCCCATGGAGCCTCGCCGAAAAATTCTTTCATGTGATTTTTTATAAATTCAAGTGAAATTGTGTATATTTTTTAGAAATAGTTTTCCTGAAACATGGTGACTTGGTCGGTGATTGATTGTTGTTCATTACAGCGAAATAACACCAACAAAAATTCATTTACCAGGTAGATTAGTCCAAATCGAAGCCTCTTAATATATAATTTATATTAACCAATGCGCTTCAAATTTAAAGTACGCAGTTTGATTATTCTATTCTATAAACGTTAATTTACGTAAAAAGTAAAAACAGAATAACACAAGTAATGCATATTTACGAATATTTGTCTAAAGAAATAATTTTTCGTTTTACACCAGGGGCTGCATGTCCGATATTTTGTGTCGACTGTTTATCATACAGTAAACTAATATGTTTAACCTAGGAAGAAAGGTATAAATCACCTGGACGAACTGTAATCTCATTTTAAGTTACTAGTTTTACTTACTAAAGTTAGTTACAGCCATCAAAAATCGGTTTCGTTTGACAGCTTTTGCTTGTCCTTCTCTTCCGATAGGAATAGTAATTTTATGGTATTGTAGACACAGATATTATAATGTATAGAAAAGCTATGTCAAGCAAAAAATGTATCGTGCAACTCGATAACAAGATTATGACGTATTCCTTGCAATTTAAATGTCAAATTAGAAACCGTTTGTAGGTATAGGTAGGTACGTTGATGACAAGTGGCGTCAATTTATATGGCACGAATTTTTTCGTGGTGGCAGTTCCGTACGCTAGTAATAGTAGTTCAAAGTCCGCAAGTCGCTAGTGCGATGGAAACTTGTCAAAATAATTACGTCAAAACCTCTATCTCAACTACAAAAAAGCCATGCTAAAAATCGATTGAGTTCAAATTTTCATTTATTCATTTATTATTGTTAGTAAGATAGAGTTGTGTCTTGTGTAACACACAAAATAAGATATAGAAAGAAATAACAACGAATACTTTAAATAAATTGCTACCATGTCATTAGCTATTTGCGAGGCTTTTATTTTAGTAACACATGCCTTTCGAAAGACCATTTAAATCACAATCAACAAGAGCCTAGGAGATGTCTCTACAAAGTCCCATCCTAGGTGCGTATTGCGATGCAACCAACACGCTAGACAGATTTAAACAGCTGCTTTACTGACAAAATAGCATATCGTATTGCAATTCGTAATAAATTGATAATATTATTATAATCACAATCATCATCATCACCATTATCAGCCACAAGACCTCCACTTCTGAACTGAGGCATCTCCCTTAGTTTCCACAGTGATATGCATCCAGCGGTCTGCATCCAGTGTGCAACAAGGTCGTCTGCCCATTTTTATGGACGTCCTACGCTGCGCTTTTTACCAAAAGGTTTTCAATGTATAACTTTTCTGTCCCAGTGGCTATAAGAATTTATTTATTGGCATAAATCACATTACCTAGAAATTGGACAAAAACATTAAACGTAAGGTGTTTTTGTAAAAATTGTGTAAGAATCACAATATAAAAATATTAAAAATATTTTGATGGTATTGGGTAAAATGGGTATTTTAGATTTGCAAAATGAATAAAAAATGTGATCAAGAGTGGTCTTTTATTTGTCCTATCAAGTATTGAAAAAAAAATATGCAACATCATGTCTTCAAACTCGAAAGTGTTTATTTTAATTATACCCTAAATAGCCTTTTAAAAACAAAATCCAGACATCCTGTACATGAAAATAGTTCAAAAAGAATGAATTGTACTTACAGAAATAAACTAAGTATACTTTTCAAGCAGAGTACATACACGAGCAACAATATTTAAGCTCGGTCAATATAAAAAGGATACATATTGACTGAAAACGTTAAAGACAATTAGAACAGTTAGGTCTTTTGTTTCAGAAGATATTTTACTGTTTAAAGTCGATCACGATATGTTTGAACAGAAAAAGGAAGCTTTGGTTTTAAAATGATGGACAGAATAAGGAGCTTTTATTTGGACGAACCTTTTATTTTTGGTTTGATAATAAACCTTTATAAAACATCGATTTTTCCAATGGATAAAATCCATTTTATTAACTAAATTATCTAGAAATTCGACATTTTAATAAAAAATGGTTTCAAGATACATAAAAGTAAAGTTAGCCTGTAAGCATCCCACTGCTGGGCAAAGGCCTTACCTCAAATATGAGGTAGTATGAGCCATACTCCACCACGCGGGCTCAGTGCGGATTGGCGGAGGGGTGTTTGCAAGGCAAGCAACCAACCTAGCTGTCAGATTTTATCAAGCCCCCACAGGGCCTCTGACTAGGCTTAACGACTAATATCAACTGATATTAGCCAGGACCAACTGGTTAACGTGCCTTAAGAAGCACGGAAATGCTCGTGATATACGTCACTTAAATGGTCGGAAAGGTCACCCATCCAAACACCGACCGCGCAGTAAGTTGCTTAACTTCGATATGACGTCTAACCAAAGCGCTGCCACCACTGCGCTACGAGCACCTCAAGATACATATAGACTTAAAAACAAAATTAGTTGAAATATCCGTCGTGTTTCTCATCTTAGACCTCTTTACATTGAATAAATGATATAAAAAACAATCCAAATATTTTTTTTAAAGAAATTCTCACAAGCAAAGCAACGGACCGATAACTAGTTACGTTCTACTAACTATTGGTAACCAAAACTTCCTCTTAACAGCTCAAGAAACGCCACTCACTCACATCCGTTCAACAGCTGATTGAGAATTAAGGGCCAGATATTCCATTTTTACGATGTTTCGATTGAGTTTAAACATGGAAACACTAATTATTTAAATCTCGAATCTATATATGTTATAGAAGAAGATTACTAGAAAGCTGGATTGTGGTTGGAAACACGATTGTAATTACTTTGCTCGATAATAATTGCCTCAGAAGTGGGCCCCTTTTTTTTCGTATTTTCTATGTAGTTTTCAAATTATTGGACTTATATTTATGAAAATCACATATTTTAGTAGGTAATTCCATTCTACACATATACATGTTAAAATGATTTCAAAATGTTTGTTATTTAGATCAGAATAACGAAATATCTAAAAACACTTTATTTGACCTATTTCGACTTTTTTGATCTTGATTTGCTCAAGCTACACAGATGTGAGGAACAGAGGATTATAAGAATATACATTTTGACCACATAAGTGAGATCTCAGCTATGAATCAAATGTTTTTTTTTAGTTTTTATCGGTGTTATGTTCAGGCAAAGAAAGGTCCATTTTTTTCATTAGTCTGTATTCTTTCTTACAAGCAGCAAATTCTTCCAATTGTCTTTTTAAGATTACTTTAGACACCAAAGATGTTTAGGGCGTCCAATCGTTTTTTTCCAGTTTTATTAACATTTTCATTCATAAAACACTGATTTAGTGATTCTCACACTTGTGACGATGGTGATTCGCGCAACGACTTTGACGCAACAGTTGATCGTCGTGTCATCTCTGTTCTATACATGCAAGCAGAAATAGCGCTATCTTTTTATTCAAATGACAAGCACGAGATACCATTTCCTCATTCCCCTTGACGCCACTGCGAACGCTGGACCTATGTCAATTTTTGCAATTTTATTTGCGTACTTAATTACGTAAAACACCTAAGAACTAATAATAGCTAATTTCGCCGCGCCGCGTCACGCTCAGTTGGATCAGCACCAGTCTTATACTAATCAAAGGTCGCGAGTTCAAATCGGGGGTATCATGAATATTTTTCTACATAGTCACAATATTTTTTTAGAAAACGAAATAAGTATTTATTTTAATTTTTGGACATTTTAACATTTAAAATAAAAAAAATTAAAAATAAAAACTAATTAAATTTTTAGTTTTTTTTTTAAAGTAGCAAATCCTATTAAAAAAAATACATAATAATGAAAATAAATTTCAAAAAGAAAATTAGTATCAAAAACATCATCACCATGCGGATAAATCTCCTCAATGCCATGAGGATGGAACCTCCAACCTCTACGTGTTAAGCAAAATAAAAAGAGAAAGGCTGTAGCGACATATATAATTGTTGTGAATAAATGAACTATATTTTTGTACCAATCGTAGAGATGAATCCGTTTCTATAGTAACAGTATAAACAAAAAGCATAAAACACTCATGTCAAATTATTGTAGTTTTGAACATTTTCTCTATTTGGAAAAATCAGAGCTAAACCATAACTGTAGGTTTAGCAGTAATCTCAAATGCTAAAGCTGTGCCCTGGTGACTCTAGTATATTGGAGACGAGAAAATATTATATGAATTTGAGGGAGGGAGAAAATTATTAGGTGATAGGTCTATATTAATTTTATTTATTTATTTACATCTAGACTCCTGTGACAAAATACAAACATTGGAGGTTAAGTTAAGGTCGGTCTAGCTCTCTTCGTGTATGGAACTCAGGTTTCCATGTTATTTACGTACGTACGTACACATTTTCTGAATCGTGTAGTAATAATGCATTGACTATCTATCTCCTATTTGGTGACATGGACTTGAGCGACGAACATGGAGATTACTCAGTATAATCCAATTATATTTGCATTCAGAAATGTCAAATCTGAATATTTTTTTCAATTTTGTTCTGTCGAAAATGTGTGGAGACTGTCTTAATTTTATTTTTATAACCGTTCCTCAAATTGCTGTTACTGAATATCCAAAACAACTTTGGTGTTTGTGACACATAATAATTCTATTAATCTTGTAGTTAGCGCCAAATGGCGCTTCGGGGTCACGAAGGGTTCCGTACCATTATCTATGAAAATGGCATAAACATCATATCTGTTGTCAGGGAGTCCCATACAAAAGATATGAAGTCCTAATAATGGGGCAGCCCCTCATTATTATCATTATCAGAGTAGATAAGTTGTATGAGAGCAACCTGAAAAAAAACTGTTTTTTAAGTTTTTGTTTTTTCAACGGCAACATGAATACATCCTTCCTGAAAATTTCAACTGTCTTACTATCACGATTCATGAGATAAACCCTGGTGTTGCCCTTTCGGTGTAGGAACTCATGCTCATCATAATTCATTCCTTGTAGGGAGGTGTCTCAAAAATATTTTAAAATACATATTTTAGGCGGTGTGATTAGGATATAAAGAAACCCATGCCAAATTACAGTTTTATAGTAAAAAAGGTCTATAAGCTAGACTACAAAAAGTCAAACATGGCAAAACCATATATGGTTTATCAAAGTAATTGTGTGGGTGCGGTGCTCTAATTAACAAACCTAGACAGTTGAAATATGGCATCTAGCTATGTAATAATGTGTAAGCGAAGGAAAAAATCTGAAAACAAAAGAAAGTTTTTTAATTGTAGGGTCTGAAACCGTTATAATTAAGTGGATGGAAGCTTGCACAAAATATGTATTAATGATTTATGAATAAGCAAATAAATATTTCTATAAAAAGTTATGATATCCCAACAAAAACATCAATGTGAAAAATGATAGCCAAGTTCAATGCTCAGTATATTTGATAGTGAACTTCGCCGAAAAAAGTATTGCATCTAAATGAGAGATTACAACTAACTACTTTTGCCTTACTATTTTCTTACTTTCTAACACATGATAGTCAAGTCATTTTTATAGTTCAGGCTGATATTAAGCGAGTATTTTAAGCGTGGTGTGGGTGATTAATTTACTTGAACCATTTCACGGGACATCCAAAATATACGCGGGCGACGTCGCGGGAGACGACTAGTAAATAAAAAACTTTGATATTATTAAAGGATTACTGAAACGATAAAGAAACCTTTGTCTTTAATTTAGCTTTCCATATTTGTAATGTTAAACGGAAGCGTGAAACATACTGCGCAGACCCTAGATAAACTGGGAACAGGGCAAGAGAATGATGATGATGATTTGAAATGTTATGAATTTCAGTGTGTAAAAAAAACCATGACAAAATTCTCGTGATGGGTGAACTTTGACTTATATACCTACTGGTTTGTACGGAACCCTAAATTTGAAGTGCCATATCTGTAATGGTCTTCAGTCATCATCAATTGGAAGACTGATGGAAGATAGTAGTGAGACTATAACTGTGTCGACAAAAAGGATCTTAATATAAACCACCTAAATGTTATTACATTACATTTCCTACACCTATGGGTTGGCTGGAAGAGGTATCTTTTAGGGATAAGCCCACCTTTGTTCACATTGTGACTTCTTGTACCTATTTTCTGTACATCTTATAAGTGCAATAAAGAATATAATAAATGTTATCGGATATTCTTTCTTGTTTTTATAATGGTTACAGGTTGCTGGCATAAAGTGCTGACCAGTCGTGTGAGAATGAAATGCCACTCTTTGCGTTCCTTGTTCTTTCGATAAACGTTTAGACTAAAAAGCATGTATGGTGTACTAAAGAAACCATTTTGTAAAAGTTCTTAGGGGTTCTGCTAGATGGCGTGGGTATGTTACTTACAAAAGCGCATGAAGTATCTTATTCAAGAAAATTTTGTTCCTTAAATAAACACTAGATGGCTTAATTATACACGAGATTTGTACGACAAAGTTGACAGAAAAAGTTTTGTGCGGGGGTGCTGGTGGGGGAAGCGCCCCGCACTTTTAACAAGGGGGCGGGGCTTATGAGATAATTTGACGGAATAAGACGGCCTTAATGAAAACAAACACAAACGTGAAACCGCGAGCTTTTTAAACTTTTCAAGTTTTCCCGTCGGAAGCACTGCGCTTATGAACCACATCAATCAAATTATCAGCCTCTTATGAAACCGATTAAAAGCTATTCTATTAAGGAGAGGCGTTAAACAAACATTTCGGTTTGGGAACATACGGGAGGAAAGTGTGGAAGGGAACGCCACTTGAAGTTTTTTTTTGGCTCTGCGCGATTTGCGCCAGGCCAGTGTCATGTAAAATTAGGGAAACGGAAAAGGAAAAGAAAAACGGTAAAAAAGTGGAATACGGAATAAGCAAAGGATCAGGAGAGTATAAGAGTAAATAAATAATAAAATGAATATACGATAAATCTAATTTTTTTATAACTTTAAATTATTTAGAATAATGAAGGATGCAAGTCACTTGAAGTTATAAGCAGCCCTGAAAATTGCGAATGTCAAACTAATACAAAATCTCTTTCGCAACTAAATAGAAAGATCTCAAAAGTTTGAATATTGAAATAATTATTATTAATTAACATTGCCAATAAGATAGAGTTAAGTAACATTATTGATGACCAGGCTTATACATTGGGTAAATCTTTAAAGAATTTAATAAATCTGAAAATTTACAAAAACAACGCTAGTTAATGTGTTGTCTAAACATTTCTCCTGCAAAGACAACACTTAAAAAAGTTATTTCATAAAAACTTTACAATAAAAGAAACACCGAATTCAAAAACTAAATTAAAAAAAGATTGATTCATTAAAAAAAAGTCAATTTTAGGCTTAGAAATTATTTTTGGTGTCGTCAGGGCACGACGATGCTTGAGACGGCCGTAATGATGGCACCGACTCCAATAAGAAATATGATTCGCCTAAAATGGAGTCTCTTTCGTACCGAGATATAAGGTAGGTACGGAAAATAGTAAAATATACAAAAATACTACTACAACCGCCAAATAGGTAACTGTTTTACAAAACGTTCGTAATTCCTAACCGTATGTTTCCAGTATAAATCGTTCGCCTTGTACAATCGCAGTCGGGATCAAAAAATGTATTGGTGCAAAGCTCTCGGTCTATTACAGCGGTGTAGCGCGACCAACGAGTTTGATACTTGAGCTGAATTATCGTCTTGATACTTTAGGTAACCATTTTTTTATTTGACTCTTTGGCCATTTAAACTTGAGTTATCTATCATCTTGACAATATTTCAAAGAACGTTTGAATAAAAATAGTAATACAAATGACTAGTTGATTAATTAATTAAATTTGACGAAAATAAAAGCTTTATAGAAACAATAAAACGACAAAGGTGTGTCTAATAATTATTTAAAATCATTGGTAAGTAAATAAAAAAAGATATTGGCCATTTAAAAGTCAAGATGAATTTGACCCTTTTCTTATAAATGTCTTCTGCATAATGCAAAAAAAAGCTCTTTTAAGACTGCCACATCAACAAAACTAGTGTCAACGACATCGATAACTCCTAGGTTTAAGCTAAATTTTAATTAAATAGAATACAATATAACCGTAAATAACTGTAAATTACAATAACAGCACTTCAAAAACCATAGACAAGTCATTGACACAATTAAAACATAGACACTAATTGGTGCCTTGTACCTTAATTAAAAAAAGCTCGCACAAAAAAGTCTACACGAAAAAACTTATATTAAATGATCAAGACATCGGAATCGCAATCAAGGCATTGTAGGCATACCTCGACTTGGGTGGTCTAAAGCTGGTTGTATGGTTGTCCCTTTCTGCCTTGGGAAAAAAGGGTTAAGCGATCTCACTCGCTCACTTTAGTGGCCAAAGAATATGTAAATGAGACATGCCATTATTATTTGCAGATTTGTGAATACTGCCTCCGTTTTAAACTGTCTCCGATTTGTACACTAGTAATATGAATATTGTTTATTGTAAATAGTTGTAATCGTTTTATGTAAATTTTATTTGCCAAAGATTATGCGGATTGTTTTTACTGTTTACGAGTTTAATTATTTGAACAGTTGGTGAATTGGTTTCTTCGATTGCTGTGACAATTGTTATTTAGCTCCACAGACTGTACTGTATTCATGAATTCCTGGGTGCGTATTGCGATGTTGCTTTGACAGAGCAGTTCTGTTTTTAAACGGATTTGCAAATTCGTACTGCGATTTCGTTTAATCTACTCTACAGATTAGCGTTGGACAGCACTACAAGAGTGCAAAATAGAAATATTTTAATTTTTCTTAAGATGCATCGCAATGCCAATTTGGCGACTCAACTAGTTGAGTGGGAATTGAACTGCCTGAAACTTGACCGGATTAAAACAAGATCACGATATCCCTTGATTAAATAATATCAGAAATTAAATAAATCTATTTCTATTCTAAAAAGATAAGTCGTGCTAATTACACTCGAGAACGGGTCGACGGATTATCATGCTTTTTTTTGGTGGATTCGCCTTTGCTCTGAATACGACACAGGACAAGTTCTACTCGAGCGTTACTATATAAAAAAAATACACACCTACAGATTTTTCATTTAGCGAAATGAAGTATATTTGATTTGGCTCTATATTTCAATGATTTTAATTGCGTGAAATATGTTTATAAATTATCCAACTTATATTTGTATCCTAAATTACTTCTTGTAGGTAAAATAATGTTTAAATCGTTTTATTTGATCATTGTGTCACATCTGCAATTTCAATTACTCTTTGCATTTCACCTTTCAACATTAGCCCTTTTGCGAATTTGCTGCTACACCCCTCTCTATCTCACACTAACTATCTCCTTCCCGCATGCTCCTGTGACCTTTCCCGATATGCCCTATCTCTTTTTAATTACTTACAAATTACCGGCTATCTCGCTCTTTCATCTTGAAAGTTATTAAAGGCTTATTAATGACAATATATTTTGATGAATTACGTTTTATGGCAAAAATAACGTTGGGCTGTTATTATTACAGAACCGAGATGGGTTGGTGGTAGAAATGTTTGTGGAAGTCTTGGGATCGATTTCTGGAAAGGAAAAAAATACTTTTAAATTAAATTACTTATGTAGAGCTTTGGGGATATAATACTAGTAGAATTTGATGGAAAAAATCTTGATGACCTTCTATTTTAAAAATCTCACTTCCTACATGCAGATCTACTTTTTTCCTACTAATTAATACTATAAATGACAAAGTCTGATAGATATATATGATGGTGGTCTCTGGCGCCTAACCACTTTATAACGACAATCGCTTGCACACAAGTCACAAACACGGGCGTCACTTCAAACAAAAGACGACGCGAAGTGAGAGATATTTTGGATCTTAAGGTGGTTAGGCAGTGGTGGCCTCGATAGTGTGTTATGTCCGATTTTGACGAGTTTTAACATCGACAGACATAGGGAATCATTTCCTAGGTTTTTATTCCTAAGAAGAAGATTGTTCACTCAAACGCGTCAACAAATCACCAGTCTGCAGTACCTAACAATGCTTTTGATTCAGCCGGGAATGAAACCCGGAACCTGGTGCATCCAAGACGGCTTACGACTTAGTAACCGTATGTTGCTAATACTCTGGAACCTTGTCAAATTAACCTCGATATCTCTTTCGCAACTTTAAATAAACTTCACAAGTATCTAAATAATTAGTGAATTCAACATCATTTTTTTATTCGTTCAAAGCTGCAAAGTTATTTAATAATTAGTACATTTTTAATTTAATAATTTATTGTTGTCAATAAGATAGATCTATGTTAACATACAGAACAAGAAATCTCAAGAAATAACAATAATAATTTGACAAAAAATGTTTGCCAAGCGCATTGGAAATTTGCGGGGCTTAAGCCTTCATATAACTGAGATTTTTTACTATATTATACTATACTTATTTACAATATACTATAAAATACTTATTATTATACTATAGTACTAGCTGTGCCCGCGACTTCGTCCGCGTGGAATAGTGACTTTGGATAGAATTTTTAATTTATAGGCTTATGATTTTACAAATAAGATACTTAAGTATAAGTACTTATAAGTACGCAAGATATAAAGTATTTATATAGTACATTTTAGTACTCACTTATCATTAAAATTGGCCATATTACAACAATAAGAAGCAAGTAGTAGGTACATCAAAGGTGATCAATTATTATGACCATACCGATTATTTGGACGTTCACAATTTGTATTTCGATTAGGAATTCCTTTGTTTGATAGGATAATATGGTTACTTTACTTTTAACTACTACTTTGCCACAAAAAAAACTACTACTTTACTAACATTTTACTTTGTTGTGTGGAAAAAATGGATCTAAATAAAAATTTTTTCATGGCACTGTTTTGTTATACTTTGGCAAGTACCATAAAGTACCAAATATTCATTTAATTTATACAAACCAATATGGAGGAAACACTACACATTGAATTAAAACACTTTACAGATTCATTTCCACCCACATTTATTTTAAATTGTTTCGCCTCGGCCCCGTCCCGCCTTAGCCCCGGCCCCATCGAACGGGATAAAAAGTATCCTATGTCCTTCTCCTGGTACTAAGCTACCTCCCCACCGTTTCGTCCCGGTCCCGTGCTACCCCAGCCCCGGCCCCGTCTAGCGGGACAAAAAGTATCCTATATGCTTTTCCTGATTCTAAGCTACCACCCCACCAACTTTCAGCCAAATCGGTTCAGCCGTTCTCAAGTTATAAGTGTTGTAACAAACACGACTTTCTTTTATATATATATATTTTCTGCCTACCCCCTAAGTCTATTGGCGTGATTATTTCTATCCTAGTTTACTCTCCAAGTGATGCTGAGTCAAATAAAAAAAGCCCCATCAAAATCGGTCCAGTAGATTCTGAGATTAGCCCGGACAAACAGACAGACAGACAGACAGACAGACAGACAGACAAAAATTTTAAAAATTGTTGTTTTGGCTTCTATTACGGTAATAAAGACCCCCTGTAACAATTTTTCATAAAAATCTTCAATGTACAGAAATCGATCTTTTACAGTCTTATTATATGTATATATAAACTACCCACGGCAGTATTTATTAGAACAATGAACCAACCTCACAATACCTCATTCCGATCTTCACGATTGTTCTCAAAATCAAATCACAACAGCTACACATCTCAATTCAATTAGGTCTACATATCCTTACAATCTCCTCAACGATCTGACATCGCTATCAGATTTCAGATCAATTATGAGACACTGGCTGTTTTGACAGCGGCTGTCACTTTGACAGCGCGTCAACGTGACAGCTAAAATGGCGGGCGAGCAATTAGGGCGGGGGGTCACGTTGAGGTTATGTTGAATGGAATCGGGTTTTAACACTTTTTTTGTTGATTTTGAGTGGGCTAGTAAAGAGGCTCTGTAATCTATATATTTTTCATTCTCGCCCTAGTATGAATGAAGTATTTAATTATGTATAATGAAAAGAGCGGTGGATAGCATTTTAATACGTTAGGTCTGCCATTTGTAAAATTTCACAGTAGGTATTTTAAAATTTCGTAAGACACCCATTTTGATGGCCATATTATTTTAAGTGCTTTATTTTATAAGTAAACCTGGGACAGGTATTATTATTTTAAAAATATAGCTACTTTTTAGTAAAATAACTGTAAGGCATAACGTATGTTTGTATATTCTAGTATTTTCAATTATCATAAGCAGCCAATTATATCCTTTCTCATTTGTTTACTTTTTATCTGTCAATTCTGACAAAAGATCACAGTATTTAAGTAATATATCTCTATGACAACGACAGCACTTTACAACTTTTCATAATTGTATATGATCATCCCTGTCACTCAGATAAGTCTCAATGATGACCCCAAGTCATAGAATCGATTAATCTGACAGAAACAAACATATGAAAATCATACTATACAACACACCAAGTTATTTCATACATTTTCATATTTAATAATAAATCTTTAACTCGCAGGAATAAGGAAGGTTTTCAATAGCATTTGGTTAAATGACGGTAGAAGAAAAACGGTTGGGAATTAAAAGCGATCGAATGGGATCAATACGAGAATGAATTTTGAAAATAGAATGCGTAAGCGCTGGCCAATCAGCTGTTAGGGCTGTCACTACAAAAGCTGTGAAAAATGTTTTTTTAATCTTCGACGAATAACGAGCGTGGTGTCATAAGTTTATCGTGCCTGTATTTGTGTACTTATATATGTCTGTGGTATCGTAGAGACCAAACGAATGAACCGATTTTAATTTAGTTTTTTGTCTTCTTCTTCTTCTGCCTCGCCTTATCCCGTTACGCGGGGTCGGCCTTCTCAATCATGTGACGCCATTTATTTCTATCTAGAGCGTCTTGCTCTTGGAGTCCTAATACTCTCATGTCCCTTTGGACATTTGTCATCCAGGTGGTATGGGGTCTTCCCCTTCTCCTTTTCTTGGTATCAATGAAAGGCACTTCTTAACCACGTGGTTTTCGGGCCTTCTCATAACGTGACCGTACCATCTTAGTCTGGCCTCCGAGATTTTATGAGTTATGGAAACTTTGAAACTCCCTCGAACGTATTCATTGCGCACCTTATCTTTAAGCGTAACCCTGCCCGACCAACGCAACATACGACTCTGTATGCAGTCTCTGTTCTTGTTCTTAATTTAGTTTTTTGTGACAATGATAATATTATCCAGAGTGTTTTTAGCCATGTTTCATGAAAATCTGTTCAGCCGTTTAAAGATCATCAGCTTTTTAATACTTATAGTTACAGTACCATGACTTTAAATACGACATGTGACTGGGGCTCTTTATTTTTTTATTAATTTTGGATTAATCAATGAAACAATCATAATTATAATAATTAATAAACTAATGAATAATATAAAAGAAACCTTTTTATTTATTTTCAGTTACTCAAAACTCCTTGCAATGAGCCAGCCCTACCACCAGCCAATCAGAGGCAAGCGCGCGCGCCGCTCTATCGCGCAAAACAAACGCGCGCTGGGTGGCCGCTAATATATCAATTGCGTACGAGTGGTGCAGGCGCGGGTTCGATTCCTCGTGCAAATGTGTAGTGAGGGATGGGGTTCGATTCTATGTGTAGTGAGCAACAGTTCTTACTGCAATGAATGGGTAACCGGGATCTACAGATGCTAAAAGGTGTACGATAAGATACAATATGACATTGGGCTCAATTCTGGGTATACAACGTATAAAACTTACACTTAGTACGTCTCTTTCCAAATAAATTAAAAGAGACAAATTACAATGATTTACAGCTGTCAGTTTCTAAGCAAAGTTAGGAGTCCAGAGACAATTTTGTTATTTATTTTCCTGAGCAACTGACAGTTCTTTAGTTTGACATCTCAATCAAACAATCATTGAAGTTTATATATTTTTTTAAAAACACAGCCATTTACTTTAGTTTTAATCGTCCATAGCGAGAATTAAGCACATTGATAAAAAAATCACGTGGCATTGTTTTGGTGGCGCTGCGGTGGCAAAAAAATAATATAAATTGCTCTTGTAAAAAGCAACCGCACGAAAGAAATCAAAATGCATAGAAATCGTGACCCGGATAGGCAATAGCTGTATTTTCTTTAAAAAACAAAAGTCGATCGGGGTACTTTTTTCGTAAACGAACTGCATGAGAATTGGTCCCTGATAATGCTATTTTGACATTTTAAGTTTTGACATGAAATGTATAGGAGTTGATTCGCATGTAAATACATGTAATCATATTTGTTTATCTTAATTATTTTAGAAGAACTAACGTAACCGACATAGGTAGCCCTGAGAATCAGTACCTACTAAGCTTTAGTAAGTGGCAATGGGCAGGGTCCATAGCGCAAAGAATTGATGATGGCCGTTGGGGCGGAAAAGATCTAGATTCGACCCAAGGCGGAGCGTAGGACGTCCACCAACCAGGTGGACAAACGACCTTGTAAAGATCGCAGGATGACACTGGATGCAGACCGCTCACAACCGGTGGAAAACCGTGAGGGAGGCCTATGTTCAGCAGTGGACGTCCTTTGGCTGATAATGATGATGATGTCGAATGATATCTTAATATATTAATAAACTTTTTAAATGATCGTAAGGAAATTTCAAAGTTGTGCTAAAATTACTGTTTATTTATAAAAACAAGGAGTATTGGCAATTTTAAAACAATTTTGAGGAATAACAAATGTGAAGAGGTTATACCCAGTTTTAAAAATATTTCTTATCAATAGGAAAAAGAAAACCCGGAAAAACTAGTCGTCCAATACAATGCCTTTGTTAACTAGAAATCTAGCTAGAAGTACCAATTATAAAAAATAAAAACCTTTTCACACATTAGTTCTATAAAGGTGCTATAATCAGCAATCACGTACCACAATCAGTCAAACGAACAACTCAAAAACGCATCGAACTATCAAATTAACAAGATATAAAGTTCCAACTGTAAAAATAATATAAAAAAAGCTAAACACAGGTGTCATGACAAGAAATAAACGGGTGAATGACCTTTTGACGTCGGAATAAAAATGGCGGGCCACCCACGACGCCGCGGTCGCGTATAAACGACCATTTTTCGAAGACCTTTCATTTCTTATAACTTTTAGTAAGATAGAGGTCCTTATAAATTGGATGGTTTAACGCCGAGTATAAGATGAACCGCGGTTGTGAATATATTGGTTAAAATGAGAGGTCAAGAGTCTTTGGTTTTGTATTTTAAGCTTATAAAGGTGCTATCTATAATATGGCAAACACCTAGCCCACACACTAAGCACTAAATAGGTTTCGAACCACAAATAATACTAAACCTGGGGCTAATTTTAGTGCTGTTTTTCTTAGCTGCAGAATTTATTACGAAATAGCTTTTGTCGTAAAAGTTTTACGTAATTTGTGAAGTACGATGATTTGTTGTTTGATATTTTACAAATATTTTACAATTACAAATTACACGTAGCTATTAAAATGGTTTGAGAAATAACTAACTTTTTTATATATATAAAAATAGTATAACTATTGGTATGGTTAAAGTAAATACTGTCAGTGAGGTGTGCCATTTTTCGAACATTCTGTACGTATTAGGTCTCTTTTACAACGTATTCGTTTCAGATGAGAAAGTAAAAAAAGAATAAAACTTATCATAAACTTACCTTGATTGTAATAATCTAAAGTGAATGCTGGCTTCTTCATTCTCAAAAAGCACTTAAATTCATAAGTCCATCTTTTCACTATAAAAATTTTCAATTTCAAAACCTATCACACACTCGATGTATATGCCAAAAATATTTAACCACTTTTACTTAATGTCTATGCAACAAAATTACTAAGAAACTTGTAATAGTTATATTCGGGATTGCTAAAGTGTAATTTCTCTTCAGTTACTCCGTGATCTCATGGCGCTTGTAACGGTGCCGAAATATCGGAAGCTCATAAATAATAAGGTACATGGTAGCAATCCCGTATCTAACTATTCTAATGTTAGTGATCATGACAGTTTAAAAGAAACAGCACTTTCTCAATGTTTTACAAAGAAACAGTTAAATAATCGCGGGAATGCAAAACTTACGCATTCGTTATCGCGTGGCTTGTAGCCAACTGACAGTAACAACTTTATTTCAACTACCTTCAATAATAGATTTGTTTTACCCTCGTTTTAATAAAAAAAATCATTAATCGAAAATAAACGGTACCTATATTTATGTTTGTTTTTAAATGTTGAATAGCTGCTGCTGTGTTGGTTTTAAATGAAGCAAAAGAGTAAAAAAAAAATTCAAAAATTCAAAATCTTTATTTCAATTAAGGTCATGAAATTACACGTAAGAACTTCAAATATAAAAATTAAAATAAATGTGCGAAACATGTCTCCTTATCTTTTGGGCCCTAGCGCTTCGAGACAGAACACAGACAATATTTAGGCAAGTGCTGAGAAGAAACGCCGGAACAAACTCAGTCACCACTTGCTGCCGTAAAATCAGTAAAAAGGGATTACCGACAAAACTGCATTAATATCATTGACAGCTGTTTGTTTGACGTTTATCTATGGTCCGAAGAAGCGCAACTGGGCCTAAAATTATGTAAGATCCTAGTAAGTTTAGGTGTAACTTTAAGAAATAATCTGTCAAGTAAACAGTTTTGAGCTTTCTTAGAACTAGTTGATAAAAGCTTATACTTTAGATAACTGTCAGCCGAATCCAATCCAATCACGATATAAATTGATTGTTTGTAAACAAACGCCGAGAGAAATTAAAATAAAAACTGTTCGAAACAAAATCACCTTCAATTGTCAGCTCTAAACTTTAATTTAGTTGTCAAAAAAAACTTTAATAGTGTCGTTTAGGGTGCAAATAATAAGGGGTGTGTAAAAATAGCAGTACATCTAGAGTTGTCACTCTTAAGAATTTGGGGTGACCGTGAACAGTACGCGGGGGATTACATGGAGATAAATGAATAAGTTTTCTCTAAACCTTAATCTTTACTAAATCCCACACAGATGTGTTTATTTATCAACATACTTTATTTATTCTTTTGTTTACGCAACCGCCGGCGTCCTATCGATCCGTGAGGCTTTATAAGGGTGAATATCCCAAGCGTAATTTTTTTGCGTCCGGGCTGAGAATCGTCATGTACTAAAAAGATACACTTTTGTAATTTTTTTTCTTGAAAGTAAACTTTTGTATCCATACCAGGCCATAAATATAAATTGTATAAAATATTTCAGTTACCTGAAAAAAATTAAATTACCTCACAATTCTAAGTTTGGTGGCTTGTCCGCAATCCGTTTTGCTGGATATTTCCCTCAGTCTAAAGAAAATTACAGGAAATTTTTCAAATTCATTTATTTTATTTCCATTCGGATTAATTTTCCCATCTGCTGTTAGTGATATTTTCATATTTGGTGCGTTACCTAACCCTAGAGCATGACAAGATGGTCTGTCCGCGCGAAATTAACAATTTTGGTGGCATCTAAGAAAGAGACAACCTAACCCGCATAAACGAACAAAAAAAAATATTGTTCCCGACTCTCACTCCAGTCAGCCGGGCACTCACGCGCAGTGAAGAAACAGGTGCGCTATCTTGTTGCGTTTTTCCGCCAAAAATGGAAGTATTCCATTTTTTTACCTCCGGACAAAAAATCTGCAATTTTGGTGTTCCTGTTTAAATTACTTTTTAGTAATTAATTTGTTGTGGCAATGCAGTGTTTTATGAACGCATGGTGTGCTTTTAAAGTGATATAAAGTTTGGTAGAATATCCGAAACAGTTTTTATTTTACGTATTTTTTTATATAAAATTTCAATTTTGGTGGTGCAATTTTGGTGGTTTTGGTGGTAATTTGGTACACCAAAATTGCTTAGCTAACACCAAAATTAGACGAGATCGAGAAGTTCTATTGGCAGTTGTACACCTCAGTTGCCAAACCAGTTGATAGCCCGACAGGGCTCTGACAAGAGACCCAAGAGCTATCCTAACCCGTCACTACACCAAAGACATCCCAGACATCAGCCTCTACGAGATTAGGATGGCCCTGAAACAGCTTAAAACAACAAGGCACCTGGCCAGGACGGAATCACATCAGAGCTTCTGAATGCGGGTGGAACACCTTCAGAGACTCTTTAATTCCGTGCTGCTAAAGGGCATGATGCCTGAGGCATGGAACAGGAGTGTGGTGGTGTTGTTCTTCAAACAAGGAGACATAACCTTATTGAAGAACTATAGACCCATCTCACTCCTGATTTATGTCTACAATCTGTTCTCAAGAGTCATCACGAATCGCCTCGCACGTAGGTTTGATGACTTCCAGCCTCCCCCCGAATAAGCTAGATTTCGAAAAGGCTACAGTACCATAGACCACATCCATACGCTTAGGCAAATAATACAGAAGTCCGAGGAGTATAATATGCCTCTACGTTTAGCGTTTGTGAACTATGAGAAGGCCTTTGATTCGTTTGAAACTTGAGCGGTGCTTCGGTCTCTTCAGCGGTGTCACATAGACTATAGGTATATAGAAGTGTTAAAGTGTCTGTATAACAACGCCACCATGTCGGTACGCCTTCAAGCCCCTGGAATAGGAAGGATTCGGCATCAAAGTAAATGGCGAATACATCATACATCTCCGGTTTGTCGATGATATAGTCCGTGTGGCAAAGACGCTGGATGATCTTGGCACTATGCTCGAAGATCTTAAACGAGTATCCCAACAAGTGGGTCTTAAAATGAACATGGAAAAGACGAAAATTATGTCGAGTTCCCGTGTTGTACCCACTCCGGTATCTGTTGGGAACACAACTCTTGAAGTTGTCGATGCGTACGTCTACCTTGGACAAGTGGTCTAATTAGGTAGGTCCAACTTTGAGAAAGAAGTCAATCGACGAATCCAACTCGGCTGGGCAGCGTTCGGGAAACTGCGCAAGAGCGTCTTCTCGTCTCAACTACCTCAGTGTCCGAAGATGAAAGTCTTTAACCAGTGTGTGTTACCTGTGATGACATACGGATCCGAAACGTGGTCTCTAACTATGGTAACTATGGGCCTCATAAAGAAGCTCAAAATCACACAACGAGCGATGGAGAGGGCTATGCTCGGTGTTTCTCTACGAGATCGAATCAGAAACGAGGAGATACGTAGAAGAACTAAAGTAACGGATATAGCCCTACGAATCAGTTAGCTTAAGTGGCAGTGGGTAGGGCACATAGCACGTAGAACTGATGGCCGATGGGGCAGAAAAGTTCTAGATTGGAGACCCTTCGACCAAAAGCGCAGCGTAGGATGACCACTGACAATGGATAGACGACCTTGTAAAGATCGCAGGATCGCACTGGATGCAGACCGTTTACAAACGGTCGCTGTGGAAAGCCGTGTGGAAGGCCTATGTTCAGCAGTGGACGTCCTTTGTCTGATAATGATGATGATGATGATTTCTAATATAACGGCGGTTAATCGTGGCTTTTTATTACTAAGCGCGGTTTCTCGCAACTTCATCTGGTGATTGTCTGAGGCACAGAGAGCTTAAACCATTGAACAACTTAGTTAGTTACTTAGTTTGGCTGGGGTGTTTCCGCACTTAGCCTCACGATTGGGCCATTGTACGTATATCCCTCCTTTTTCATTCTAACCACCCCAGGCTCTCCCAGAAGGCTAGCAAACTGCCTAGATTGCTAAAGACCTCTGGGAATGTTGCCGGGGATTTGAGAAAGTTTGCCCGTTGTTCCATCACACCCATACACTCCATGAGCACATGCTGTGGTGTTTCTTCTGCCCCCATGCAACCTCTGCATAGGGGACTGTCTGTGACACCTATTGTGAATAGATGTTTGTTTAAGAGACTGTGGCCAGCTATAGTGCCTATAACCATGTGCAGTTTGTCTCTTGGTAACCGGATGAGGTTGCGGGCAAGCCTTTTCGAAGCTTCCGGAATTGCGTTCTTTGTTTGCCTGCAACCTTTACCATTTCTCCACGCTGCTTCGGTTTCTGCACGTAGCCAAGTTCTTATTTGGGCCTGCGGTATGGGTAGTAATGGTTCCGGGCCATATACTGTTGTCGCCGAGCCCCTCTTGGCTAGTTCGTCGGCAGCGTCGTTGCCTAGTGAGTTACTGTGTCCTTTGATCCATTGCAAGGTTACCTCATTTGTGCTTGCTATGGATTGGAGTGCTTTATGGCACTCCCAAATAAGGACAGTTTTGATGCTATTGTTTTGTAGGGCCTGGAGCACCGATGCGCTGTCCGAGACGATTTTAATGTGTTGGTTTTTTACGTCTCTGGCTGCAACCGCCTGTGCGTCTCTGGTGATGCCTATACATTCTGCTTGAAAGATTGTATTTAGCTTGTCAAGAGTAGTTGATATATTAATATTTAGGTCATTCGAGAAGACTCCAGCTCCTGTACCCTGTGAGGTTTTGGATTATTATCATTGAACAACTATTACTAGCTCAAGGAAGTGACACCACGAACAAATATCGTGCCTCATGAATTGACGCCACTGGCCATCAACTTGTACAAAAGGTTTCTTATTCGAAAATCAAATTTCAAGGAATTCGCCACAATTTCGTCGTCGTTTGTCATTTTTGCTTGACATATAGCTTCTCTCTAAGTAGTAATAACAACTCACTGGCTAAAACCTACTAGTGTGTATTGGGAACGTGCACGATAGTAGCGCCCTCTGGCAAACGCGACTTTCAGGGCACCTGTCAGATTGTCACTGATAATTGTTTGTTATTTTATAATAAATAAAGCAAATTTATGAAATAAAGTAAGTTAATAAATCGTATTTTAGAGGCAGTTTGTACAGGCAGTAGGAGAGAAAAATGGATATTGTAATAAAAACAGGTTTTGAATGTGTAAAACACAAAATCAATTTCCGGCCCCAAACTTTGCTAAAAGGTAGCAAATTGGTTTTAGCCGAACACGTAAGGAATGTAGAAGAAGTACGAAGTGAAAGCAATAGTTACTTTATTCGAGCTGATATAATTCGACAAACATCAGTGACCATTACACCTTAAAAAACAAGGTTAATCGTAAGTACTTTCCGAACCTTAAAAAAAACATTCTTTATGTAGACCGCGAAATCGAGACCTCACTTGCACAGGGGCGCGGGGGGAAGCGATAGCATAGCAGGTTGTGCGTGGGGTGCTGGCAGCGCGGATACACCGAATTAGTTCGAATAGAATCAAATGAGTTTTCCAAATACTAACATAAGAATATTTAACAGAAAAACAACTACTAAGTACTTACGATCAATTGAAACAGCTACCACTACACATACCTAAGCCTATTTTCTTTCTCGTCTATAAAAATGTATAAAATACGTTTCATTTAAACAATTAGAAACACGACTACCGTTTTGCAATTTGCCTAAAAAAGTATAATAACAGAACATTTTTATGAATGATAGATCGACTATATCATATAAATCATTACCTACTACACGAAACGTGCAAATTACATAACGGCAGCCGTGTTTCTAATTTGTTAATTATAAAATTTATTTACCCATTTTCATAGCTTTGACGACAAACATTGACAAGTAACCCCGATTAGTTGCACATTTTTGCCACGGCATGCGCAGTGATCGTTTTCTTTTCCCCCACCATACACTCCGCACGGTCCCAATAAAGCGAGGTTCTCGGTACAGTGGTAGGCACACGGCACCGGTGTCACATCATTCTCCTCAAATCTGTCGAAATGTCGCAAATGATTTAGGTGATTCCTGTGTTTGTTTTGGATGGAAATGTTAAAAATTAATCGACAAAATATGACAAATCAGGTAGGTCGATGTGATACCGTGTGTACCACTCACTAAGATACTTATTATTAACATTCAAAACCAAAAACACAGAATGTTGCATTACCGTATCTGATGGATTTCTAATTTTGGTGCAGTTGATAAATTTTGGTGTCAGATTATCTAATTTTGGTGGCCTGTGACAATTTTGGTGGGTGATCAATTTTGGTGTTTCAAATATTTCAGAAATTATTATTATTATTTTAATTTCACTGACGTTTCATGTAACTGTAGACAACACTCTTGCTTATGATTAAACAAATTTTGCCAAAAAGTTATAAACTAAAATTACCACCAAAATTAGACAAAAATTCATGGTTGTTGAGATTTGCCCATAATATTACAAAGCTGAAAAGTTTGTTAGTTTAAACGCACTAATCAGGAACTACTGGACCGATTAAAAAAATGTTTGGATAGATTATTTATCTAAGAAGGCTTCAGGTTATAAAATATCACGCTTTGACGGGAGGGGAGGGAGCAAACTCAATACACGCAGAAACTTACTATCATTCTTACTGATTTTGGCAATAAAATTAGACAAAGTAGACATTGGTTGATTTGATTAAGGAATGATTTCCATTATGATGTCAACTTAAAAACATAAATATGAATACTAAATTGATAAGTTAAATCAGGACATCCAAATCTAGAAAGCATTAATTTATCCATGGAAACTTTCAGAAATATGACTATATTTCAAGCTGTGTAACTCTAAAGTAACTTCTAATTCACCTGCCGTCATGTAAACCTGCCCTTAACAGAAGGCACGCGAGGCGCGCGTTCGAATTTTCAAATTAACTGTCTTTCCATTCGCTATCCTATCGCGATCGATCGAGACAAATCCGACTCCATTTTTAAACGTTATAACGGTTTTCGTTATTGCTGTTTCTATTTGTTTATGGTTTTCGCTATTGTCTATTGGTTTTGGGGAATTTTTATGGGCAATGGTTTTGTTATCAATTCTATCGTATTGTAGTATGTGGGTAGCCTAGATCTACAGATAGGCCGTAATTGACCAAAAAGCTTATCAGAATTTTTCTTTACGATACATAAAATATTAACTTACCTCTAAATAAGTTACATCCTGGTGAATAGTTTTCCCAGTTGTAAGTTTTATCATAGAACTGCATACTCATTTAACACGTCCCGGGACAGTGAACGCCTACAGGCGTGAAAACAATAAAACATCTATTGTGTTTGGAATAGTGTCCCGGAACGTGTTAACTACTATCATAGCGTATAGAACTGACACCACGAACAAAACTCGTGCCGGATGCATGAATTGACATGCGTAGCTGAATGTCAAAAATGGAACCCATATAGTTAAATTTACTACTCGCGTTCCAAATTCAATGCAAAGTCGAGGTGGACGCGAGTGGTAACAAATTGAGTTACCTTTTTAAATAACTGCCATATGGATTTCGACTGATTTTCATTACAAAAAAAAAGTAAATTATTTTCACTATTATTTAGGTATTTAATTTGACATAACTTGAATGAATTGTGTATCTGTCTAACCTTGACTTTCTTTGACATTGTGTATTTAATTTGATTTAATTCTTAATTATTTGTATGCCAATATGGCTGATCACAGCATGTACCTTTTTCACCTTATCTGTAATAACACCATATTTACCTGTGTTTCTTAAATAAAATTGATTTGATTTGATTTGATTTGTAAATATCCTACTGCTGGGCAAAGACCTTACCCCAAGTATGAGGAAGTATGAGCAATACTCCACCACGCGAGCTCAATGCGGATATTCAAAGAACATCACATGCTAACTCATTGACGCGAGTGATTCAAAAATAAGGCTCCAGCTCATTAACTTGACCATACTCTTACGTTAACAATTAGGCATTGAGAATAAAGAGGCCATCTTAATCAATTTTGTCCATGATTCAATAAATCCAAAACTAATGGAACTGTTTGTCATGTTCTACATCCGTGTTCTACATGAGTGTTTTTTTTTCACCCTGTATAGAAAATGCAAATAAAAAAACCAACAACTCGACACCAATTTTTATCGTCGCCAAAACAACCCCAGCCATCCCTTACCCTTTAATTTAGTTTTATAAACTGACAGACATACAGGGTGGCATTTTATTGGAATACTTGCGGGCGGCGCGAATCGGGAATGCCGGTTCGATTCCCGGGCCAAGGCGTTTAATTTTGAAGTTTTTTCGCGAGGGGATCGAAAAGAGGGGTTGAGATGGATGTGGCTATTTTTTGTTTTTTCAATTGAATTTTGTAATTGTGGAAAGGATTACGATTTTTTATTATGTTTTTCGTTCGTTTTTTTTGAGTCAAAAATATTTAAATAAAGAAAATCGTTTCATTGTATTTATAATAATGTTAAATTATCAATAAAATGAGATCGCAAGATCACAGATGATATAGATGACCGTTTGCGACCAGTCATTACTAAAATCATGCCTTCCCCATGGTTTTTAATAATTACCGGCAGCTAGTGGCTGATAATAATCATCATCATCATTATCAGCCAAAGGACGTCCAATGCTGAATATAGGCCTGCCTCATGGTTTGCCACAGCGACCAGCTGACAATGATGAAGATATAAAGTCAACACTGCCTAGGGATATTTTGTATGAAGTTCTGATAAATTGGTTTTTTTTAAATGTATACATGTTGTATGTTATTTTTAATAAATATTGATTAAATTGAGTTAAATCTAAAATATTCCTAGACAGTGTTGATGTGTGTACAAGAAATTGGCAAAATATTTTATTTTAAGGTTACGAGCCTAATAATTACGTGAGCTAAAGAAAAATCGCATTATATTTTTACTTTTTTCCTTACAAGCTAAAAAAAAATCCTGTTACATTTCTAACGATATCTTTCCAAGAAACTAAAATGTATACTAACAGCTTAATTTTTTCCTGATTTCAGCCTTGATACGAGCTGAAAGTAATTATGAAAAGGTTTTTCTTTGAAAATTGTGGAGTAACGTACTAATTATTTCAGTAGGATTTATTTTTGGGCCAAAAATCAAAGCAGCTCTAGTTTAAAGTAAAACTGATATTTAGTTTATTTATGCTTCGATATTTAAAATCATGTAATGCACACTATTGTTGGACTACAGTTTCGTCCGTAATTTAAAACTCTTATCTATAAGCAAGCTAAGACTGTAATCTGTTTGTGTATATAAATAAAATAAAATAAATAAATAAAGTTCAGGTATTGAAACAACATGATATTTTTAACTTCTTTAATAAGATTTTTTTCTATAAATCACTACTTCTTCTTTTCCAGACAAATACTGACGACAATTTATAAAATCATTTTTTATACAATTCATTTATATATATTTTAAAAATATTGTGTAATTTAAAAGAAAAAAAATCAATCTTAAAAAAACCCGGTTTGATTTCACACGAACTGTCGTCAGTATTTTGATTTTTTCTAATACTGCTACATTGCACAATAAATAACTTAAATATTTGTTATTTAACTATTTCTAATTTATTTACAATATTATTCAAATTATTTTACACAATCGAGTGGGACATAATTCGACTATTTAGAAAACTGTTATTTTACAAATATTCGATTTTTAAATTAATAGCAAGGAACATAAGTCAAGCATTAATTTTTTTGGATTATTTTTACATTCAAAGCAACAAGGCACATTATGTTTTAACACAGTCAGAAAATTAACAAACTTAATAAATAGCCGTTACAAACTATGAAAATCAACAAAAACCCGAAAATCCAATAGATACCAGCCCATTGTTTTATATGCTTTTTCCATAATTTTATCTAAATATTTCTACTATGAATTTCGACTATGAATGTATACTTAGTTATTTTTGAGAATCTTTCGAATAAACGAATGTGTCAACTGTCATAAAATAACACAGTTTAAAAAAACAATATTTAAAAACCAAGACGATCGAAAATTTCTTATGGATATAATCCCGTTCCGTTATCCCAAAATTATTCTGAATTTGTCATGATTACTTACAAATCAACACATAAGTAATTACAGGTTGCATTATGTAATTTTTATCTATTTTAGATAAATCGTAATGGCAAGATTGATGTCATCTATTAATGAAACACAATTTACGGATAATTTCGCGATAATTAACATCTTAGTCTACCCCGTGACCACGAGCGCTGTAAAGTGTTCGAAACGTCGGGATGATAAATCAAATAAATTATCGCGAAATTATCCGTAAATTGTGTTTTATTAAATGTGTAATATTCGCGTAAACTTCAGAAATAAGTATGTCATCTATTTTTTTTTGTAGGAAAAATTCTACTGAATACTAAGAACGCAATATTTTGTGTCTATAAATGCTTTTAGTAAAGTCGTTTCTCTTCTCTTATTCTAACTTCTCTGAGTAGCCAAGGATAATAATTACAATATTTATTTACAAAAAAGTTTTATCCATCACTATTATTTGCCGGCGACAGTTTCTTCTACATACCGGGTTATAAAATTAGATCCATAAAAAAGCCGTACCTATCAAACTTATAAAAAAAATATTAAAGGAACCTTTCATAGTGAGTTTTTCTTCTTCCTATTGCAGACACGGATTTAGTGGAACAAAAACAGCTTTCGGTTTTTTTATAACCCGGTATTTAAAAAAAAAATATTTTAAACAATATTATTGATTTTAAACGACCCATACCTCGGCTTCCAAATTTACTCATTTTACTAAAATGTAAGATTTTGTTATTAACAATGCGGAAAATTATTCAAAATGTATTTCTCTTTCTTGACTCCATCTTAAACCAAACCTGGCCAAGATCGTCCACTTGGCCACGTTTGGTTGACCAAGTTGCCCAAAAGACGCCTGTTTTTTTACAATGAACCTAATAAATCCAAACTGTTTTGACAACCTTCGAAGTGTAGTGGCTAAGCACGCTGAGTTTCAAGGCGCTGCTCCGAGGTCCCGGGTTCGATTACGGATCAATCATAACTTTCTACATTATCTCGGCAATACCCAGGGGTATTGTGGTACCACCGTTGTTTCTCATGTCCCTATCACAAGTGCACTATCATTAGCTACTTACTTCGGGATCAGAGCAATATCTGTAATTGGTGTTCAATATTTATTTATTTCAAAAACCAAACCTATAACTAACGCCGATTCTGTTGCTCTCTCTCCCTCGCTTTCATCTCCAACTCTTCTTCCTCCTTCGTCAGAGGTACCGTGCTGTGGTTGTACAGACCCTGGGCCATCAGCTGCAAAGCCAGCGGGTTCCTCTGCCCTGAAGCTTTCTTGATCTTGGCTCTTTTGTTCTGGAACCAGATCTTGATCTGGGCTTCAGCTAGACCCAGCTCGGCGGCCAGGCTCTGCCGTCTCCTTTCTGTTAGGTAGCGGTTCTCGGCGAATTCATGCTGTGGAAGAAAACGAGTATTAGAAGAGTGGTTTCTGGTCTGGCTCAAAATTCATGATTCTGAGTGTGGGATGAGGGAAATAAGGAGGAAGTTTTTTTAGGTTTTAGTTTCATACTAGCTTTTGCCCGCGACTCCGTTCGCGTGGACTTCAGGTTCGTCCCGTCTAGTCTAGTAATAAGTAAGAAATACGGTAACTAAGTAAGCACTGCAGAGCCCTTAATTGTAGCCTATATGTTATTCTGATGTATAAGCTATATTGTGGTAAAGTTTCATTCAAATCCATTCAGTAGTTTTTACGTGAAAGAGTAACAAACATCCATACATCCATACAAACTTTCGCCTTTATAATAGTATTCATATCATATATGGCGGCCCCTCCCTAAATGACATTATTTTTTTTAATTAGAAGATTGTGTGATGCTTATAGTTTCAGAATAAAGTGGCTGAGAAATACGAACGGACAGACGGACTTGACGAAACTATTAGGGTTCCCGTTTTTGCCATTCGGCTACGGAACCCTAAAAAGCTTTATACTTTTGCAAGTATGTTTTTGTAGCTCTATTTTCAAGTATAGTTGGTATATTCTTAGTTTTGTTGTTATACTCGTATTTCTTTTGTGTTCTTTTACCCCGCCTCAATTAATTTTGCCTCACCCAATGTTGAACTGGTAGATAGTGTCTCAAGCATTTAGTTCGCCATTGTATTTTCTTTTGTTTGTAAAAGAATAAAATAAACAAATAATTTGACGACGCGTTTGGTGTATTTGCTAGCGCTCCTGACTATTACGCCGGCCGTCGTGGGTTCGAATCCCGCAAGGGGCAAATGTTTGTGTGATGAGCATGACCATTTGTACCTAAGTCATGGATGTTATATGTATTTATGGGATATACGCCCCCGTTATAATCGTTGTCTGGTACTTCGTAACACTAGGAAGAAAATTCCTTACCAGGAAACCAGACAATTGGTGTGTTCTCTCTCTCTGGCGGATATTTAAAAAACCGGCCAAGTGCGAGTCGGACTCGCGCACTGAGGGTTCCGTGCCAACTTTAACTGAATTAGGGATTCTATCTTACTTCCACTTAGCCAAAATACCACCATATTATACCTCTATATAAGTGGCTGTGACATACGGACGGACAGACAGACAGACAGACAGACAGACTTGACGAAACTATAAGGGTTCCGTTTTTGCCATTCGGCTACGGAACCCTAAAAAATTATTACCTTTAGCCTAGCAAGCTGAGGTCCAGAGAATGCTGTCCGCGGTCGTTTCTCGTCTGTTGGTGTGCCTTCCCCGGGTGGCTTCTTGGGTCGTCTGGTGCGAGGACCTGAGGCAGACAGAAGGGACTGGTTGGGAGGTTTGCTCTGTAAATCTATACAGGGTGTAAAACAGTACGAGCGTGATTTAAAAGGGTTATTCAAGTCTGGCTTGGAAGTCTACAACGGTGTTATCGGTCGAACACAAAAGAAAAAAATTTTTTTTGCATTTTTTTTTTGTAAATGCTGAGATAAAATTCGTGTTTTCGTGTATTTATTGATCGAGCAAACATTTATGAACAAAGAATAAAAAATACAAAAAAAAACTATTTATTAAATGAATTGCTACATAAGTTAAAAGGATGCGGCAGGAAATCAGATCATAAAAGGAAATATACATTTTAGCCGAAATTCTAAATTATGACATTTCGTTGGCTTTAGTTAGACTATGGCCGCTGGCATTCAGATTTGTCAATCTCAAGTTTTTAAAGCTGAAATAAGTTCTCTAATCTTAGTCTTAAGTATCTGTTCAACACATAAAAATTACATTTACCTACTTGCTTTGGATAATATTCACGTTTTTATGTAATAACGTATAATAAAAAAAATATTGCATTTATTTTGAAACAATCGGTAAGAAGAAGAATAATTTAGAATGGATCGTACTTTTATACATCCTGTATATCAGGTACATCTCGCATCTCACTGTCTGATCTCTATCATCTATACTAATATAATATTATAAAGCTGAAGAGTTTGTTTGTTTGTTTGAACGCGCTAATCTCCGAAACTACTGGTTCGAATTGAATAATTCTTTTTGTGTTGGATAGTCCAGTTATCGAGGAAGGCTATAGGCTATATAACATCACGCTACGACCAATAGGAGCAAAGATATAGTGGTAAATGTGTAAAAAACGGGAGAAAGAAGTCACTATTCCACGCGGACGAAGTCGCGGGCAAAAGCTAGAAGGTAAATAAATACATGTATCGAGTGCGTTAAATGTATTATTCAGTGGACTACCCTGGCGAACTTCGGATAACCTTAACCAGTTATTTTTTTTTTGTTTTATTACCAAATGTATGCTAGCGAATTAATGTAAAAATATACAAAATATGTCTAAATGTTTATCTTTATCAAATTTAAGAGTGACAGAAATATCAGAAAAGGCTTTTGACGGGGCATAAAGAGGAAAAAAATCTCCGGTTCTAACTGTTTATAGCTTGCATTGAAAATATCAAAACAATACAATAGCTTTTGAGGAAATAGATTGTAACATTGAATTAAAATAATATTAACACGTTCCGGGACACTACTCCAGACACAATAGATGTTTTATTGTTTTCACGCCTGTAGGCGGGCACTGTCCCGGAACGTGTTAACGGTAGCTGGTATCAATGCCGCAGTCACTTTGACATTGGATGAATTATTTTAACATAACGCTCTTGAATTCAACAAAAAATATGATTGTATTTAAATGTTTACATGGTTTCAGTAAGTAAAAACACAAAAGTATTATAGTAAAACAATACAGGAAACAACACAACAAGCTAAAAACATACACAAGAATAAAATAAGAAAAAGAACAGACCCTGGATTTTTCGTGTCTTTCAATAAGTTCCTACACAGTTTTACGTTAACAGAATATAAAATGACCTAATTCGATTAAAACTAAGACATGCAACATAAAAAAGACTAACCTATTCAGTAAAGCTGGCTGGTTTCTAGCTCAAAGGATCAGCATAGCTATCCAACGCGGCAACGCAGCCAGCATTATAGCCTCCTTGCCACAAGGAAATGGTTTCATTTTTGAATAGGGTAGTCTTATTTTTTTATGTTGCATGTCTTAGTTATAATTTTTCTTGTTTGTTATTAATAAAAAAAATGGATTACCTATTCAGTTAAGTTAATTTAGCATAGTCAATGATACAAGAATTCAATAAATCCATAGTCTATTTTCCCTCGGTTAAGTACATACAAAAACAGGCAGAAACAAAACACACAAAAGCTTTACAATACCCACTTATTATTTTATTCCATTCTTTTTTCATTCATTATTATGATGTAGTATGTAAAATATTTAAAAAATATATTGGTCTGTACCCCAGTCAGTTACCCCATATCACATGAAAAAATATTGGTCTGTACCTCGGTCCGTTACCCCATATCACATGAAAAAAATATTGGTCTATACCCCGGTCAGTTATCCCATATCACATGAAAAAATATTGGTCTGTACCCCGGTCAGTTACCCCATATCACATGAAAAAATATTGGTCTGTGCCCCGGTCCGTTACCCCATATCACATGAAAAAAATATTGGTCTATACTCCGGTCAGTTACCCCATATCACATGAAAAAATATTGGTCTGTACCCCGGTCCGTTACCCCATATCACATAAAAAAAAATTGGTCTGTACCTCGGTCTGTTACCCCATATCACATGAAAAACAATGGTTTAGTGTTCTCTGGAAACACAACCCGTATGTTAAAAAGTTTTCTTGGAACTATCTCGACTCCAACTCAAATGAGGAAAGTTTCGAGACTACATCAAAATAGGTATTCTAAACTAACGACTATTTTGACACTTCACTTTGACGTGGTAGTAGCACTTAACAACAGATACGTATTCCTTAAGGTATGTTGCGAGGAACCTCGAGTTTGACGATCGTTCCCTCAAACCTTCCTCACCTCGATTGAGCTAAACTATGAGTCAAGGTTTTTTTTTGCCTTTTGGATAAGATGATATGAGGTCACAGTGAGTATGGGTGGAGTCGAGGTAACGTCTTAACACGTGTACACGTGTATACGTGTATACAATAGTTAGTTTTCCGTAGCACAAAATTACCAAATGACTTAATACCCCACATCACAACGCACTCAATAGCTCGGTACCCCACATCAAAACAAGCTCAGTAGCTCGGTACTTACCCCACAACACAACAAGTTCAGTAGCTCGGTACCCAACAACACAACGCATTCGGTAGCGCAGTACCCCACAACACAACGCAATCAGTAGCTCGGTACCCCACAACACAACAAGCACAGTAGCTCGGTACTCAACAACACAACGCATTAAGTAGCGCAGTACCCCACAACACAACGCAATCAGTAGCTCGGTACCCCACAACACAACAAGCTCAGTAGCTCGGTACCCCACAACACAACAAGCCCTGTAGCTCGGTACCCCACATCACAACGCACTCAGTAACTCGGTACCCCACAACACAACGCACTCAGTAGCTCATTATCCCAAGCACAGTCCCTCGTCGGCATTCCCAGGCAAGCGGACGATGCAATATCTTAACCAATTCAATGTCGCGTTCTAGCGTGAACGCGAAACGCCCGAATTTAAAATTGGTCAAAATATTTCACCGACTGCCTGACGGGCGTCTCTTCGAATTTCCAGGGTTCTTGAGATTTCTTGACAGATCAGTTTATTAGGGTAATTTTTTGAGAATTTTATAAGATTGGTTTTGGTCTTTCTCCTTTCATTTTAAATATTGCAAAAATATCGATTGATACTTTAAAAAAATAAAATCAGGGTATGCGACAAACATAGGTCCTTCATTTTTAATCAATTTCCTAAATGCTTCATTATTTAACGTGCAAAAAGGTTGCATAGGAGGAAGACCAAATTTCTTTTGAGTTGGATACTCCACAGCAATTTATAATGAAACTGATGTATTTACACTCATAAAAAACCACATACACATGCAGATTAGTGATACAATTTTATGTGATGAATATTTGTCACACAAAATATGTAAGTTAACAATTCGTGCAAAATTAATAAAACGATTATTCTACTATTATTGGTGTAGTGCTCTAAATACTCTATCAAAGAAACGATTAACCCTTGAAACGTACAGACGGTAGCATATCAAACGTTATTTCTTACTTTTTACACTCATACATAACTCTGTATAAAATGAGTAGTTATTTCAACCACAGAAAATAATGTCTAATATGCTCTTACTGTACTGCTTATCAAAACATAACACAACAAAATATTATTTACAAAAATGCAAAACAATGCACACAGTCATAAAAGTTATGAAAATTATTAAATACAATCATATTTTTCTGAATGTAACCCCTGAAATTAATTTGCAATAAATATTTCAAATTTTTGCGTAAATAAAAAAAACAAGGAAAAATAAATAACAAATAACAAGAACTTCCTCTAAGAACATATAAACTTTTTTATACATTTTAATTGTAAAATGTCAGAATTAAAATGAATATATAAATTTTCTTAGGAGTTTTTAAAAAAAACGGTTATTTGATACTTATTTAAATGTCATTTTAGACAGATCTCAATTTCTCAGGTTCCCAACTTTTTTTTACATCTCGCTAACACGTCAATATGAATGAGCAAGTCGTTGACACCATATTTTTTACTCAATCCCAAAGAAAGTAGTTCGGAGACAATTTTTTGTTAGTAACACTGAATAGAGTCAATTAGCCCACTTAATTTGATGTTTTGACGGTGCTTAGCCACGCTTGGCAACTTTTTGAGTTTTTTTTTGTATTTTTTTTACTTTAGACAAGATTCTATTTTTTACCTTTCACTCAATTACACAGATAAAAAAAATTCTTTCGCATTGGGCGTGTACAATTTTTTTTTTAATTTTAGTTTTTCATGCGTAAAACTGAAATTAAAATTGTAAAATAAATATTAAAATAATTGGAATATCCTCACGTGAGTCCCGTGAGCGGCTCCCGTACTTACTTCGTCCTAAAACAAAAGAGGAAAAACAATTAGACACGAAATTATAATACACAAATTATAGCACTTAAAAATAAGTAGGTAATCAACGTTTCTGAATAAGTCAAAGTCAAATCTTGTTATGTAAAATATCGTTTTGTTATATAAGTATGAATAAAAAAATCAAATATGCGCTATAACACGTTATTTTCTTTTTTTTCAGACATTAAACTATCGGCTTTTAAACGCAGACAGTTTGGAACGGTCAACAAAATACTTATATAATCTTAATTATTCTTATGACATTGCAAAGAAAAAGTTTTTAAATATCACGAACTTATCATACAAAACATCAAGAAGTAACTATTACTTTTACAGTGTATTCGCATTGAATTACTCTTACTAGTGGATGTAACTGACACTACGAAACAATTTCATGCCAAATACATCGACGCCACTTGTCATCAACTCATCCAAAGGGTTTTATATTCGAAATTCAAATTTAAAGAATACGTCACAATCTTGTCGTCGTATTTGCGACACATTTTTATCTTTGCATAGCTCTGTTATAATATTTATTACTAGATTATGCCACTTCGCATAATTTTGCAAGGACGTATCATAATTATTTATTTTTGACGACGCGTTTGGTGTATTGGTTAGCGCTGCTGACTATTACGCCGGCCGTCGCGGGTTCGAATCCCGCAATGTACCTAAGTCATGGATGTTATATGTATTTTAGTATTTATGGGAGACGCCCCCGTCATAATCGTTGTCTGGTACTTCGTAACACAGGGAAGAAAATTCCTTACCACGAAACCAGACAATTGGTGTGTTGTTTGGCGCAAATTTATTTATTTATTTATGGTCTCAACTGAAACCAAAATTATTATTTTCAGCCTTATTCACATTCTTAGTGACGTCACGGACCACCCACAACGCAATTAAGACATTACGGGTAATTACGATCTTTATCCGCTACCACGGCGTATTAGCTATACCTATAGTATGGCTTCGAATGGCCCGGTAACAGGTTAAGGCGAATAACTACGCATAATTTCACTTTTAAAAAGGGCACACAGAAGGTTAACAAAAAAATATTTTCAGCTCATTTAGCCATTCACAAAAAGAATGCACATATTTATTTGACAATGATTAACTTCTTTTTTAATTTACGAGTAGGTATTGTTAATTTACTAGTTATTTCATTAAGTTTATTTTAAATATAACTATTTTGAGTTTATAGTGTTTTATCACCATAAAAACTTAATAACATAAATTGCACTTGTAAAAAGCAACTGTGACTCTGTGACAGACGAGGAATTGAACCCCGTATCTTACGCAATCCGGGCGTATGCCTATACCACTCAGCCACCGTCACATTAACACACACACACACACACACACAGAGTCACAGTTGCTTTTTACAAGTGCAATTTATATTATAACTATTTTTAACACGTTCCGGGACAGTGCCCGCCTACAGGCGTGAAAACAATAAAACATCTATTGTGTAAAGTAGTGTCCCGGAACGTGTTAAACATAATTTCGCCCCCGTCCCGTCCTAGTCCCGTTTTATAGTTATTTTTCTATTCCGGGCCAATGTACAAGTGGGCAGTGGATGACTTTTATGACAAATCAATTTTTTTTAATGACAAATTATTTTTATCGTACAGAAATATGTTAAGTGATTGCCACATAGCTTATTTCTTGAAGCAATCAATTTTTTTTTTTTTAAATTATCGACTTATACTCGACTAATATTGGCTAACTTCGCCTTAACCGCACACATGCAGCCCGATTGATCATTATTTCTTTATTAAACTCTTTATACTCTGTGACCAATTTTAAATTTTGTTGTCTGTGCACTAGACATTGGTTCCAAAAAGTTTAAACCTTTTTTCGGCTGTCTGCCGTGACCGATCCGATTTCGACTCAAACCGGGCATCGAATCTTAATGATCAATCAAATATCTGACAAGGCTGGGTGGTTATTAATTAAGTGTAATTAGTCTTTGTTAAGAGTATCAAAAGTGATTTTATTTTACTTTTGTTCTATGGATTAGGTGAAGCTAGCTAGCATAGAATATTATAGCTTAGTAGCCGCTCAGATAATGCTATTTAAACGTTTTCCAATTCTGATGTAGAGGTATAGAAAAATTTTCAAAGACTGGAAGTTGACATTCTTCCCATTATGAAGAATAGAAAAAAAAGAAAAGTTGAAAACGTTAAAATTGCATTTTCTGAGCGGATATATTATTAGTAACTCTTTAAGTTTATGTATTTAACCTATCACATGCCTTTTTTGCAATATTAAAAGCAACAATGCAACATGCATAATGCAAAAAAAAAGTCTTCAATGCGTCAGACAGAATCTTATATTTTACTTATTAGATAATGATAAATAATAAAATCGCATGTTTGGTGATCAAATAAGTCTTGCAATAATATCACAAACTTAATTAGTTAACAAATCTTTCAACAAGTAATTAGGTAGACCTTTTTGTATATTAATGTCTACTTTTATCAGAAACATTAAGGACTTGTTTCACCATCGGCAAATAAGAAAGTCTTTTCGTATGAAGTAGTGGATGGACAGATATTTTTTTTAAGTTTTTTATTTATTTATTATAAATAATCAGGCTTGACTACGATCACACCTGACGCCTTACTCTGCAATACAAGATTGTGTTTCCCAATCTAGCCGTCCTTGTCGCTCATACTAGGATGGCCTTGCGAGGGAAAGAGATGGCGGTATTCAAAAATCTTGGCAAAGTCTCAAGAGTACGGTCCCTGGTGGTAAGACGATGTGGTCGAAGATGGATCATGTCAGACCAGTAACATGCTATTTACGCTTCATTTGAAATTGTCCAAATAATAGTGTTTTTGAACACTTCAGCCGGTAGCCAATCGAAGCAGTTGAATAGTGGCTCTAATAAAAAAGTCATAAAAGTCATTTTTGCATAATAGACCCACTGGGGGCACTTATACACGTCACAACATAGACCCTACCACACTTCGGGACAATTGTGGGCTAGTGCTGAGAAGAAGCTGCGCAACAAACTCAGTCACTATTGTCAATGCCTCTTTTCAAAAGTTTTACAATGTTTGTGGATTGTTATTCAGACATGTGAAACAGCCCATTAGTCTTTTGCAAAAATAATTATTAACCTAATCTGCAGCTTCTGTGTCGTACCCAACATCAAAGCGCCGCTTTTCCATAAACAATAAAGAGGGATATGCCCAGATATGCCTAAATAAACAAATGTTTAATTATCGCTTGGAATTTATGTTTCTAATTAACAATCGCAACTCATATTACACCATAAAAATACTAGCAATAAAATCCAAAATACGTTGCTGACTTATACATCAACTGTCTGAGCTAAAATTTGAGAATACAATTGAATATGAACTCTAATTTGAAGGGTTAAAAATTGAAATTCAATTGTCAGAAATCTGAATTTAGCAACAAAAATGCGTTCCTAATTCAAATTTGTGAACTCCCAAATCGATTGAGGTCGTATACTTTTTAAAATTAATTCGAATGTTTTATCTATCTCTCGAATTAAAAATGTAACTGGCAGTTTTTTGTTTAATTTAAAATAAGTTTTAAGTAAATGGAGCAAAGTAGAATTTCCTTTGCGAGTGTGGAGCAGTTAGTAAGTTATAGTAATAATCGTTTGATTGGAAGCAAAATGTCTTCATTAAGGCTGTCTTATTCCGTCAAATTATCTCATAAGCCCCGCCCCCTTGTTAAAAGTGCGGGGCGCTTCCCCCACCAGCACCCCCGCACAAAACTTTTTCTGTCAACTTTGTCTTACAAATCTCGTGTATAATTAAGCCATCTAGTGTTTATTTAAGGAACAAAATTTTCTTGAATAAGATACTTCATGCGCTTTTTTAAGTAACATACCCACGCCATCTAGCAGAACCCCTAAGAACTTTTACAAAATGGTTTCTTTAGTACACCATACATGCTTTTTAGTCTAAACGTTTATCGAAAGAACAAGGAACGCAAAGAGTGGCATTTCATTCTCACACGACTGGTCAGCACTTTATGCCAGCAACCTGTAACCATTATAAAAACAAGAAAGAATATCCGATAACATTTATTATATTCTTTATTGCACTTATAAGATGTACAGAAAATAGGTACAAGAAGTCACAATGTGAACAAAGGTGGGCTTATCCCTAAAAGATACCTCTTCCAGCCAACGCATAGGTGTAGGAAATGTAATGTAATAACATTTAGGTGGTTTATATTAAGATCCTTTTTGTCGACACAGTTATAGTCTCACTACTATCTTCCATCAGTCTTCCAATTGATGATGACTGAAGACCATTACAGATATGGCACTTCAAATTTAGGGTTCCGTACAAACCAGTAGGTATATAAGTCAAAGTTCACCCATCACGAGAATTTTGTCATGGTTTTTTTTTACACACTGAAATTCATAACATTTCAAATCATCATCATCATTCTCTTGCCCTGTTCCCAGTTTATCTAGGGTCTGCGCAGTATGTTTCACGCTTCCGTTTAACATTACAAATATGGAAAGCTAAATTAAAGACGAAGGTTTCTTTATCGTTTCAGTAATCCTTTAATAATATCAAAGTTTTTTATTTACTAGTCGTCTCCCGGGACGTCGCCCGCGTATATTTTGGATGTCCCGTGAAATGGTTCAAGTAAATTAATGGTTTAAAGTAATTACTATCGAGGTCACCCGCACCTTACAACGCTTAAAATACTCGCTTAATATCAGCTTGAACTATAAAAATGACTTGACTATCATGTGTTAGAAAGTAAGAAAATAGTAAGGCAAAAGTAGTTAGTAGTAATCTCTCATTTAGATGCAATACTTTTTTCGGCGAAGTTCACTATCAAATATACTGAGCATTGAACTTGGCTATCATTTTTCACATTGATGTTTTTGTTGGGATATCATAACTTTTTATAGAAATATTTATTTGCTTATTCATAAATCATTAATACATATTTTGTGCAAGCTTCCATCCACTTAATTATAACGGTTTCAGACCCTACAATTAAAAAACTTTCTTTTGTTTTCAGATTTTTTCCTTCGCTTACACATTATTACCTAGCTAGATGCCATATTTCAACTGTCTAGGTTTGTTAATTAGAGCACCGCACCCACACAATTACTTTGATAAACCATATATGGTTTTGCCATGTTTGACTTTTTGTAGTCTAGCTTATAGACCTTTTTTACTATAAAACTGAAATTTGGCATGGGTTTCTTTATATCCTAATCACACCGCCTAAAATATGTATTTTAAAATATTTTTGAGACACCTCCCTACAAGGAATGAATTATGATGAGCATGAGTTCCTACACCGAAAGGGCAACACCAGGGTTTATCTCATGAATCGTGATAGTAAGACAGTTGAAATTTTCAGGAAGGATGTATTCATGTTGCCGTTGAAAAAACAAAAACTTAAAAAACAGTTTTTTTTTCAGGTTGCTCTCATACAACTTATCTACTCTGATAATGATAATAATGAGGGGCTGCCCCATTATTAGGACTTCATATCTTTTGTATGGAACTCCCTGACAACAGATATGATGTTTATGCTATTTCATAGATAATAATACGGAACCCTTCGTGACCCCGAAGCGCCGTTTGGCGCTAACTACAAGATTAATAGAATTATTATGTGTCACAAACACCAAAGTTGTTTTGGATATTCAGTAACAGCAATTTGAGGAACGGTTATAAAAATAAAATTAAGACAGTCTCCACACATTTTCGACAGAACAAAATTGAAAAAATTATTCAGATTTGACATTTCTGAATGCAAATATAATTGGATTATACTGAGTAATCTCCATGTTCGTCGCTCAAGTCCATGTCACCAAATAAGAGATAGATAGTCAATGCATTATTACTACACGATTCAGAAAATGTGTACGTACGTACGTAAATAACATGGTAACCTGAGTTCCATACACGAAGAGAGCTAGACCAACCTTAACTTAACCTCAAATGTTTGTATTTTGTCACAGGAGTCTAGATGTAAATAAATAAATAAAATTAATATAGACCTATCACCTAATAATTTTCTACCTCCCTCAAATTCATATAATATTTTCTCGTCTCCAATATACTAGAGTCACCAGGGCACAGCTTTAGCATTTGAGATTACTGCTAAACCTACAGTTATGGTTTAGCTCTGATTTTTCCAAATAGAGAAAATGTTCAAAACTACAATAATTTGACATGAGTGTTTTATGCTTTTTGTTTATATTGTTACTATAGAAACGGATTCATCTCTACGATTGGTACAAAAATATAGTTCACTTATTCACAACAATTATATATGTCGCTACAGCCTTTCTCTTTTTATTTTGCTTAACACGTAGAGGTTGGGGGTTCCATCCTCATGGCATTGAGGACATTTATCCGCATGGTGATGATGTTTTTGATACTAATTTTCTTTTTGAAATTTATTTTCATTGTTATGTAGTTTTTTTAATAGAATTTGCTACTTTAAAAAAAAACCTAAAAATTTAATTAGTTTTTATTTTTATTTTTTTTATTTTAAATGTTAAAATGTCCAAAAATTAAAATAAATACTTATTTCGTTTTCTAAAAAAATATTGTGACTATGTAGAAAAATATTCATGATACCCCCGATTTGAACTCGCGACCTTTGATTAGTATAAGACTGGTGCTGATCCAACTGAGCGTGACGCGGCGCGGCGAAATTAGCTATTATTAGTTCTTAGGTGTTTTACGTAATTAAGTACGCAAATAAAATTGCAAAAATTGACATAGGTCCAGCGTTCGCAGTGGCGTCAAGGGGAATGAGGAAATGGTATCTCGTGCTTGTCATTTGAATAAAAAGATAGCGCGATTTCTGCTTGCATGTATAGAACAGAGATGACACGACGATCAACTGTTGCGTCAAAGTCGTTGCGCGAATCACCATCGTCACAAGTGTGAGAATCACTAAATCAGTGTTTTATTAATGAAAATGTTAATAAAACTGGAAAAAAACGACGAGCCGCCCTAAACATCTTTGGTGTCTAAAGTAATCTTAAATAGACAATTGGAAGAATTTGCTGCTTGTAAGAAAGAATACAGACTAATGAAAAAAATGGACCTTTCTTTGCCTGAACATAACACCGATAAAAACTAAAAAAAAATCATTTGATTCATAGCTGAGATCTCACTTATGTGGTCAAAATGTATATTCTTATAATCCCCTGTTCCTCACATCTGTGTAGCTTGAGCAAATCAAGATCAAAAAAGTCGAAATAGGTCAAATAAAGTGTTTTTAGATATTTCGTTATTCTGATCTAAATAACAAACATTTTGAAATCATTTTAACATGTATATGTGTAGAATGGAATTACCTACTAAAATATGTGATTTTCATAAATATAAGTCCAATAATTTGAAAACTACATAGAAAATACGAAAAAAAAGGGGCCCACTTCTGAGGCAATTATTATCGAGCAAAGTAATTACAATCGTGTTTCCAACCACAATCCAGCTTTCTAGTAATCTTCTTCTATAACATATATAGATTCGAGATTTAAATAATTAGTGTTTCCATGTTTAAACTCAATCGAAACATCGTAAAAATGGAATATCTGGCCCTTAAAGCTACGTTGGTGGCATCGAGTTTTGGGTTCCTTAAGAAATCTATTTGTAACTCTTAATTCATCAGTAATAAAATGTATTTGGAACAAGAAATTTCGTACTTATTTTCTTTAAATACATAAGTACTATAATGTTGCTAAATATTAACCTTTTAATTCTATTTCGTTAATTATTTATTATTATTTTATTTGGCAATATCTTAATAGTTATATAAATGAATTGGACGCACATTTATTTACATAGTTTCGGCGGCTAAAAAGTAAAATGTTACCTAAATTGACTCTTTTACATTTGATTTGAATAACCTACCTAATATTTTTTTTTAAACTTTGATGAATTTTGATTTTTTTATTTCAATTGAATTTTATGTCAGCAGTTGGCACAAAACAGCCACTTTAAAAAAGTTTTCTATCAGCAACAAACATGTTACTTTTTAACGAAAAGCCAAACAAGTTTTTCAAGTAGGCATAAATACATATAAGACGACATTTTAATATTTCCGTGATATCAATCCACGTTATCTTTTATCTGGCTCATAAATTACGGAACCACATTAATGCAATCGTAAATCAATTGAAATCCGACTAGTTTAGTGACGTGACTAGGAATGTCGATAATCGAATCGATAAAAATAAGTAGCCCTTTCATTAGTAAAAATGTAAAAATAAACTAATATTAGAATTAGCCTTTTAGCCAAAACTAGTAATATTTAAATCCAGGGGATGTTTTTTTCATCATTTTAAGATGCATTATTAAGAATGGAGTCAAAAATAAAACTTTATACTTGATTTTATTTGCTGTAACTAGGTTTGTGTATAAGTGATTTAGTTGTTTATTAAAAACATTATAAACAAAAAAAAAATGTGTTAACTCAGTGAATTTTCATATAAACATAACACACAAAGCAATTACTGAAGATCAAAGAAAATTTACCTACTACACTTAAATTTTGTGGCATGGACCGTCTTAAATGTAGAGTCACTATTTGTATCGTTATTCAAGTATAAGCATTTTCATCGACTAAACACATCACTACATAGCTAACAAACGACTTGTAAATTTAAAAATACGTGAGAATTAAAGTTGTTTTCGTCTTGTTTTGCCTGTTTAAAAAAAGCTAAATATCATCTTGACAACTTAGATTTTGTTTTTAGGCTAGTTTGGGTCTAGATATCTTAATCTTTAGGAATTGAATACGGATTCCTTGTACAGTTGTACTTATTTTTAGTTTAGTTTCATTTAAATAGTATTGCAAGTATTTTGTTGTAAAAATGTCTGATTCTCAGGCAATATGTATTACACAGAAACACAGAAAAAGTGGTAGAGCAAAGCAGAATCCTAATCACACTATGAATATTATGTATTTTAAATTCGAAAGTTTTTGAAGATGGATGTATTGATATTTGTTAGTTACTCCTTCACGCGAAAAGTACTGTATGGATTTTGATTAAATTTTACTGTTATATACCTCATTCATTGGAATACCACAAAGGCTATAATAATTCATAGTTAATATTTTTGTCATCAGACATTTACGCCAGTAAAACACAGGGTACCGCTAGTAAATAAATATAAATACAATAATTTACATCATAAACGTCGTGTAACATGTAGTACTATTATATATTCTGTGGTGTAAGTATGCGTTGTTCATAAGTTTTTACTTTGAAGGTGCTACCGCCAATTTTTTTTCTACGAAACAAAAATAAGAAATACCATCACAGGTTTGAATCACGTTTTTTACTTTTCGTGATACGCATAAAGTTAAATAAATACAGAGCCGTCCAATTTACTATTTGAAAGTCAAAGTTCCTGTTTTATTTATTTACGATACCAATAGATATTCCTAACACATCTTTCTAACGTTTTACAATCTAAGTACTCCACAAGTGGGCGAAAACCTCAAATTCTTGACAATATGCTAATTTTATTGGCCATTGACAAACCATAGATTACAGCTTTCTGACGTTTATAGCTTTATTATCTGTATACGTCCGCCATCTTAACTTTTGACAGTTTTTTATACCTAATTACCTACGCATCAAGTTTATAGCAGAATATTTATGGTAATTTTGTCAATAATTATGTTTGCTGGCATTTTTAATTGGCCATTATATGTAATTATTGTGTTTAAGTAATAATAATTTGTGATGTTGGTAATTAAGCAATAATAACACCAGCATTGAAAGAGTTTAAAAAATAATTGCGGAATTATTCTATGGTTTGTGCAAAACAAAAATAATTGAGATTTTTCTCTTTTTTAATTATAAGTTATAGGACGTCCATTGCTGAGCATAGGCCCGGTTTTCCACAGCGGCCGATCACAAGCTATCTGCATGCAATGTGATCTTGCGATCTTCTCTAGGTTGTCTGTCCATCTTGTCGGTGGACGTCCTACGCTTCGTCTTTGTGATTTTTATGTCTTTTGTTTAAATGGTCTCCAATCTAGAACTTTTCTGCCCCAACGGCTATCAGTTCTTTGCAGGAAATCACACAACTTTTTTTTTTATGAATGTAAAAACTGTATGATTTTAGACACAAGTAAGTTCATCGTGACATTATAGAGGTTATACCAGCACGCCAGCGTATCTTATGAAATGCAGTCGATCCGCAATACAAGTGGCTAAATTCTGGGCTGCTACCTTGTGATTTCTCCATTGTGATTCCTCCATGTGGGTTTCCATCGACACGCAAAGAAGAAGAAGAAGTAGTTAAAGACCCCCCTAAGCCTAGAGGCGTAGATTCTTACGTCAAACTGACAGTTAACCTATAACGCCCTCACGGATCATTCCATGACAGAGCGGACCGTTAACCGTTGCATACCCAAGGGTAACTTTACGCATTCTTAGTTTTATTGCGACCAATTAAGCGGTGCTTAACAAATAATTTTGGCTTGGCAGCTGCTCTTTAATTAGCGATTAGAATTTTGAGAAAAATATTGATGTGGTATTTTAAAGTAAACCTATTATTTAAAACAATAACGAAAACCACAAATATGACAAAATTTCGTTTAAAATTTATTATAACGGAGTCAAATAAAAGCATTTAAATTTTATTTTAATCAATTGTCTTTCTAAATACAAGTAACACTCCAAGTAGGTAATAGAACCTCAAAACTTATACAAAATCCCAATTTTATTACGATTCATCTTAAGATTAAGTACATTAAGTTTTTATTTTAGTTTTTTTTAACAAAATGTAAATGTAAATGTAATTTTTTAAGCTGAAGAAAAGAATTACTAGAAATTTTGTGTATCTAGTATGGTACGTATAGAGTGAAGATATTTTTTTTAAATAAAAATAGTGCTATACGGTCAGCAGGTTCTGTGACCACGATATTAGCTTTGCACAATTTGGCTTGCCAAAATCGCGAAATCCCCAAATTTTCAGTATATTTAACCCCCAAATAGGTATCCGACGATCGCAGGAAGCCCCGCAATACTTCAATACGTCCATACAACCATACATACGCAGTGCGCACGCGGCGCCTAATACTCGGCTGCGCAAACACGCGCGGGTGGCCGACCACCCAGCGCGGTGTGGAGGAGACGGTATTTTGACATTATTTATTTAATGTAAATTAGAGATTAAAAAAAATAAAAAGTGGTAAAAATAAATTATGTGAGGAAGCTATGTTTTGTAATATTTTTTTTTAGGAAAAAAATAATAAAAAATTCTTTTAAATTAAATTAATGAATTAGGTACGTACCTATGTCAACAAATTTATTATACACTTTTGATAAAATTTAAAATAATTTTGTATGGTAAATGCAGTAAAAAAAATTTATGTAAAACCGATGTTATTTTGGTTCCAAAACCTTATCAAATGTATGATAAATACAGTATAGAATTAAGCATTTATCTAGTTTTTAATCTGGCTGTATTGCTTTCATAATTAGTTTATATTCAGTCTATTGCAATATTAATTTATAATAATTTTATTGGCACCTATAAAATTTGCAATCTGTTGGCTCTATATCTAACTACTTATTAAAAGACTGCTTGCTATTATTTGGTTTATTTTTAAGTTACATTTTTTATTCTACTATAAAAAGATAACAAATTCGTGATCTACTCTACATATTTCGGTGTCCAATGGTCATGTGCTCATGTCACCAAAACATTTCAGGGTTGACTGGCTTTGCCTGCTTCTCATTCCCATCTACCCTAAAATACACCCTATTCCGACCACATACAGTTGTTATTAGATAAGCATGATGTTGTTATCTTTTACTCAAAAAAGTTAAACTGTAATGAACTTTAAGCTAATGAGAGAAGGTTGCTTAATAATTAATGAGGTATCTATAGGTTAAGCCCTGGAATCTGAGCTCATAATCGGCGTTAAAAGAAAATGAATTTTATGTCATTTAAATAAAGTTGAGTTTTGGTTAAGAAATTGTATTCTATTTTAAAGATTATAGCAGTGAAACGTAATTGAGTTGTCTTCCGTTTACGCTCGTCTTTTTGTCTGTCTGTCCGTCTATAGATAGGACTTAGTGTTTAATGATCGATTTTTTTATTTTTTTCAATCGATAACATCTGTTTATAGCATGTTTTAAAGGCAATTTTAATTAATAAAAAAGCTTTTAACTTTTAATACCAGCTTTTGCTCGGTAGCGCGCCGGAAGTCGGAGTTGTCAAATTTAATCCTTTTTTTTCTTAATGCTGTGATTTGGTGGGAAGACACGTATTGGCGATTTATGTGGGAGGTTCAGAATTATGTGGGATATTAAATTAAATGAAATTGCAACACAAAGAATAATGGGTTTCATTGAACCTTTTTATTTGTGCAACACTTTGTCAACTGGATACAGAATTTGAGAGCCGATACTTTCTGTGAATTTTAATTATATTTTTCATCAACCATTCACTGTGCATTATATTATAACTTATAACGCAAACGAGTCTGTTTAACTTATTAGTCAATATTTAAGATCTGAAAAATTTGGAAATTAAGCTACAATAAATGTTATTTAACTGTTCAAACATTCACTCTACACTGGGACTTAAAGTGTTAATTAATAAAATAGTGTTACCGACTTTAAATCATTTTCTAAACCTAGAAATAGATACTTCCATAGAAGAAATTAAAAAAAATATATTTTAACAACCTGAATTATAAATCTCAAGCTGGCATACTCATTTTTTTTTATTAAAAAAATATCGTTCCAAAATTGAATTATCGTTCCTTACCGCCTGTACCGTATTGTTATATCCGCGTGTGCGCAACGGATGTTTCATCTGTTAGTCATCCTAATAACTTAATAATATACCGTCTGCGGAACGAAAGAGTCCTAATGCTTTAATTTGTGAACAGAATACTGTATTATTAAGTTTGGTGAGATTGCAAATTGAAATAAAGGTTTGAATTTTGATTAAAAAAATATGAAATGTTTTCTTCTTTTAATATACATAATACCGTTGCCATCTTTCTGCATGACCTAAAGGTTAGACTGGCATGCTTGCTTTTAGCAATAAGTCCAGCTTTGTATAATAAAGTCTTTAAATAAATTTAAAAAAAAATACCCGGACTATACAATCACCTCAAATGTTTTTTTTTTAATGCAATAATTGGAAAATATAATTAGATAATACATGTTAACTAGAATAACCAGATTCTTGGGTACAGCCTAGAAACTGTTTTGATCAAAGACACGTTGCAAAATCATTTGTCTTCTGCCTAAATACTGAGTAAATCATAATAAACTACCTAATATATTTTTAACAAAAAAAAAACTTGAACGTGCCAATCCTAAAATAGCAATGCTTAACCGCTAAACCGATTGCACAAACTTTTTTACCTTAACCCTTTCCAGCCAAACTCGAGTATCAATTACCCAAATATTTGTTTGTTTTGACGACTTTTTTCTTACCAACCCACTTGCCTAGACAAGGGCGAAACAACCAAGGAGTTAACACGTTAAAGCCAAAAAAAAAGAAAAAAACCTTTTTAATCCATATAAACTCTGGCTACTAAGAGGTCTCTGAGTCACTATGCCACCCAGAAGGATGGAGTGTATTCCTCTCGTTCTTTCGTATAGCTGTGTCTCGTTTTTTAGCTTTTTTATCTCCATTGAAGAGTACGCTGTCAAAATAAGGATTATAAAAGCTTTGGATCGAGTTATGCAATGGAATTTGGGTAAAAAGATCATCCCGATGTATAATTTTTTAGCGTAATTAACTTTGCGAAAGTATTTTTTATGCAATGAGCTTTAAAAACATAATTTTGGATTATTTCTGCATAGAGATTTTTAACACTTTTATATTTTTTTAGCTTGCTAGCAAAATTAAACCTATTTTACGATTACATAATAAATACAGACAACAAGCTCAGAGTCAGAAACTCGAAATTTCGTAGTATTTTCATTTAGTTGGACTACAATTATTTTTTTTATTTACTGCCTGTTTCATTATGACTTCATAAGTTCTGGTTAGTGCTGCCTGCTAGATATATCATACGAAACGACGTTCTTTATTTGAATTGTTCGTTGTTTAGTGCTTATTGGTCGATGGGAAAACAGGCTCTTAGATGTTAAATAAAACTTACTACAATTTTATGTTTAAATTGAAACCATGTCCTTTGGGCATAAAAAACTTAATTTTAAAAACCTCTTTGTAATGCAATACGTATAGAGACTTTTTAATCCTACATTGACTAGTAAAATATTCTAAATGCCTTTATTCAGTCTACGACTTCATATTTACGTATGTGAATCCACAAGGCCTCTTTAAAATGTATGCTCAATAAAAACTGAAGATCATGTTGCATAAAGCGGTCCAGAGATCACAAAAAAACCACAGCCAGTGAGTGATGACTTAATTTTTAAGACCACCGCCGCGGCCGGACTGCGTACACACGGAGGAGACAGTAGAACGAGGCTGTAGTCCGATACTTGGCCGTACTAAGCTTACTTACTAGGCTAGATTTCGCGGATCGCGAGTAGGGTATAGTTTTCTACTTGGTCATAGCGTTACTAGGGAACTGCTTTTATTCGATTCTTGTTTGGAGTTTATTTTTTTTATTAATCGTAGAAGCTCATTATAAATTCAGTTGGTTGCGGCTAATATCACTTGATATTGGTCGTTAGTCCTAGTCAGAGGCCCTATGGGCGGCTTGAAAGCATCTGACAGCAAGGTTCGTCGCTTGCCTTACGAACACCCCTCTACCATTTCGCACTGACGCGTGGTAGAGTATGTGTCATACTACCTTATAGGTACTTGAGGTAAGAATGATTGGGCACAAATCATCAATTTGTCTGACCAAAAAGAAGATCCGTTATTAATTCCAAAACAGAAGTCAGGCATTGTAAGTTTTTCTAGACTTTCTTGTAGAGTCAAAAAAAACACCGCAATTTTTACCACGATTTTTTTTCTATATATTTTTTAAACCAAACGCCAAATCGGTCTCGATCCACAATGTCGTTCGTACCCCGTCATTTGATACTCTGTGATGTATGTTCTATCGTCATGACGGAATTCCACACTCCGTCCGATTGATGACGCGGTAACGGTTAAGTATGATCTGATCTATGAGGGTTAATTTATTTTTCTAGTTAATTCAAGTAAAGTATGATATCTATACTAATATTATAAAGCTGAAGAGTTTGTTTGTTTGTTTGAACGCGCTAATCTCCGAAACTACTGGTTCGACTTCGAATTGAATAATTATTTTTGTGTTGGATAGTCCAGTTACGAGCTACGACTAATAGGAGCAAAGATATAGTGGTAAATGTGTAAAAAACGGGAGAAAGAAGTCACTATTCCACGCGGACGAAGTCGCGGGCAAAAGCTAGTATTACATATATTTTTAATGATATTTTTAAAATTAAAATATTTTTTCATTATTAGAAGTAAAATAGTACTTTTTACCCTAAAGACACAGCTTTACTAGTGTCATGTGTAAAATTACTGTTTTATTAGTAAAAACGTAACTTATTATAAGTACAATACAAGATACATACTTTTGCGTTCATGATATAGAAGGAACTATAGGTATTACTTCGTTTAAATCCAATTTAGCAATCATTTTACGTCTCTCACAAGATGGCGTTAGGCGTATTCTTTAGGAACTCTATTTTTATTTATTTTGGCAAACACAGTAAATTATTTTAAAATGCGGTAATAACCTTAAGATTTCTATACATTTTAACACGTTCCGGGACAGTGAACGCCTACAGGCGTGAAAACAATAAAACATCTATTGTGTCTGGAATATTGTCCCGGAACGTGTTAATGTCCATTTACTTTAAGTTTTTTATTATTTACGTTGGCGGAAATAAATGCCCCTCTGCTATAGTATACCTAAATAAAGTTTAAATAGTTATTACTTAAAGTTATACCCCGGCGCCATCTATAGAAAATAAAAACATCTTTTAACAAGAAAACTACTCATTCAAAATATTTGGAAATCGCGTCATAATGTTGCTTTCAGGCGCATATTTTTATGAGGCAATAATACAGTATGTATAATGAAATATGTAAACCAGTCTTACGGAATACCAACGGTGATTATTACCTAGGAAGTAAAAAAATACAGAAATATAAGACATTGACGCAAATCAGTAAAAAATAAATACATGTTACTCCATGTAAGACATTTTTGACATCAGTCACAAAATATATTTGACATGTTTGAGTTGTAGTTATGAAGTAACTTAAAAGGTTTGGAATTTTTTACTATGTAATTTTTTAAAATGACCTTTCATATAATAAATTACGCAAATTACCTTCTATACGTAACATTAAATACATAACTAAACAAGACAGGAATATACTGTGATTTCAGTATAAAACACAACATTCCATTTTTCGGTACCAGATTTTTTTTTGATACTAAAATTTATTACAACTAAGATTGTAGATATTTTAATCAGTGACATTATTATACAGATATTCAATTAAAATATGAAGCACAAACAGCAAACACATACTTTTAATCCATTTATTAAAATACCTAATGAATCTAATGCATCTTTATGACTCGCATTTTTAATCCATAAAAAAGGTATGATAAATCAATTAACCCTTAACCACCTAATCCCTTACCCTTAAACGGGCAGCCTCCGATTTGACATTAATTTGACAGCTGTCAAAACAGCATTAACACATGACGGATGAGTGCGATAATGTTTACGCTCGGTCTGTTCTACCGTAATGTCGCATTCTTGGAATAATCTATGATGTTTTAATGGTGTGTAGATCATGGATCACCAAAACGGTTGATTGCATATTTTCTTTGTTTTTTTAGCGATTGTAGCCATTGTTACAGGTGACTACTTTTTCAAGAACACACAAGTCAGTTGGATTTACTCATTTTTAACCTAATTAGCTAAACTATTTCTTTAACAAAAATCAATTAATCTTTTAGAAACTCAAATACCCTCGAATTAAATGGATCTATATGGGGACTAGCTATAACCAGTCCTCATCTCTCTAATCGCCGAAGTTTGGCAAAACATCTGTTAAAACAAAATACAAACCCAAACCGTTATGTCACACCATTCTCAGCTAATACTAATAACTAACATTTAATTATCCCACAAATTAGTCCACCGTTTTATACATAGTTAAATTTAAAAACAGCACATCCAAGCTATCAATGAAAGCGAAAAACGAAAAAGAAAGCATCGTACGCGATGTGTGGTCCGCCATTATATTTTATTAAGCCAAATCATTTTTTAGCCGCTCACAGCGCGGTTTGTTTTATCTGTGCCCGTTTTGGCGCGTAAATCACGCGCTGTCACTGTGACAGCGATTTTGGCGCCAACTGCTGCTGTCAGAGGTCATTGCAGGGCTACTGTTTTTGGAAAATCTTAGCATTTTAACTATGGACATTGACGTTGTTTTGTCTCTATCAATATCAAAGAAAGAGTTAAGTTAATCCTGGATCATTTTTGGATTGGTTGGGTGCCTAAGTTACTCTTTTCAATTAAGATTAAAAAAGTTATAGGTACTAATTTAAACAAGCATTATTTTTCTGTAGGTTTAAGTAAGAAAACATTAATTTAATTTAATGACATCTTCTGAACTCGCTTAATGTAACTGAGTAGTTTTATGATATCTACAAGATGTTGTTAAAAAAATAGCGAGTTAGTAAAAAATGAAAAGACGTATGATGAAAATAAGGTAAAATGTTGTTTCGTTGGCAACCCTAATTTAATAACTCCTAAATCCCGTCCAAATATGATTAGCAAAGCTACCATCTTGAAGACATGTTTACACCCGAATCACACACAAATTAAAACTTATTCACACAAAATAAAATGAACACAACACGACATAAAGTTATGACGCGCCAATTGATTCATTTTCGAGTTATCAACGAGTCTCGAACGATATCCTGTCGAGATAAAATCGAGACTGTTTAAACGTTCCTTAAAATAAGAGGAGATTCTGTTAAAGGAAACTGGTAGTCTGATGAGCAGATATAAAAATAACTTATAAATATTGGACACCAATCACATACATATTGCTCTGAATATTTTGCACGCCTGCATGCAGACTGAAAACAGCTTCTACCTACTTTTAAGACATGCAGTTTGTTATTCTGCATACTTTTGTGTAATTGATTTGATTTGATTTGAATTGATCTGATCCCAAAGTAAGTAACTAAACGCACTTGTCATGGGGATGTGCGTATCTTTGGAGATTTGAGGTAAAAAAATATTAAAAGTTGTATAGGGACCTGAATTTAACTTTTTTTACTCAAAATCAAGAAATACATATTTTGACAATATTCTATTCCTATAGAACGAATAAAATAAAACTATTTTTGACCCGGATCGTAAGGAATAAATTGAATTCAATGTTTTTTTTTAAATAATCATTGGACTTTTTTAAATTGAATTGGAATGGATTTCATCAAATCTGAGCAACAAACAAAAAATATACAGGGCGAAAATTGTTACAGAAAGGTGGGATTGCGTGGAAAATCTCATTTTTTTAAATAAAAAATATACACTACACCGCGTAAAAAAATAAAATCATTCCCACATATAAATGAGCACGTTGACACTATAAATACATCCTTACAGCCATATTTGTTTTTATTGTCCGTGCAAGGTTCCGTAAAATTTGTTGCGTGGGCGTTACTATGGACCGCACACGACGCTTGATGTAGATGTCAATTGGTTTTATACAGGGTGTGTCGTTTTATTAGAAGTCGGTATAAGGCTGATTGCAATTTTATGAGGCGATGCCTTTAAGATGGAGTCATTCGGTCTGGTTGAAAATGACTCCTGAAGAACGGAGTCTTGCAACCTATATTTTGGAGTACACGTTAATACAATATGTATTTGCTAAAAACAGCATAATTAGGCTACTTATAAATATAAATATAATATAAATAATATAGTATAAATATAATATATATGCGCTAGACAAAACACCAATTGTCTGGTTTCGGGGTAAGGAATTTTCTTTCTTGTGTTACGAAGTACCAGACAACGATTATGACGGGGGCGTCTCCCATAAATACTTAAATACATATAGCATCCATGACAAAGTTACAAATGTTCGTGCTCATCACACAATAATTTGCCCTCTGCGAGATTCGAACCCGCGACGGCCGGCGCAATAGTCAGAAGCGGTAACCAATACACCAAACGCGTCGTCAAAACTTATGTTAAATTAAACCTCGAAGGCAATTTAAATGAAAAAAAAAATCTTACTTTGCATTTGAAATCAAAATTACAAATGCATTGGAATTTGGGCCAATACACTGGCCTATCGGCATATTGCAGAGTACAAAGTTGTTATAAATAGGACTAACAACAGCTCAGATAAACCAATAGTGTTAGAATAGTTAAATACGGGACTGCTACCATGTAGTACCTTATTATTAAAACTATTTAAACCAATAGTGTGTTACTCAAACGGCTGATTTTGTATTGAGTTTCTAAACGCGTCTTTTTTTATATAGCCTTTCTTCAGTTTTTTTTTTCATTTCTGAGTTTTCTTATCTAATATTTTTTATTCTTATCTAATGTTTTTGATTTCTGTCTGCCTCTTGGCAAAGGCCTCCTCCAATTTTCAATTTTTTCCATTCCTTTCTATCTTGTGCTGTCCTAGTCCATGTTTTTCCTGCTATTTCCACGATTTCATCTTCCCACCTTTTCTTCTGGCGGCCTCTATCCCTTTCCCCGTATCTAAACGCGTTTATAATGTATCAATCACCCTGTATAAAACTTGTCGTGTGGAAAGTATTCTCCCACAGTCACCCACGCTCGCGTTTTGCGATGTAAAGTTATATCGGTAAGTATCATCTTAACACAAACTATTAACTACTTATTTATCATATAAATAAGAAATAATGACGAATAAGCAATGACGTATCCATGAGACCAAGAATTTCGCGCGGTCAGACCGACAGCACGGTAGCTCAATTGGAAGAGCAGTTGGCCGGTTAGCCAGAAAGATGCTGGTTCGAGTCCCGCCCGTGCGCAATTTTTGGTTTCATATTTCATCTTTAAAGAATAAAATATGACACTGTGAGTGTTAAAAACATTGTAAAACCAATAAGAAATAATACCGACCGAATTCGGTGATAACAGTCGATCGTAATAATATAGATAAGCCTAGACGTTATACAGTCAAGTACGAAATAACGTTCCATAATATGAATTATACTTTAGTATGTACTTATTTGTCGATGGTGAAATAGGTCCTTAAAAAACCGGCTAAGCCTAAACTGGATTCGGGGTCCACTTACTTCCACCTAGCGAAAACATCACAATATTTTTTGACGGCAAAAATAAGTTTTTCACAGTGTTTGTATGAAAGACAAAGTTATATTTACGGTTGATGAAAATGTGCTATATCTCATAAACTACTGGTTCGATCTCGTTCAAACCAATTTTTGTTGAAAGTTTCTGTTGAGATCTACATCTCATATTTTTTTCATAATTTTCACTTTCTTAGTTCAAAAGTTAGATGGGGGGGAGAGAATAAAGTTGCTGTGACTTACGGACAGACAGACAGACACGACGAAACTATAAGGGTTCCGCTTTTTGACATTCGGCTACGGAACCCTAAAAACTACCGTATGCTCATAAATAAAACACTAAAATTTATCGACTTATATCTCTATCTTATCAAAAATTTAGGAGTCATCAAACGAGATAATGAAAACAAAAAGATTCGTTTAACCATCTATATCTGGTGGACTGATATTAATTGTACCATTATAGCTTATCTAAAACTTAAGATTGACGTTACAAAAAGAAAGAAAAAACACCTACTTACTGGACTATTTGTCAACGCTCAACTTTTTATTAAAAACCTTTTTGGTTAAAAAGTCAGTGTTCAATTAAAAAGTTAATTGGATGAACTTGTTTTTTTTTCTTCTAATTAACCAAGCTCCAATTTTTTAGTGGCCGGTGTACTTTTTTGAAACGATCGAATTAGGAACACTGATATTTCATGCTTGAATTGATAAAGTTCTGAATTTTTAAGCCATTTTTATTGTAATGACGTGTACATATTGTTACCGAGTGATTAAAGTGACTTTGAATTTTTATCAAGTACCTACTCAATATATATACCTACATGTTTTCTTTTGACGCATTTTTAGTAAAACCTGTTTTTTAACGAAAAATTAGCAATCCATCCAACTTATTCGCTACAGACTATTATGATTCTACAGAGTAGTCGTAGCATTACCGTGACTTCATAGTGCTCTTACATGCTTTAACTCAGAGATATAGTTATCCAAAGTTATAATCCCTAATCAATGTACAACAAAATCGCTAGCTCGTTGTAGGAACAGACAATGTCAAGTTCTATGGCTGGACAGATTGTTTGCAATACATTGCTGGATCGATTTCTTTTGTTAGAAAATAACAATTAATATATATTTTTATTATTATAAATTAAAACCATTTAGAATTGATTACTAGTTAGTTAAATTGCCTACATTTAAAATTTTTGCTCCTATTACAGGCCACAACCTGTATGTTATTGATTTATTTACCAAGCAAAGTATGAGTATATTATGTTACGATATTTGCAATACCTTATCTATTCATACTTATCCCCTAATCATCATTCGCTATGACACAGCGTCATTACGGTCCGAACCTGTCAAGCGCGCGCGCAAGTGACGTGTTTTGACAAATTCATTCCGAGGACCGGATCCATACTTTATCTTAGGGCTGCCACTTGATAGTTTTATTTTAATTGAAATACATATTAGAATCGTTAAATAGATGTCACATTCCATTAAAATATACATAGTTTCGGTTTTATTTAGTTTAAAGAATGATGAAACTTGAAAAGGGGTGCTCTATAATACATAACTTTTAATTTTGAAAATGCCCCCGTAAAAAAAAAGAAAATAACACAGAAAATATTGAGAAGTGTTTCAAGTTTCAAAAAGTTTAATATCTAATATCAAAATCGCGAAGACGACTAATCGTAAATAATTAAACTCATGTTCGATTTTATGATTTTTTAAAACATCTTTCATGATAATATCTAGATTCTAGAAACATGTTTTATATTTTAAGACACTTTTCAATATCAATAAAATAAGTGAGACATGAAGATTGTCTTAGGCATCGCAGCTCCTAGCGAATCGATTTTAACCAAGCCTATTCAGCCAATGGCTGAACCGATAATGATAAGCTCCATGCAATCAAAACCTGAATATTTTATAATCAAATCAATATTCAACTCGCGCGCCACCCCTACCCCGCATCTGGGTGGGCCGACTTCCAACAAAAGCAGCACGTAGAGCGAGACGGAAGATCTGACGTCACGCACCTCTTGCTCTCGCTGCGTACGCGCAGATATGGGATTGTTTCATTGCAAATTGCTTATTTATGGTATTTAGAAGTATATATAACTATTAGGTAATGTGGTTTGATATTAAAATAACCTTTATTTATTAAAAACCGCGTCAATCGAACTTTTCCGTTTGGCAATTCGAATACGAGTTTCAACCTTCTACTGAAAAAAAAAACAAGTGAAAAGTACATTTACATTTAAAAAAATATCGCCAGAGAGCATAAACTGTTTTTTCTTCCAAAAAAATAACTATTCCTGAACTATTTACGAATGTGGACTACATGAGAATTGGGGCCCTGAATTAAATCATCATTTCTTTTGCTGTCAGTTTATTTCATGTTGACAGAGAGACAGAAGGATTACAGTTTTTTTTTGTTGCATGAAAAAAAAGATTTCCTTTTTCAATTTATATTCAGCCGCATATAGTTTCCGAAACAGTAACTTCCTTAAACAACGTATCTAATAGAAAAACATACCCCTCCCAAATGCTAAAACAAGTGTCCCTCTCAATAAAACCGCCTATTCTTTTTCATGGTTCCACCGAGTCCACCCCATAACTGAATACACCCCTGGCGCTAATGACCCGGAATGCTATTCCGTTATCTGCGAGAAGCAACGTGTGCCACAGGGCCGAATTAAGGGTAAAGAAAAATGGGTTTCAGGCCTTTCGCACTACGAGGTTTTCGGACCGCGGTGCGAATTGCCTAAGTGCTGTTTCTGAATGAGATTATTCCCATTACTGCAGTGGTCTATATAATTGGTCGATTCAAAAGACAACTTTGGTGATTTGCACCGCTAAGCCACTGGCGGTGCGAATGACCCTTACCAAATCTATCTATTACATATTTTTACATAATAAAAACAATATAAAAACACAAAAATATAACACTATTTTGATGGTTTGCTGTGTTAAACAACTTTTGGGGTAACACTCGTTGAAGACGACGATACACAACACCTTGGCCAAACTCTGCTTTCATGGAGGTATACAATAATAAGCTACCTATTTAAAACTATAATTTAGAATATAATAAACTAAATATAGCATTAGGAAATATTGAGACATTTTCAACTACAATTATTTATCATTTTATACAACTCGTCCCAAAAAGGTCCTGTAAGCTCGTAGGACGAGCCCTCAGTACCTCCCTGTCCTGTGTACCGACTGGAATGAATTGCAGAAGGGCGCATTTGATTAAAGTCTACTCGATAAGCGGGGCCGGGTGTAAACATATGTTTCACCTGTTCGCGAGATAAGTACAATTGATTCGGTTTGGTTTCATTGTTTTGATGCAATATGGTGGCTTGTAACATTTGTAAGCTATAGCGCAGTGGTGGCAGCGCTTTGGTAGTAATACTGAAGTTAAGTAACTTACGGGGCGGTCGGTGTTTGGATGGGTGACCATTCCGACCATATAAGTAGCGTATATCACGAACATCTCCGTGCTTCGGGAGGCACGTTAAGCCTCGTCAGAGGCCCTATAGGCGGCTTGATAAAATCTGACAGCAAGGTTGGTCGTTTACCTTGCAAACACCCCTCCGCCAATCCGCACTGAGCCCGCGTGGTGGAGTATGGCTCATATACTACCTCATATTTGAAGTAAGGCCTTTGCCCAGCAGTGGGATGCTTACAGGCTAACTTTACTTTACTATTTCATGGGTTGCGTATTTCCAAAGAAAAAAACGGAAAACTATGGCCCACTTTGCAATATGACTTGTATCAAACGGCGTTAACCCTTTATAGCCCCAAGAAGATTATTTTTTATTAATTCGGTGTCAAAGTATATAATTAAATGCACATAGTGTAGATTGTAGATTAACCTAAAACCACAAAAGCGAGAATCAGTTTTCTTTTTTCATATTTCTATAAAAAATTGTGTTTGAATATGCATTTTTTTTTAAACCACCAACTTTGTAGCGTCTAATAAAAATACTCCGCATGTGAAATCTAACAGCCAATTAAAAACTTAAAGTTAACGCCTCACATTTTTCTTTTAATTGTCACTTATTAACTGACACAATGGGTACACAATTAAGCGTCTCACCTTACATCGTGTCTACACAGTTTTTAGTTGTTTGCAATTATCAAGTAATTAGTTATAATTAGTTTTAAATGTAGCGACAAGATCAACTGTTATTTGTGAAAAAAAATGCGGGATGATTTAAATTGAGAAGAACATAGAGTAATTGTTCACTATAATTTTTTTTTCTTCTTAAATGTTTTTTTTTCCCATTTATGTAGCTTAGATTATTTAGTTGCGAATTATTTTTATATTTAAAATTCAAAGCGAAATACATTTTGATTTCTAAAAAGTAGGCATGGCCCTTTTCTTCTCTTTTCAATTGAATTTTGTCAAAACAGCAAGTTAATATACAAAAAAACAATCGTAATTTTAACAAACGGTTGTAGATTTTTACAAACTTCATAATTTTTGTCAGTGTTTTTAAGCAGTTGCGTACAAAAAAACATGATTTATGATTGTCGTCAGTTAAAAAAATAAAATTAAAATCCCATTCCGATCTACAAATGACATCAACAAACATGGTCGCGGCTGTTAAGTATACTAATCACTATGATTACAGTGATTACTCAGTGAAAACGGCGAATCGTGTGTCAGGTCTGTGGGTAGTTTAATTTTTACGATGACAGCACACAACATCAGTAATTATATTGTCTGCAGTGCATTTAAAAAAAATATAATTGAAAATTTTAGTACGCCGGTTATTTGAATATATGTACTTGAAATAAAAAAAGCGTTGTTTTATGTGAAAGACAAATACTTAACTTATTAACTGACTTTAAATAATGTTTGTCCGCGACTATCTCGCATTTGGCTCAACCGATTTTGATGAGGTGCATAATAACACAACAGTCTATGCACGAACATCTTGCACTGATTTCAAATTAATTTGTTTGGCCAATTAACATTATTTTAGTCCTTTTAGTGTTTTTAAGCAGTTCAATTTTTGGTTGCATTCGACATGGCCGGGACACAATGGGTTAAAAGATACGGACTTTTAGCAAATTATTTATAACTACAAAATGGAATAGTTAAATAAAGGTTTATTAAACTATTCTGTGGGTAAGTACGTCTATGCAAGTTTGCGTTACGACAGTGCGTTTAATTAATAAAAATTAATAATAACATAATTTCCAGTTACGAATTCATGAATTTGTAGTTCAATAATTAATACTTTGCTCTGAATGCCTCGTTTGTGAAGAGGTTAGCTCGCTGGTACTCATGAGGTCCCGGATTCAAATCCCGGGTCGGCCCGAATATTTCTGGGTGTTTCTGTCTTGAAACAGTTTTTCTGAAAGAAACCGCTCGGAGTCAGGAAGTTGGTGGTGATGACACCCCCGTGCCTCGTTGCGCACGTTAAGCCGCTGGTCCTGCGCCTGATCTCTCGTCGGTCATGTCGGAGCCGTCTCACCGAATTAATGAGAGTGAAGGAACAGAGAGTGCACTTGTGTATTGCGCACACATCTGGGCACTATAATATCTACTGTGTACCGAGCCTGTCTCTGTTGAAAAGGGCCGCCATTACCGAAAATCGGTAGGAGAATAAAAAATAATATTCGATTACGGTGGCCAGTCACAACGACTAACCGACTGCGCGGGACATATTATAGTGCACAAGTGTGTGCGCGAACACAGGTGCACTCTCTATTCCTTTCACTCTCATAGCCCGATGGGACAGCAATCTGACACGACCGGAGAGAGATCAGGCGCAGGACCAACGGCTTAACGTGCTTTCCGAGGCACGGTGGTGAAACACCGCCAACTTCCAAACTCCGAGCTTCCCTGAGAATTTCTAAACAGAAATACCCAGGTACATATTTTTGGCCCGACCCGGGAATCGAACCTGGGACCTCTGGCGCAGCCGTCGCTTTAAAATGCGACCATCTTACCGCTGCGTCACCAAGTTAGGAGAGTATTATTATAATTACTCAATACTTTATTGCTCCACAATGTTTGGTACTAGTAATTTGTACTATTATATTTTCCAAAAAGTACCAAAGCGTCTTATTCTAAACACAAACACATCATAAGTTATCTCATAAGGCGCAGGAATGGCTTCGTCCGTCTGTCTGCCGAGAAGCTTACTAATTACCGAACTCCATTATCCTAAGACGACGAGGCGGGCAGTCACACCGTGGTGTAACGGACTTAGAAATTAATGTTTTAATTTAAATAAAAGATTTTTTTGAGGCAGTTGTGGGACTCAATAGGTATAAAAATATAATGTGGTGTAGTGTGTGGAATGAGATTCTTGTCATTTAAAATATTATGTAAAGTAATGCCTTCTAAATTATTATTATTTTACTAATACGAGAAACTAAACGACTACATTGTACATTTTTTTATACACCAAATCGTTATTTAATATTATCCACATTGTGTGAGGTGAATAAAACATTTATTTATTTAAAACACTTCGTGTACATACAAAAGATACATATGGCGGACTTAATGCAAAAACATTCGCTACCTACCAGTCAAACAAAGGTCTATACAGAAAAAAATACAAGGGGAGCCTAAGTGACCACGGGACGGTATTATATTATGCAATAATAAATTAATAAAAATGCGCCAGACAACACACCAATTGTCTAGTTTCGATTGTAAGGAATTTATTCCTTGTGTTACGAAGTACTAGACAACGATTATGACGGGGGCGTCTCCCATAAATACTTAAATAAATATAACATCCATGACTTAGGTACAAATGTTCGTGCTCATTACACAAACATTTGCCCCTTGCGGGTTTCGAACCCGCGACCGCTGGTTCAGTAGTTAGGAGCTCTAACCACTGCAACAAACGTGTGTTTTTGCATTAGTCTTTAAATAAAAAAAGTAACTTAATTCCAGGCTTACACTTGAGTGTAAATGCAGCCAAGGGACTAAACCTCTGACTAATCGTTCCAGTAATTATCTACGACTCGGAGTTAACACGTTGGCATCTAAGATGGCGTCCTGTCACATTTGACAGTTACAAGTTAGCCGCGCTTTTCGCAGCGCGCCATTATTGTCTGTGCAACGATGTGTCTATGGTAATACGATATATAGGGTGTAAAAACTAGTGAATCCTTTTTGAGGAGGCTGGAGGCTTATATTAAGTAGTATATAGTATATCCTTAAATATTTTTATAGTGTTATTTATCACTATACAAACTTAATAATATGAATTGTACTTGTTAAAAGCAACTATGTTAGACAAGGAATCGAACCCTGTGTCTTACGCTATCCAGGCGTATGCCTATACCACTCGGCCACCGTCACATTGGCAAGCCGGTTGAATTTTGCAAGTGCTTTCTTTAACGCGTAGGCTGCGTCACCTCGTTAATGTTGCGAGGTTAGTAAGACGAAAACTAGGATGACTTAGGTTAGTTACATAGTAGCAAACCTATTATAAAAGTTAATAGTCCCCCTACCCAATTTCGACTACGGTGGCCAGTCACAACGACTAACCGACTGCGCGGGACATATTATAGTGCACAAGTGTGTGCGCGAACACAGGTGCACTCTCCATTCCTTACACTCTCATAGCCCGATGTGACAGAAATCTGACACGACCGGAGAGAGATCAGGCGCAGGACCAACGGCTTTACGTGCTTTCCAAGGCACGAGGCTGAAACACCGCTAACTTTCAAACTCCGGGCTTCCCTGAGAATTTTTGAACAGAAAAACTCAGGTACATATTTTTGGCCAAACCCGGGAATCGAACCCGGGACTTCTAGCGCAGCCGTCGCTTTATAATGCGACCCTCTAACCGCTGCGCCACCGAGGCAGTCATAAAAGTTAATATCTACGAAGTTTAGAAAGAGTTGTTCGCTACACACAGCCTTGCCGTAAACTATTACTACTAGTACCTCATCTAAATTCTAACCAGTTAGATAAACCATTTACTAATAAATCCACCGAGGCATACAAACTATTGATTATCATAACGTTTAAGCTTAATGAAGCGTAATTAAGCCCATGATTAAAACATAAAACCAGGTATTGACAGGTCTGAGTAATTAATAACCCCATCATATTTCTATTCATGTCTGTGAAGTAATGTGTATAAAATTGTAGGGTTTTGGCCTAATTTACGGCTAATGCTGATAAAAAAAAATTGGAAGCGGTTTATGATATGCGCTATGTGAAAATTATCTCAGAAGCTTAGCTTAGCTTTCCAAGGCACGGGATTGTCACCATCCGTCATCCATCCATACTGATGGTATACGAGTATTTTTAAGCCAGAAAAACCTAGAAACCAATAATTGCCCGGCCCGGGATTAGAACTCGGGACCTCTTGGATAGCAACCAGCGAGCTAGCCGCTACACAAACGATGCATTAATTCACATAAATAAGTACGCAAAATATAATGCCCCTTTCGGTAAGATTGTGCTAAGCGTGTAAAAGTAACAAAAAATGATAGAAGCGTGTAAAAGTAACTTGTATAGTTTTGGAAAACAAAGGTAAGTAACCTTTTTTTTATATTTTGTAAAACCCAAAAAGCAGAAAAACTGTTCCAATTTTCACCCCCAGGAACCGAAGTTCCAATCTCCAGTTATAAACTTTGAAAGTTCTCGAAGGTTCCACTGAAGTGTTTCGAGAAAATTAGCGGCAAGGATGGAAGCGAGATTATGTGGCAGCTGCAAAATGTAAGCGCGAGCGGGAATCTTACTAGAAGTCTCGACAAACTTCGTTCCTATGTCTATCCGACTATCCGAGGCAAAGACAAATCCAACAAAGTAATAATCATGAAAATCGGTTCTCTCGTTCTCTATTTATAAGTGGCGGAACCAACACAACATTTTTTATAGATAACATTGAAATAAAATAATATAAGACTAGACACTTTATATCTGATTCCTAGATAAGAAACGAAACGACAGTGATGCAAAATTAAAAACTATAAAAAATAACAAAGAGCTCATAGAAACAAAATACGGAAGCCGTGTTCTTTTATGCCTAAGATAAATAAAAGTTTTACTTAAATACAGTGACTTTTTACTAAATAAAAGAAAAGAATATCATTTTTAATACGCACTTAGTCTTTCATTTTGTGAACGTAATAATTAACATATTATAGTATTATTATTTGTATAATTTAAAAAATATTGGGTGTCCCAACCCGCTGCAGTACATGTCTTATATCCATCGTTCAAACCCTCTACAATTAAAAAAGTTTCGTTCGATCAGTTCAGAGATCGGTGGCCAGCTCCGATAATGTTAAAATAACGTTATTATGGTAAAATAACGTTATTATGGTAAAATAACGTTATTACGATAAACGTTTGCGAGGATAACGTTACGGTTAAACATAGTCGTTGTCTAATTTGTTGCAATCGTAACTATGTAAGTACAGTAAAGTTAAACACATGTCGAATAGATGGTGAACGAAGTGATTGAAAATGCTACTCCCACTGTGCAGCACTGGTATAACCAGTAGTGGCTCAAGCAGAAACAAACAATCTCAAATGCAATGCACAGCATTAAGTAGAAAAGCTGTAACTGAAGTTTGACCACAGAATATATGAAAGTTTTGACACTAATGTACTATGTTGACAATTTGACATGTTGCTAGCTAAAGTTCTTTTAAAACATCATATTAATTTTATTTTGTTTATAAAAAGAATTAGCAAAAACAAAACTCTCCATTCAAATCACCACGAGAATTATTACATTTTTTTTTATTTCACTAATAAAAATATAAAGTATCTCCATAGACTAAGAACAAAAGTTAAAACCGTCAATTCACAACAAAGTAATGGCGCCGCCATTTCCTTAATTCACCAATTATTTTTAACCCCTACAACTAGGTTGTCCCACCCTTTGGTTCCACCCTGTGAGTGAAATTTCAATTGGCACAAGTTTCTTAATTAAAAGTCACTCAACGTCTCCTGCCGTCGCTTTATCAACGGCAAGGGTAAATGAAAACGATATTGTCAACGTTACTGGTATTTTGTTATTGGATTAATTTGACAGCGTTGGTATTTCAAATTATTTTGGGAGATCTCGTGATTTGGGTCGCGATGGGTATTTTGAGCAGATTTGCGGGAAAATTGTGTGAATTAAATAAATTTATATTGAGCATCTAGGGTAAATAAAAAGTACATTATATATTTTCAATCAACAATGCTATAAAAATAAATTTGTGTTTTTATTAACAACCTGCAAAAATAAATGTTTAAATAAAATAAAGTAATTTTAAAAATGCATGAGGTATAGCTAAGTAGCTATAATCTGTAAAAAAGTGCAAAACCATACAAAAAGTTTAATTTTAGAGCTGATATGTATTAAAAGGACAGATCTTAGTACTAGATTTAGTTTATAAAAGAACCTTTCATATTTTAATAAATTGAACTGGTAAAAAAACACACTGTTTCGTTTAACATTACGTACACTAATTATTTCTACAATACCCCAGTCGCCCTGTGTAACAAGATATAAAAAAAAAAAAAAAAAAAAAAAAAAAATGAGTTTATTTCAATAAAGTTAAATACAAACAAATTGCTGAGACTTCCCTTTAAGTAGTCAAATGACACTTGTGTTGGGAATGTCCCGCTCATCCCTTATGGATACAGTGAATAACAGTATAATGATAATATATAATATATCATGACAATTAGATATATAATGACAATTAGCTTAATTAAACATATACCTATCTGATAGCAAATCAAAAAGACGCCTTGTTACACAGACAACGCCACTAATTATATATTATTATCTAGATAATACCGCGCAATAACGTTACGTTATACCGGTATTTTAATGACATACGTTATTTTTATAAAGGTGTGAAAATAAGCAGGTGCTTGCATTTTTGTTCGTAGGTTTTAATTAGTGGAATTGGACTTTTTTGATTACGTCTGGACGTAATAATTATTTGTTGGTAATGAGGAGGTGGAATTAGATTTGAATAAGTATTATGTGACATTAAGAGACCTTGGATGTCACGCGATGGATAACACAAGACGGCTAATGACGAAGAGGTAGACCTATAAAGTGGTGTGACGACTTGCTTTGCGGGAGATTGGGTGTCATTGGCTGCTGACTGATCCCAACGGAAGGTATTGACCTTTGCCGTCGAATGAAGCTGGTTAAAATAAAATAAAAGAACTTGACCAGGATCCTCAAATATACAAATTATACCTTATACTTTTAAAATAAAACTTCTACCTCTGCCCGTTGATTTATATTTATGATTTTTTTTCTCACGGCTGTGTGTAGGTTTTTGACTTACAACAACTAACTATGTAATTATAAATTGCACTTATAAAAAGTAAACAGTCGCTTGCCTATCATATAAAGCCATGCGCCCGTAGAGAGAGAACACAGGGTTCGAATCCTAGTCTGTCACAGTTGCTTTTTACAAATGCAATTTATAATATTAAGTATTTATAGTGACCAAAACACTAATAAAATAAACAAAAAACTTACTTCGTAGTTACTTAGATGTACCCATAGTCCTCTTAGAGATTAAGGAGCCTCTAAAGGGTTAACTCGATACCAAAATACGCCATTGCGATAGCTTAATATATCGATTAAAATTTATCCTTTATCGAATCATGAATTGCCCACATTTTTTTTATATTTCGTTAATTGAAACCAGACACTTAGTCACTCATTATAGCAGACACTTCCACAGTTTTCTAAGTACCTAATTAGTTAACCGTTCGGATGCCAAAATTCACACTTTACCTGCAACATAGTTATCGCAACAGAACACCTACTGAATTTACTAATTGGTCGTTTAATTATCGCATATAAAGCAGCTCTATGTATATAGGTGTGAACATACATGCGCATATACGTATTAAGCTGGTACATAATGAGAATTTGTGGCAGTAGGTTCTGTTTGGCTATAGTTTTAGTCTTCGGATTAATATTATAACCTTATTTAGTCCAAAATATGTGGTTCGACTTTCTGCGGTTTTACCTGCGTAAATATTGTATCCCATTAAGCCTATGTATTATATTATCTGTGCCTATGTGTTATCCAGTGTACTAACATCCTACATAATATTTTATAAATGCATTTTTTTGGCGGATGGATACAAGGATGTGGATTTATGTTTGTTACCCCTTCACGCAAAAACTTTAAGATGAATTTTGATCAAACTTTACAATAATATAGCTCATACATCGGTATAACACATTATGCTATAATTTATTGTGATATTTTTTGAGAGCCGATATTTACGTTAGTAAAACCGCGGACCACTAGTTTATTTGTAATATTAGTGCATTGATTGAAAATACGTTCAAAACTGCTATACAATCATTTGAGGTTTTAAATAGTCAGTTAAGAACGGAGTCCAAAAGTATATACACTGAGGTACGCTATATTCTAAGTATGCTGAGTCAGATTACATTGTGTCTTACATAATGAGTAGGTGTGAACAGAATAATACCTACTATACTCGTAATTAAATAAGGTGCGAATAGGCGGAGTTAAGTCCAACGCTTCGTCGGTTTAACGACTATTTTATATTTCCTATTTTTAGTTTTATACTTCCTACTCAAATATTATGCAGATTTTGAAATGCGTGGCATTTCCTTCGTGCGTTTTGTTCGTTTGAAGGTTATATTTTTTTTGCTTTTTATTGGGCAATAAAATAATTAATTGGGTAGGTGATAATTATTTTTTACGGTGTAAACCTCCAAATTAATTACCTAATTATATGCTTTAAAAAAAATTATGCCTCACTCTCAAAATTTTCAGTCAATTGCAAAATTTTTGAACCAAAAAATCTAACGGTAGGTACAAGATTTTTGCGTTTTTATGACTTTCACAAAAAAACTATTATCGTTGAGAAACCATAACTTAAATTCACCCTACGTAAAAGTCAATCGAGCAAAACTAAATGCGTGTTCGAACGAACCCTTATCTAAAAAAAAAAACATTTAAAAACACATCGCCCGGGAATTGCTTCTAATAATTGGAAAATTCAATTGCTAGGGCTAATATCGCGAAATGGTAGAGCCGCCCTAATAAAACGTGATTTTATCGACAGCCATTTCATCGACTATCGATTTGCAATGCCATAAAAATTCCATTTACTGTTAAATCTTAATTTTACAGTGTTTCAATCGACGGAGTGGGAAGAGAAAATTTCGTTTGCTTTTTTTCGTTTGGAGGAAAATGTAAGGAGGCGGTAAACGTGTGTTTATTTTTAATCCAGTCTAAACTCCAAAGTGTCTAAGGTATCAAAAATATATTGTTATTTATATGATGTTTGGTGTAATTACAGTTTTGACAATGTGCTTTAAGGGTTTTGAAAACAAGAAACTAAACTGAAATAAAACTTAAGTACACTACCTTTAGAACGCACCTAATGATTTTTTCACGATTGTTCGTTCCAATGCCAAAAAGCTAACCCCCTTATTCACAATCATTCAAACGGTATTTACACCTATTTTAGCTATTACACCTGTTTTGTCACTTTCTATCAAATGATGACAGCGCCAAGAAAGAATGAGACAAAACAGTGTAATAGATAAAATAGGTTTAAAAGACCGTTTGAGTTATTATGAATAAGGGGGTATGACTTTTAAGATATATAGCTATTCCGATGTATGAGTTTTATTATTGTAAAGTTTCATCAACATACGTACATTCTACGACGCGTTTGGTGTATTGTTTAGCGCTCTTGACTATTACGCCGGCCGTCGTGGGTTCGAATCCCGCAAGGGGCTAATGTTTGTGTGATGAGCACGAACATGTACCTAAGTCATGGATGTATACATATGTGTTTAAAAATTTATGGGAGACGCCGCCGTCATAATCGTTGTCTAGTACTTCGTAACAGAAAGAAGAAAATTCCTTACCACGAAACCAGACAATTGGCGTGTTGTCTGGCGTATAATATTATTATTATTATTCTCAAAAACTTTCTAGGAAGGATATAAGATTTTTTCCTCAGAAGATTAAAAATATATGTTTAGCCAATATTTTTATCTCCCCCACACCTTAGTGGATAATTCACTGTATGAGGACCTCTCCATGATTCGGCAAACGCTATCGAGGATAAAGCGTGAAAACAGATGTTTGTACTAGGGGCACTAGGGATGTGACGGTGATATCGATAAATAACTTTCAACATAATATAATATATTTTATATTTATATGATTTTCAAAGTCTTTATGACATAAAAGATACTTGTGTTAATTACGCCACTTATAACTCAAAAATGGTTGGACCGATTTACATGATTTTGACTTTGTTGGCTTCGTCGCCGCCCCGAATAGGACAACGTAACGGAGTTTGCTGTGACCAGTAGTTTATTATGAAAAGGTTGTGTTTTCATGCATGCGTAAGGGTGTTCAGATATTCAATTTTGAGGCAAAAACCCTGTGTTTTTCCCTAATTCCTTGTTACTTGAGTATAAATCTAATGTCCTGTTATAATAATTGAGACTCTAAATCATCATTAGACAAAAACATCCAATCAAAACTACGTTTAAGATACTTACGCCAAAAAGCGATTAAAAACCACATTTCTTTTAATTGGCCCAATATAATACGATTCATTGCATAAAACAGTCAACAAATAGAGTAATTATATTAATTAATAACATCGTTTATCTTGTCTTAAGAGTTTTAATTAGCGAAGCGAATTGATTTATTTGAAAAAACTAAACGCAATCTAAAAATGTTTTTACTAATGGAGGAACAAAACGCAGAGGTTGGTTAATTTTGATCCGACAGCAGTTAATGATAATCAATTAAAAATGGCAGATAAGTAGTTTTTGTAACTCTTTTATCTAAGGACCCAAGTTACGAAAGTATACTCATTCATATGTATATGAAATAATAGTGTTTTTTATTTTATTTTAGTATGTCTATTTTTACTATGGACATTATAATGACATGTAATTGTCTTAGAATATTTAAAAATATACTTAAAAGTTGATATAATCTGACAGCAAGGTTTGGTCGCTTGCCTTGCAAACACCCCTCCGCCAATCCGCACTGAGCCCGCGTGGTGGAGTATGGCTCATACTACCTCACATTCGAGGTAAGGCCTTTACCCAGCAGTGGGATGCTTACAGGCTAACTTTTCTTTACTTTTACTTATAAAGTAAAGTAAAAGGTATATAATGAGTTCAGATACTTCGCTTACAACAAGTGTGTATTTTACTAGTAAATCTTTTTATTTTATACAAAACCATATTTATTAATTCAAACATACCAATTTGACACGCTGCCATACAAATATGGTTTTCAAAATAATATTACAAACCAATATTAAATAACCGAATCGAATTTTTAATCAGTAAAACTGCACGGGAATTACTTCTTATTGTTTTATTTATAGTTGAACTGCAAATAAAATGAAGATATGATTATAAGAATGTAGCAAACTTGTTTTACGTCGATTCCAATTTCTTACATTGTATTTACAAGTTAATTGAATTTGTATGAACGCGAGATACAGTCGGTTAAACATAAATGCAAGAATTTCATTAAAAGTTTGAACTAGTTGCAATTAAAAATACTATTAAGTAGTATACACATTCCTATCATTGGAGCATTTTTTTTAAATATAGGCCCTTTACATTGAACCAGCAATGTATTGCAATCGAATTTGTTCAGTCATAGACATTGTACAACACAAAATTGTACAGTGACAATTTGACATTGTCACTACAACGAGTTAGCGATTTTGATATACATTGATTAGGGATTATAACGTTGAACAGTTTATCTCTGAGTAAAAGCATTTATGAGCACGATGACAAGGTACTCTGTAGAATCATTGATTAATACTTTTGCTCCTATTACAGACCAAACGCTGTATTTTGTAGTATGTTTTTGCTGTAATCCTTACATATTAAGTCAAGTTGATGGCGGCTATTTTAAGAATAAGATCCTTTTAAGACAGGATAGCTTAATAAATAAAATCAATAATTTACCTACTTTATGCAACCAAAACCTAGCAATTTAAATTGGAATTAAAATCAATTGGAAGAGCAGCTGGCCCGGTAAGCCTGAAAGATGCTAGTTCGAGTCCCGCCCGTGCGCAATTTTTGGTTTCTTATTTCTTCTTTAAGAATTCAAATATGACACTGTGAGTGTTAAGAAATATTCTAAACCATACAAAACCTAGTATTTTGTGCGTCATTTTCAAAACCAATTATATGTAATGGAGATTATAATCCTATAACTAACATTAGAAGTCTTGAATCCAATCAAGCCTTTAAAAACGTTTTTCTTACTAAGATCAGCACTAGATGCTGGCCATTTTATCGCGTTAATAAACCCCTATATAAATGGCTAATAACTGATTTAATCTCTGATCTATGCTACGCCTTAATTATGTTAATGAACACGCCCTAGCAATAGGGTTGCCTCTAAAAAGTCCTTTAGCAAGTTCTTGTTAGCTCACTTTTTTTCTATAAGGAATATTCTAATTAACAAATCTTACTGTCAATTAATTTACTATTATATCAAATTAATTTATACGAATATAATTTAATTGATTTGATGTGATTGGATACCTGAAATTTGCAAGTCTGCGAGCACACTGAACACAATAGGAATGTACTAACTTAAAATAAACTTTTAATTTTTTTAAACGTTTCATTAAGCCTGTAGACAATATTTGTTATAAATGACTGCTTCAGAATAATTGTAAATGATACATTTCAATTACAGTGAATTAAATTAAGTCACTTATTTTGTCAAAATCTTTTTAGTTGGCAGTATAAATATCCAATTAAATATATTTTGGATATTATTTTTAAATAATAATGAGCGCGGATGTCCACGGTGATTTATATACATTCGCACAAATATATAAATAAATTAAGTAACATCGTTAAAAACAGTTGAATCGATAACCTTCTCCTTTTTGAAGTCGGTTAAAAATATTATGTATAACTTAAAGTAGGCAGCCCTAGCGCATACATCAAGGCGGCCATATTTATCGCACAGATAATAATTCTATTAACTTTGACAGATCCCCATTTGCAACACATTGATTTAACTGACGTATATTTTTTCACATTATCTAACCGCATTATGTATTACTCGTACTATTGTAGTTGTAGTAGTAGATAATTAACAATTTACACTAATTGGTCAGTAATTAGTGTTGTTAAATGGATTAATTTAAGGGAGAATAATAAGTTACGACTGAATAACTAAACGTTTTCTTTTAAGTTAAGTAATTACGTGTCTTCGGGAATCTCTACGTTGCTTTTTACAAGTGCAATTTATAGCATAGAAGAGTTGCATAAAAGATCTATTTTACCGCGTTTTCAATAACCTAACCTTAAATAATAGTGATTTTTTGCATTATACTAATAGTTTATAAATTCGTTTAATTCTAGTAATTTCGGTAAACGTGTATTTTTTAATAAAAAAAAAATAATACTACGATATCGAACGAAATATATTTTATAAAATTCGCATAGTAACAGAATGTAACTTTCTCTTATATTTTATTAATAAATCGATTAAGAGTAGCTCGTATCATGAAAAGCGTTTAACATTTAAACCGATAATATTACTTAAAATTGAAATGTTTATTTATTATAATAATATCAAATAGGCGACGCCTGTATCGCAAACTATGATTTATTACATAATTATATTGATTCGATTAGATATAGGTACATTTGTTTATTTAATTTATTGTAAAAGTAATAATTGTTTGGTTTTACTGGCTATAAATGTCAATAAATCAATAATTGGCATGTCATTTTAACTATATATTTTACGACAAACACACTTATTCTCGTACATATAGACAAGAAATTTATTTTCATGACTAAGTCAGACATGTAAGAAATAATAAATGTATCGTCTCTTTCTCTTTGATTAATGTGAAAACTGTTCTCAAAATTGATTTCTTATATCCATATGGACGATTCCACAAGTAAATGAATTATGTTAAAATTATCTTTTTTTTAAATGATATTTCACTGTTTCGAGGTCATTATAATAATAAATAGTTCATCATAACATTATTAATACGAAAAAATATATATTAGCCGATATATGCTAGTTCTTCTAAAAGTATTTTTAAAACATCGATATTTTTATCAACAAAAACCCCTAACGATAAATATTTATTAGAGGGGTGGGGTAGGGAGGGGTCCCTACCCCACCCCTCTAATAAATATTTATCGTGCATTTTCATGGCCGATGATTTTTAATTCAATCAAAGAGGGTCTGTTTTACTCGAGATTTCTAAGAATAGCGCTTTCCTAGGTAAATATCGATTTGTTTTTGATAGTAAAAGCTTGTATCACCATCGACAAATAAGCATATTACCACAATTATCCACCGTCTACTACTTAAGCACTAACCAACGAATTACTTATTCAAATATGAAACGTCATTTCGTATGAAGTAGTGGATAGGTAACGCTATGGGAACCTATCCAGACATTGTGAAACAAGCTGTAAGTATGATGCATTTTAAAATCAAATCAAATCAAGTTTATTTCTCAAAAATATGCATGCATGCATTTTAAAAGCTTCACAGTTATAATCCGCTAGTTATAAAGTATAATAGATCCGACCAGGAATAAAACTCGGGACCTCAGAACAGGCCGTGTCTTTCTTTAATACTGGAAAACAACTTTGTACGAAAAAAAATTTTCTTTTCTTTTTTAAATTCATAAAAAATAAAAGAAAATTTGGCTTTTATTTCTTAATAAATCAAAATGGTAACAAGAGATTACCTAGATATAATATTATAAAACAGTGATTCGCGTATGATTTTACTTTTTAACCCTCTATGATTCCAATCTCACTAATCTCCAACAACACGCCTAAATCCGCATTAAATACACTTACACAAATTATTTAACCCTCAACATCCCACAAAGTATCATACGCCTAATTCAATATTTCTCCAGCCAACAAACAATTATTTGTCTTACCTCACTGTAATAAGTTCTAAAATGGATTAGCGTAGTTTTTGCGAGGGATTCTCCCCTCTCGTTTCGTAAGGAGGTATAATTTGATAAGTGCCCTCTAGGGATGTTTCGGTAAGATAGGCGGAACCCTCATTTTAGGGTTAGGCGTTTATGACAGCATGAAATTTTGACGGTGTGATCTTGTTAATAAAATTCGGTGGATTAACTTAGAGATTTTATGGATGTTGACTAGATATTAGCAGTTATTTAATTAAATGACAATTTAAAAAAAAACGATTTAAACCACAAAAAGAGTCTCTCTCTCTATATATATATCTCTCTCTATATAAAGATATATATCTCTCTATATAAAGATATATATCTCTCTATATATATCTGTTTAAAGAACTTTATTAGACTCATAAAGAACAAAGTCCACTTATAATGAGCTTATAAACTATTTTAACAAAAATGTAATGTTATTGATCAGCACGTCGCACTCACACTATTCAAAAATAATTATCACGTACATAATCTTTCAATTTTGATTTAAAGTTGCCAAATATGTCACACTCCTTTATATCTGTTGGTAAATTATTGTATAATTGTGCTCCTTCAAACAAAACGTTATTTTTACCATAACTAGTTCTTGGTACTGCTGTACTAATTTTGTTTGTATTTCTTAAGCTGTGTTTAAAGGCTCGTTTGGTGAAAGAAATTTGTGTGTATTTTGTTTGTCAAAATTTTTCGTATTAGAATACATGTTGTGTATATGTAAAGTTGATTAATATTACAGAATTTAGTTTTTTCGTATAATAACTTAGAGCTAGTAAGGCGATCGTATTTGAAAAGGGTGTTGATTATTTTATTCTGTGATGTTTGTAGGCTTTTTATATTTGTTTTTGCGGCGCATCCCCATACTTCAATAAGGTAATTCAGGTGTGAATGTACTAGCGAGTTGTATATACCTCTAGTTATTCGATTTTTGAGTGGAATACAACCAACTACTAACTAACTATATACATATATCTCTCTGCTTACAAATGGCAGGTACTAATTTAAACTATTTGATCACAAATTACGTCTGTACATACTTACAAATGGCATTAACTTGATCAGAAAATCTCTTATACGTTTTTTTATCCTTACTTTTCTAGTTAACTATGAATTATGGTTTTCATTGTAACCGTATATAATAAATTAAATAATTAATATAGAAGACCTATCACATACATTGCTCGGATCCTAAACTAAGGAGCTAATGCACTTGTGTTATGGAAATCAAGATACAACGGTGGTACCACAACACCCAGACCCGAGACTATATTGATTGTGATTATAATTCCTATATTGACACGACCGGGAATCGAACCCGAGACCTAGAAGCGGTGACGCCTTGAAACCTAACGTGCTTAGCCACTACACCAAGGAGGTCGTCAATTTTTTATTTATTTAGGTAATTTATTTATAATTTATAACACAACCAGTACAAAAGGTGGATTTAACTCTAAATATGGCATTCTCTTCCAGTCATACCTTTGGGCTAAGCAGAAATGATTGTGTGGCCACATCCCACCACGACTGGTAGAAACAGTATGTCGTTAAGTCTGCCTTTTATGCCACATCATACTAAGCATTCGCAAACTTATATAAATACTTAATTAAAAACTTGAAGTCATATTCCCGCCGTAACGAGAAGTACTTATTTACCGTAATCGGTTTAGCATTTAATTACACGTTAAGCCAATAAGTTAATTGGCATTTGTTAAACGTTTTTGCTAAAGATCACCACGGCAATATAACAATGATGTAAAAATATACAGGGTGTTTAAATTATCGCCTTTTTTAAGAGTGTTGGTATACATATCACAATTACTTTCTACAAGGAAAATGGTATAATCGAAGTTTAGAAATGTATATTTTTATTTTATTATTATTCTCTTATTTTGTATTACCTAGCCTTATATCTGTTTATGTTCTGGGGGCGTATTGCGATCCAACTTAATCCGTTCAAATCCGAGGCAGTTCCACTGAGTGTAAACGAATTTTATCAATATAATAATATTATTATAATACTACAATGGTATGAATATTATTATTTATATTGTTATATTATAGCAATATCTATACTAATATTATAAAGCAGAAGAGTTTGTTTGTTTGTTTGTTTGAACGCGCTTATCTCCGAAACTAATGGTTCGAATTGAATAATTCTTTTTGTGTTGGATAGTCCAGTTATCGAGGAAGGCTATAGGCTATATAACATCACGCTACGACCAATAGGAGCAAAGATATAGTGGTAAATGTGTAAAAAACGGGAGAAAGAAGTCACTATTCCACGCGGACGAAGTCGCGGGCAAAGGCTAGTTATCAATTAATGCGGCAGTAAGAATTGCTAATTTGACAGTAAAACAGAGCTGTTTAACTGTCAAAACTGCATCGCAAAACGCACCCTGATTGTTTGTTGCTACGCATATTTTTCATTTTTGTTTGATGCATATGTGTAACACACTAAAGATATTTTTTAGTCATCATCCATTATCATCATCATTTGTCATTAAATAATAAAAAGTTTGAAAAGGTTACTTTGGGTTTTTCGATAACTTTGATGTACTTTTGTATTTTGTACGTGTACTTACAGGATTAAGATACTTTAGTTCTGTGAATCATGTGTCTGTAACTTGATCTATGAGCCTTAAATAAATAAAATAAAATATGTAAATAAACACTTTATCAAAATAAAGTTGTGAATTTGAATTTGAATAAATAAACTTCACCTTATGTTCGACACACCCTGTATATTTTATGACTCACACAATGAAGTGTTTCACCTGTCAAGTAATATCGGTATCGTATCGATAATCGTATTTATGATAATCGATATCGCTAGAACTTGATACTCGTATTGTGATACCTCATTCATTAAGCATCTGTGATGATTTTGACTTGGATTATTATCAATATTTTAGGTTATTTATAGTCTAGTTCTTAATATTTAGTATAGATATTCTTAGTATTAATAATTGAAACCTGTTTTGTGTCTTTGATTAAAATAAAATGAAAAAAAAAATTGGTTTGTCAATGTGTCGCTTATTATCTTTAAAAGAGATCACTGCTATATTATGTAAGTATTAATGTATATAACACACAAAAATTTTAAAATAATCATTAAAAAAAACTATTTTCCTAGACCTGAATCGATTGCGTAACTTCTTACCGATACCTACCAAAATTGCTCTTGTACAGGCACTATTGCTTCCCATTCTTGACTACGCTGATTGTAGCTATCTAGACCTCAGTGAGAAGTTCCTTGATAAACTTGAACGCCTCCAAAACTTTTGCATTCGCATTATTTTCGGCCTACGTAAGTATGACCATGTTTCTGATTTCCGTACTCAGCTTGAGTGGCTTCCTATACGTTCGAGACGAAATCTTCACATTCTTACTCTATTGTACAATGTCCTTTTCAATCCGCGATCTCCCCCCTATCTCAAGGAACGTTTCCACTTTCTGCAACCCACCAACAACCAGGTTAGCATGCGTTCTAGCCGGAGACTACATCTTTCTTTTCCCCTCTTCTCCTCCCAATGCTACTCACAGTCGTTCACTGTCCAGTCTGTTAGACTGTGGAATTCTCTACCTCTGTACATCCGACAATCCCAGTCCCTTCCTGTGTTCAAAGCTAGAGTGAAAGCGCATTTCCTTTCGCTTTCATGAACTGTCAGAATTTCCTTTCTTGGATAAATTATTATTATATATAAGTACGTATATTATATGTATTTATTTATATTTATTTGTTTATTTATTTTATATGTATAATTTAATACTATTTAAGCATTTTTATTATCTTCAAAGTTTTATCTATTAATTATATTATAATTTTTAGCCATCTGCACACCGCTCTCTACCTATTTAACGTTGTTTCCTCTACCCAAAGGTTGTCTGGAAGAGATCGCTTTCAGCGATAAGACCGCCAATATTGTACATGTGATCGTCTGTTTTAATGTTTTGTTGTGTCCTTTCTGTGCAATAAAGAATATTTATTATTATTATTTTTTAAAGTAACCGGTCAAAAAATAAAGAGTAAAAAATTAGTTTTAAAAAGTATAACAAAATAGTAGTCGTTTTTTTTGTGTCTTGGTTTTAGTGCCCGATTGCGGTGTAGAAGGTTATGTGTATTTCTTGAGTTGGTTAGCTTTTATTTTCGTAAAAATAAAAACATCTACAACATTTGCTATAGGTATTCCCCCAGGGCAAGGTGCTCGTAGCGCAGTGGTGGCAGCGCTTTGGTAGTAATACCAAAGTTAAGCAACTTACGGCGTGGTCGGTGTTTGAATGGGTGACCATTCCGACCATATAAGTGACGTATATCACGAGCATCTCCGTGTTTCGGAAGGCACGTTAAGCCGTTGGTTCCGGCTAATATCGATTGGTATTAGGGCAAATTCCCAGGGCGCGAACTCATGGCTCTCTCCTCACTAATAGCACCGGTGGACACCGTCTGGTTTTAGTGGGTGTGGGACCCAGATAGAGTGGGGACCATATCTAGGTGGGGGAACCCCACATAACCTACTAACTGCCCCCGTCTCTGGTATGGTATGCGTAAGGCATTTCCTGAAGAAAAAAAGGTATTGATATTAAAAATACTTAATCTAAGAAACTCACCGGAACTGGGCCGATCACTGTACCTCGTACAGTATACCCACGCCGGCCACACCATCGGCCCATCACCTGTTGTTGTACCTGCAACATCACCATCATCATCAACATCAATAAAAACAACATTTTCACTTGGAATTACTGAAAACCGCATCAAAATCGGTCCAGTCAAACGCGAGATATTCGCGGACAAACATACATAACAGGTTAAACTGAGAACCTCCTTTTTTAAGTCAAGTAATCAGTCAGGTATCAAACGACTGCCGGGAGTCGCATATTAATGGAATTTCTATTGTGTCTCGTTCACACATACTTGACGAGTTAAAAAACAACTATGTCTGTCAAGAAATCAAACCTGCCTGTGTCTTACGCTATCCGGGCGCATTAAGACCACAGAATATATAATAGTACTACATACAGAACGGACACTCACCTCCCCTCCCTATTCTGACTTACCTCACTATCGCGCCGGAACTGGGGTTCACATTGGTAGTACGCTTAGCAGGCATGGCGCGCATGTTTGCGACGTTAACGGCAGTACAAAGTTTTGTGTACGAAAGATGCCTAGGTACGGTGCAGTGTACGGGTGTCTTTCTTCCTCAAGAAATGACTCCGATAGGAGCTTTTTTCGTTTTCCAAGATATGAGAGATGGTAAGTGACTTCCTACAAAATATGCAACCGTAACCTATTCTAACTATTCAGCTACACTTAACTACTTTAAAAACGTTAGGAACAATAATTGTAATATTTAAGTGATCAATGAAATTAGGTGTTGCTAAGGTAGATACTATCTTTTTATTTCTCCACGATACCACGTGAATATGACATTACAAAATTTTGACTTTAACTTCTTCAAAGGGAAGGTTGCTATGTGAATTATTTATTTAGACATGCCCTTGCATCTAGCAAGCAGCAAGTCTTTCAAAAATTATGCAATCTGAATAAAAGAAGAATTACAACTTGACAGTCACTCTAAAACAGTGGTTATAGTATTGGGCAATATCTAATGTCACCGCGTGCTAGCTCGCAACAGCGACATCTATTGGTAACCAAATAATATATTAGCGTCATAGCCGTGATGTTTCATAGCCTTTCCCAATAAATTCTCATCTGTTTTGGATATAACAGAAGAAATACGAAAGCTGAAGGATCTCAGTTAAAAAAGTCCGCAAAATCTGACAAAAAAGCATCAAATAACGCATTTGTCTTCTATGTAGAAGTAACCAATGCTTTTAGAGTCAGTGCATCAGGTAAACAAAAATATAAGGAGACATTGGGCCCTTTCAAGGCACATTTATTTTTATTTTTTTACTGTATATTTGACGTTCATAAATGTCATTTTATGACCTAAATTGAAATTAAGATTTTGATTTGAATTGAATTGAATTGAGGTGGTTGCAGGTCAATAAATTCCTAATTGTTCATGACAGAATTACGAGTACTAGTGAATCTAAATAAAAATCATCATCATCATCATCTTTATCAGCCGAAGGACGTCCACTGCTGAACATAGGCCTCCCCCATGGCTTTCCACAACAACCGGTTGTGAGCGGTCTGCATCCAGTGCGATCCTGCGAGCTCAAGGCACATAGCCCGAAGAACTGATGGCCGTTGGGGCAGAAAAGTCCTAGATTGGAGACCCTTCGACCAAAGGCGCAGCGTAGGACGTCCACCGACAAGATGGACAGACGACCTTGTAAATAAAAATAATAATATGGAAAATAACTCACTCGTGGTAGATCCCTGATTGCTCCCGCTGTCATCTCCTTTTGACAAGTCGATTGCTCCTCCCTTTTCACTAGGCTTGACCTCCGGAACTCTTGCTTCCAGAACCTCAGGCTTCGAAGGGAGAGGAACCTCTTTCACTGGCACCGTTTTGGCTTCAAACTGTCTAGCTTTCAAATTCTTTCTCTTAGTCAGAGGATCCGTTATCCTTCTCCCAAAGTCCGCCTTCAAAATATTGTCTATACTAAACTTCAGACAATTCTGATTAATGAAATCCCTCCCACTCTCATTATCTGGCGATTTGGGACTCATATAGTGTCTTCTGTTTTCATCTGTCCTAGTATTTCTCAACTCTTGAGTCTGACCTTTTCTTACTCCGAAATTTAAACCATAATTCTGTGTGTTTAAGTTCACATTACTTTGTGGTATTGGCATTCTACTCAGCCCGTTTAGACCAGATTTCAAATCCACTTGATTCATCAACGGATTTTGAAATAAAAGCGGCTGATTTAGGAACATTAACGGATTTGGTGTTATTGGACTCGGTCGCAACAGCAAAGGCTGATTTATGTTCAAATTTTGGCTTAACTGAGATATAGCGTTTAAGTGCGTCTGTATATGTTTGAATGATGTCAGCCCTTGTGACGTTTCTGGGCCAGTTTTATCACATTCATAATTTGACACAGGAGCCTCGTTGCCTACTGAAAGTACTGTATCATCGCTACAGCAAGAGTTATCGTCATCAATACTAATTTCAGCTCTAGATTCGTTTGTATGATTGTCGTCATCTTCTATATTTGGACTGACACTTTCCGAGTTCCTAGAGTCGTTGTTGTCTTCGAAATTTGGCGTGCTTTGTAATAATTTATCAGTCGAAAAGACGTTTTCTGGACTAGGTGCGTCTCGTTCTTTCTTTAAGACGTTGTGTATTGAAAAAGAGGATGTATGTATGGGTCTGTCTTCCGTTTTTTCGTCATCGTGATATTCTGGACTGGTTGTGTCTCTGGTGTTGGGGGAGTATGGTTCCTCGTCACTGTGGTCCTGGATCTTTATCCTGGAGTCGGTGAGGTGTGCTGACGACACCGCGGCCATCTCGAGTGGAGGTTACGCCATCTGTGGGTAGAGAAAGGAAACTTTTTGAGTCAAGGAAATTCTGCTAGCTACGAGTAACTTCTATTGGGAAACTTGTTATGTAATAATATTGAATTATTAAAGAATTTGAGAACTATCTCTTAGGAATGAAGGGAGTTACTCAGAATCCGTTGGGGCAGAAAAGTCTTAGATTGGAGACCCTTCGACCAAAGGCGCAGTGTAGGACGTCTACTGACAAGATGGACAGACGACCTTGTAAAAATTGCAGGATCGCACTGGATGCAGACCACTTACAACCGGTCGCTGTGGAAATCCATTGGGGAGGCCTATGTTCAGCAGGGGACGTCCTTTGGCTGATGATGATGATGATGAACTCGGAATCAGTACTTTACATCTTTCTCCTAGAAGCATAGGTCGAATAACGACTTTTTTTATTTTCCATCCTAAATTGGTCACGTGACCCGGCAGATTTCTATAGATAGTCAATTTTTTGGCATATTTCAACCCATGTTTCTAGGAGAAAGTATTTAAATTACTGATTTCAAGCAGCTCTTTTGAAACACCTTGTATATTTAATATTATTTATAGTTTAACAGAACTCATCTTTAAGCTAGATGATATTATTAATAATAGTTGTCTGTTTGATCGTAAATAATGAAAAATACATCATCATACGACCGTAAATATGTTTTTCTGTATATTGGTTTCTGGTTACCAACAATACGTAGTTAGGCATTATTGTCAGTAGTTTATAACGAGTCAATTGATTCTAAACAATGGTATATCCTTATACGCTGACCATTACTTTTTACTATCAATCGCTAATCATTCAGGTTGATGCATTTTTAGTGCGCTAAAAATACTAAAAGTGAACCATATTTTAAGGATTGGGTTCCGTGTAATTTTAAGATTAAATCTATGTTTATTCAAATCAATATCAGTAATGCAGTGAAATTTTGAATAGAATAGAAAAATATTTATTTTGCCTTCGTTACGTAAAAATATAATCTGTATGTTTTAATAAGCATTAAAACTGTTCAAAATTTGCTACAGAAGAGGACAATGACTCAAGTGCATTTTGCCATTCTCGAATATCTGGTACAGAAAATATAAACACTTGAGAATGAAAGAAAACAAATGGAAAATGGCTGAGCTTGTACTGACATAGGATGTTGTAATGCAGCGCTGGTATTCAGCCACTTTTTGAAATTGTGTATAGGTTAAGTTTAACACGTTCCGGGACACTACTCCAGACACAATAGATGTTTTATTGTTTTCACGCCTGTAGGCGGGCACTGTCCCGGAACGTGTTAAACTGTATTTATCGCAAATCAAATCATTCATTATATCACTTAAATATCAATGTTTTGAGATTCTATGAGAAATATGGAATTAAAATTCTAATGCATATCAAAACTAATTATTTTGATAAAACTGCATCAAAATCGTTTAGAAGTGGAACATTTAATACACTTCTTTTTTGTAGGGGGGTGTAACACTGACATATATTCTTTATTTATTACCAAAAAAATAATTAAATCGGATCATTTATTCATATCACAGAACCCCAAAAATAGATTCCCATGTCATTGCGTGCATTCGCACTTCAGATCTACATTTCAAATGAACCTCATTAAAAACAGTTCAGCCGACTAGCCGGGTCTAATTGTCGGCTTATAAGGACTTGTATGAATAGTTATGGGCCATTAAAATGATGGTGAGGTCCACAGTTCAGTTCCTGGGTTGGTCAAGTTTGTTTTTAGGTAATTAACGGTGTTAAAGCCATTTTGTAGTAGTAATAATTAGTTTATTTTTAATTAGGCGCCGTTACGTCATAGATACTCTTGCTATAGCAGATGTCAATTGTTTCTACAATGTGTATCGAAATTTACTAAAAAATCCGTCAAGTGTGAGTCGGACTGGCCGGGTCAATGCAGAAATCATATTTTTATAAACATTCAAAATACTAATTAATTGTCGTTGACATATTAGAAATTGTATAATAAGATCAATTTGTAGATGTATTTGTTATTTTTTATAGGTAATGATAATGAATGACATGGATAAATAAATCAATTTAAACTACATTTAAGAAAATTTAATGTTACTTATTATTATTACAAGATCTGACATGTTGACTGTGAATTAATTATATTAGATGCTTATTATTGTCAACTAAATATTTGCAATGGCTTAATGGGCTGGACATCTTTTTTTTTTAAAACACCAATCATTTACATTGCTCTGATCCCAAAGTAAGTAGCTAATGCACTTGTGTTATGGAAATCAGACACAACGGTGGTACCACAACACCCAGACCCAGGACAATATAGAAAATTTTGATTTCTACATTGACCCGACCGGGAATCGAACCCGGACCTCGGAGCGGCGACGCCTTGAAACCCAGCGTGCTTAGCCACTACACCACGGAGGTCGTCAAATTGATTGTAAACTTTCTATGTACCCCGTTTAAATGCAAATAAATGATTCTATTTCTATTTCTACATTGTCTCGGTTACGCGTTTTGTTGTTCTATTGTTCCTGATTTCCATAACACAAATGCATAAGCTACATATTTTGGGATCAGAGAAATGTTTGCCGCTCGCATTGAACTACTATTACTAGCGTATGGAACTGACATCACGAACAAATTATGTGCTCCATAAATTGACTACACGGTCATCAACTCGTACAAATTCATAATTCAAAATTCACACACATTTTTTGCTTCGCATAGCTTCTCTACGTAGTTCAACTCACTGGCCGCAAGTATTCACATGCATTTCAAAATATAGTAATTCGTAGAGATGGGCCGAGTACTCGGTTAATACTCGGTACTCGGCGTACTCGGCAGGTTTTTTGATACTCGTACTCGGCCGAGTAACTCGGTTATAATGCCGAGTATACTCGGTTTAAGTAAAGCAATATATTTAGGTAGATATCGTCTAAACGACTGGGGAAATCTTTCACAACCTCAATTTATGATAATGAATGAGTAGAGATAAAATGAGGAAAACGTTAAAAAAAAAATGTGAAATTTTATAAAGTTAGATTGTGTTGTGGTTGTGGTGATGCAAAGCTCTCTGCACGTTCTAGTAACAGGCAATTCCTTTTTTTGTTTTGAAGATTTTACCAGCCTCCGAAAATAATCAGTCGCTGTGAATGGTGCTTGCAGGTGCTCATAGAAACACTCTTGCTAAGCGTGCCAGTGCTGAATACCTTGTTCGGGGCCCTGCTCACTACTATAAAGGACTCTTGTCTAGCTAGCAAATTTTCTTTGAAATAGCGACCTCATTCAAATTTAGTAAATAAAATGTAAATCCGTCATTGGTCTATATTTTATGTTATCACTAGCTTTTGCCCGCGACTTCGTTCGCGTGGACTTCAGGTTCGTCCCGTCTAGTAAAAAATGTGTTTTTTTACGACCTCACATTAGAAACCTCAAAAATTGTAGCCTATATGTTATTCTGATGTATAAGCTATATTGTGGTAAAGTTTCATTCAAATCCATTCAGTAGTTTTTACGTGAAAGAGTAACAAACATCCATACATCCATACAAACTTTCGCCTTTATAATAGTAGTAGGATTATGCTGTGGATTTTGTAATACAAAAAAAAAGTAATGGTGCTTTTAGGATCATCGCGCTCTAGTGGCTTGATGAAAGCTTATTCTGCGCGAACCTGGTTTGTACTTGTTTACACACCCGAAACAGGAATTTGATTAAACCGAGTTACTCGGCCGAGTACTCGGTTGGAAAAAAAATGAACCGAGTAATACTCGGTACTCGGTACTCGGCAAAAGTGCTACTCGGCGCATCTCTAGTAATTCGTTATGTCACTATAGTATCCATAGTGGAATGACGGTAATATTTACTTTCCCTTCATTAAACAATACATATAAGAATTTAAATCGACGTATTTAATTGCAACCAGATTCTAACGTAGTTTTAAAATCAATCTATAGTTTTTTATTGGCCAATTTGAGTGGGCCTATTTCAATTATTTGAGTAAATCCATCAGTTTATGTCTTTTTCCATGGTTTAATTTGCAGTAGGTACTTATCAGCACCAATAAGTGTTTACGGAACAAACTTTCTTCAGCATTATTGATAATTGAACAATGCTATCACGTCATTTTTTAGTTATTTTTTTTTAATGTTTAGGGTGTATGACAGTTCCAAAAAAGGTATCCTGAAAGTCATCGCTGGGCGCCAACATGTTTGTCCTTTAACGTTCATAAGTGGCATTTCATGACCTAAATTGAAATAAAGATTTTAAATTTTGATATTTTTTTTACTCTTAAGCCAAAATACATGCACCATATTAGTTATAATAATAATGTACTAAGAGTTTAACTAGTCCATAAAATGCATTGTTAACTAACCCTATTTAAATATATTTATGTCCTATTCAATAAATTAAATAAATAAATAAAAATACTTCATTATTATATCCAACTTTTCTTCTATTCTATAGATTTTATATCTTCGCTATATACGAGTATCACAAAGCTGTCGCCCCAGCCTTTGGCGGAAATCTCGACACGGTTATATCTGTCAAACACCAGATGTCGCTCGAAAAACACTGAGATATAACCGATATTTTAAAAAATAAGAAATAAAAAAAAACTTCTCAATCAATAATATTACGAAAACAAATTTTCCCCAGCGTTTCCCGAGCCCATGAGGTATTCGACCCGTAAAACTGTGTCGAGACTTCCACGTTTGGAATCGAACCTTAGACATCACGTCTCCACTGCTATCGCGCATAGAAGGCGGTTGTTGGTTGACGAATAAACAGATCTGGACAACTAGGGACAAAACAACGAGAAAAATACTCTACTTCCACTGAATACGAATTATATACTCGCATCGCAAGCAAAAAAACAGGGATATAAAAAAAATAAAGAGTTTAGGAAACTAGAGATTAGAAGTAATTTTGAGGTCTAAACGTAGATAATAAAATAATAGTTTTCTAGATGATAAGTACTTTTACGACATCAAAAAGAGGCCTAACCAATTTTAGTTCACCTTAACAAAAAAAATATGACACTGGTAATATTAATATGAAACATGTTCGCTATTCATAGTAAAAAAAAACATACGATACTAATTTTATCCTTGACACGATCCCAAAATAGTCTTTAGCATCACTAATCTACTGGTACGTTTACAACGCCATCTATCCATCGTATACCACAACCGACCAATACTGTAATTGTAACCGGGTGCGAGCGATGATTAACCGCTGCGACAACGCACCGAAACCGCAGCTTTGGACGTGGTGTAAGATGCTCTACATCATTTTTGATAAAAGCCATATATTAACTTGTGTCTCCAAACTCTAAAAAGAAATGCACAAGTTATTTAATTTATTTTTTATTTAATTGAATGTATGTGCAATTTAATCTAATTCAATAATTTAAAATGTATGTATGACTTAATTATGTCGAAATAAATAAATGAAAATGAAAATTAACACGTTCCGGGACACTATTCCAGACACAATAGATGTTTTATTGTTTTCACGCCTGTAGGCGTTCACTGTCCCGGAACGTGTTGCGAAAAGCGATGTCTTTCAGACAACCTATTGGAATAAGGACTTGTTTCACAATGTCCTAATAAGTAACCAGTAACGTTATCTGTTCTTTATTTCATACAAAATGACGTTCCACATTTATTGTATTATTAATTGTTTAATGATACTTTGTCGATGGCGACACGAGCCCTTTATTTTAAGATTAATTTTAACAATACATCCATATTTTTTCCAGATTATTGTAATAAAACAAAAAGTTTTTAAATAATATATCTCTGCAATTACAGCTCTTAAAACCCAAACATAACAACCGCACGACCAAAAATTGCAACCATTAAAAAAAACAATACCCAATAATTCGAAGTAGAGCATCATTCCTTGCGCACAGCGCCGAGACCACACACGTCGCACCGCACGCGCATCGAGCAGACATTTTGTTTCCAATTTCAAACTTTAAACTGACACAAACGATATTCAACCTTATGTGTTATGAAATAGAGGTCTTTGGGAGTGTATGGATAAGTTTGCTTTCTATAAGGGCCCGACTAATTTATTCTGAGAACTCACAAAGATACTTTAGACTCTAAGGGGTCCAAATAAAGGTGATTTTGGGTCGGGAATAGCAAATCGCAGGTCGTTACGTGTTAAAGTGTAACAGGATTGAATCGTTTTATTTTGAAAGCACGATTTCGCAATTCCTGAATGTTTATTTGTTAGCCAAATCGTTAGTAGGATTATGTTTTGTCAAGAAATGATGAATGGGTAACGTTTAATGTATGATCGGAATGGTTTGCATACCTATGTTGGTTAGTACTATACCTACTACAATTTATTATAAGTACTATACCACAACGAAGGTCCTAATATTGAAGAGTTAAATCAGCGAAGGATCACCAAATCGATGTCACATCCCACCTCATTGATTGACGCGCATGGATTATTCGACATACATTTTCCAACATATGTTTAATCACCATTAAATTGAAAAGCTGGGCTCTTTCCGTTGATGTTTTTGCATATAAATTCCAAACAAGGGATAAATAGTGTAATGATTTCCCTCCTGCTTGCCACGCCGCAATTTCGGAACCGGAGGTTTCTCGTCTCTCAATACCCAGTCAAAATCCTTTCCTGATATACTATATCTTCAGCCTTCTGCCAGTACTGATGTTGCTGCTACTCTTCACCAGGGGAACGCTTATTTGATGGCGGCGTTTACTCGCCATGGCACAGGCTTTGTAGCTTTTAATAGGAAAGGATTTTTCTAATCAGAAATCAGAATATAGTAGGGAGTCTAGTGAGACTCCCTACTATATTCTGTTGCTGTTTGGTCAAGGACAGCATATTCAACATATTCGCAGCTAACCACCATATCTGCCGTTCACTATCCGCCACCTGTGACCACGCTAGTAGCCTACAGCTCAACTCTAACATCTTTTCATATTCGTGGATATAATAATGACAGGTTGGTACAGTTACAGTTAGTTAGATATGGTTACGTAGGTACTACGCTTCTTCCTTTCTTCATAAACTAATCAGCCGTATCCAACCACGACAGTCGATCTCAACTGAAATCGGTCATCTGCATGGGACATTGTTTATAAAAGTCATAAAAGTCGTTTATTTTTGCATATAGACCCACTGGGGGAACTTATACACGTCCCAACATAGACCCTACCACAGCTTCGGGACAATTGTGGGCTAGTGCTGAGAAGAAGCTGCACAACAAACTCAGTCACTATTGTCATAGTGCGCACTCTCTGTTCCTTTACTCTCATCATTCGGTAAGACGGGCAGTCCGCCATGACCGATGAGAGATCAGGCGCAGGACCAACGGCTTGACGTGCTATTTGAGGCAAATACGAAAATTGTAAGGTATCAAGTAATTTAACACTTGACTTACCTAACGATCAGTTATAGATGTTTTTTAGCTACTTCCAGAATAGAAAACCACGCCTAAAATTAACAAACTGTACCGTCAGACCAATTAGTTCTCTTTCAAAATAACTCCCGAGTAATTAGTAGGAAATATCGTAAAATACATTATTCAATTGGCGACCGTGTTGCTACCACATAATGCATAATTTACCATAAATTTCCCGACGCCAACACTTTGGGCTTGTCACTCAATTTTCAGCTTTAATGACGAATTTCCAAGGAAATTATGTGAGAAAAATTGCACGCAATCGGTAACCGGCTTTTGAATTTTCAACGGAACAGCTTTGCGGAATGGAGTTCATTAAAATTTAATTAAGATGGAACTATTACAGTTTTCGTTAAAATCAGTCTGAAGGATAAAGCTAATTTATTTCAGTACCTACCAGCGATCGCGAAAATATCGGATTTCAGATCTATGACTAAGCTAGATGCAAAACGCTTGCTAGTGCAACCGGTGCATCACTATGTTCAGCAGTGGACGTCCATTGGCTGATAATGATGAAGAATTCCCCATTCTCACCATCTTAATAGAAGATCCTAAGAGCAAAACTAGTATCATGTTCAATTATATCGTACACGGACAATTTTATATACTTACTTATTTACTTACTGGGGTGACTCAGCGACCCAAAGTGACCTGGTATGGAATTGTGTAAATCAATCGTATTCATTTGACAGTTCAAAACGTATGGTATGATCTGTCAAACGGCAGAGAACAAAAGGTTTGACAGATCATATTGTACGTTTTGAACTGTCAAATGAATACGATCGCTTTACACAATTGCCCCTAAAATCACGCCATGCCTCTCGGTCTTGCGATAGTTCTTGCCAGTCGCTATGGCCGAGGTTGAGCAGGTCTTGAACTACATCGTCCTTCCAGCGGTACCTAGGACGTCCAACCGGGCGTCGCTCATTTGGTTGTCCCAGGTTTTTATGTCTCATCATCAAAACAGCTAGGAGGCTCTTGTCGGTGGAGCTTTCCCCATAAAAACTTCAAATTAGGGAAGAAGGTTTACCTCTTGCCTTTTACATCGCTATTTAAAGCCATTCCTAAATAAAATATTTAGCCTTCTACCAGTATTTACTGATAGCGCGTAGAACTGATGGCCGATGGGGCAGAAAAGTTCTGACCCTTCGACCAAAAGCGCAGTATAGGACGTCCACCGACAAGATGGACAGACGACCTTGTAAAGATCGCAGGATCGCACTGGATGCAGACCGCTCACAGCTGGTCGTTGTGGAAAGCCGTTGGGGGCATATGTTCAGCAGTGGACATCCTTTGGCTGATAATGATGATGATGATGAGTATTTACTGATGTTGCTGCTTCCTAACATCACGGAAACACTTATTAAATGGCGGCGTTTACTTTTCATTTTATATCTGTTACCTTAAATCGTAAAACTAGCTCACAAAATTAGAGTAAATTAATTTCATATTGGTATCATAAACAAATGTAAGTGGTATTTGCATGTTTCATTTTGAAAACAGGGATTGAATATACGAGTAATTATCATCTATACCTATAAAATGCTTTGTCCTGAACTACTGACTTATTGATTGACTGACTGACTGACTGACTGACTGACTGACTGACTGATGGATCAACGCACAGCCTAAACCGCTGATCGTAGAGAACTGAAACTGGGAGGGTGTGTTCTTTGTATGACGAAGCGATCCGATAAGAAAGGATTTTCAGAAATTCTACTCCTAAGGGGGTCAAAAAGGGGTGCAAAGTTTGTATGGGACGACCAGATCCCTTGGTCCAATCTACTTCAAATTTTGCATACACATTCTTTTACAGAATTGACGGAAGACTTATTTTGTATTTTATTGAAATTCATCTCATAAGGGGGTAAAAAGGGTTACAAAGTTATTCTGGGGGTGATTTGCTTCGAATTTGATATCAATACTCTTTAGTGGTAATGATAAAAATATTTTTTAAATCTTTTTTGACAATCATTTGACATGTCTTAGACACAATGTTTTGACACATGTTTGTTATTGATGTTGCTCTCGAGAAAATGCTCGAGAAGAGATTTTATTCCTTAGAACATTAATCAGTCAGGTATCAAACGACTCCCGAGAGTCGCATAATAATGGAATTTCTATTGTGTCTCGTTCACACATACTTGACGAGTTAAATAATATTTTTTTGTGTATAAACAGGGTAGGTATCAAGCGGTCTGTGTCCAGTGTAGATTGCAAATCGTTTGTTCATATTGTCGGTGGACATTCTACGCTGGTTCTGTGGTCGAAGGGTGTCCAATATGGAACTTTTCTGCAAAATTTTCGTGGGGGCCTATGTTTAAGAGTGGACGGCTTTTGGGTGTTGATGATGATGGCGTAGATCCAATCCTATCCTATATAGAATTGTCCCTTTGAATTTACGATTTGAATTCAAGAAAGTTGAGTATTCGCTATTACCATAAACGAAGCTTAAGTTCAAACTCTTAAGGTAGCGGGAGAAGACTTGAGGGAATTTGCTTCTCCTACAGTCTGTATGTGGCATGATGCTGTGTAAGCGCACAGAGTATATCCTGGTCTTTTTATTAGCACCCGAAAGAAATTTACGATTGACGATAGGCGTAGTAAGTAGGTATTTCCATTTTGTTGTAAAATAAAACGATATTATCCCCGTGTAGGTTTGACCAGATTAAAGACCGGGCTACGTGTTGTGTGTACATAAAATATAACATTTATCTATACGCATTTCTACGCATATATTTAAAAACTGCATGTTTTTGTTTTTAGGGTTCCGTAGCCGAATGGCAAAAAACGGAACCCTTATAGTTTCGTCAAGTCTGTCTGTCTGTCTGTCTGTCTGTCTGTCTGTCTGTCTGTCTGTCTGTCTGTCTGTCTGTCTGTCTGTCCGTCCGTATGTCACAGCCACTTTATTCTGAAACTATAAGCATCACATAGCTGAAACTTGGTAGGTAGGTGTATTTTGTTCACCGCTTTCCGATTCAGATACAAAAAGTAAGAAAAAATAATATTTAAGGGGGGGCTCCCATACATGAAACTAAAACCTAAAAAATTTTTTTTACTCAAACCTATGCGTGTGGGGTGTCTATGGATAGGTCTTTTAAAATGATGCTGAGGTTTCTAAAACCATTTTTTCTAAAAGTGTAAGGTTTGAGATATAGACGCTTCCAAAGTGGTAAAATGGGCGTCCCCCCCCCTCTAACTTTTGAACTAAGAAAGTGAAAATTTTGAAAAAAATATATGTTGTAGATCTCAACAAAAACTTGCAACGAAAATTGGTTTGAAGGAGATCGAACCAGTAGTTCTTGAGATATTGCACATTTTTATCAACCGCAAATATAACTTTGTTTTTCATACAAACACTATGAAAAACAAAGTTATTTTTGTTGTCGCAATATATTGTGATGTTTTCGTTAAGTGACAGTAAGTGGACCCTGAATTCAGTTAAGGGTGGCACGGAACCCTCAGTGCGCGGGTCCGACACGCACTTAACCGGTTTTTTGTTTGAACGCGTTAATCACAGGAACTATTGGTCCGGTTATAAAATATGTTACATACATTGTTAGATAGCTAATTTATCGGGGAAGGCTATAGAAATAGTTTAATAAATAAATAAATAAATAAATATTGGACACCAATCACATACAATGCTCTGATCCCAAAGTAAGTAGCTAACGCACTTGTGTTATGGGTATCAGACACAACGCTGGTACCACAACACCCAGACCCGAGACAATGTAGAAAATTATGATTTCTACACTGACCCGACCGGGAATCGAACCCGGGACCTCGGAGTGGCGACGCCTTGAAACACAGCGTGCTTAGCCACTACACCACGGAGGTCGTCAAAGGTCGTTAATGCGTATCAGCTTATAAATATTTTCGCTACGATGTATGGGAACGGAGTAAAACTATTGCGCGCGTACGAAGTCGCTGGCGGGCCGCTAGTCATTCAATATTGTACCTAACCAAAAACCTTAAAACATTTTTTAAATCCTCAAAAAAAGTGATATTTTGTATGAAAATACACAGAATTTCGACGTTTTCTAGTAAGAGACACTTTATACAAGCATCTCTTGTGGAACCGAGCTTCCGTTGGGCATTCACTTTTTGCCCGAACCGGGAATCGAAGCTGCAGTGAACCAGTTTCTTTATAAGTCAATATTGGAGTTGACACTTTCCGTTTACTTGGGATGTGTCTTCAAGAACAGCGGAAAAAGGATTTACAATTTAGGGAAGAGATTTGCTTAAAGCAGATAATTGTGAATGAAAATACGAAAGCAAATTATTTAAAAAACTTACAGGGCCTCTCGACAAATAAGCACTATATTTTGCCAGGATATGGTAAGAAAATTGAGATATAGGGGTCCCCAGCTACTTGTTCCACGCGTTTTGATTTTACTCCGTCCCCGTAGCTACTAGCGTGATGTTTTATAGCATAAAATCTCACCGATTAATATGCTAATAGGAAACTTGTTAAAAATTTAGGCTTTAGGCTATAAAACATCACTCTACGATGGGAGGGAGAGTTGCAATCTCGGGGACCACTAGTATGATGTATAAAAGATTATCGGTTCTGGCAAATTTTGTTCTCTATTTAAGTTCCGCTACGGGCCAACGGATCCAACAAGATAGGTAAATTCATGAAAATTGTATCACCCGTTCTTGAGAGTCGTGTAACTAACACGACTCTTTTTTATATAGATATCGATTAGTTTTCTTTATGATCAAACGGGGAGTTTATTCTTCCATATCTTTTCCCGCTAATCGCCCGCCCTGAGACCTAACCTCACTTTTTATTGGCACAGAACATAACTCCGCGTATAGCGTTATGGCTTCTTTGAAACACTGATCAGAGGACTTACTCTGGACACAAAATCCAATGGTTATAGCCATCCCTGTCACTCATACCAGGCCGTGTATGCGTGTGACAGGGATGGCTATAACCATTGGATCGGATTTTGTGTCCAGAGTAAAGGGGCTGATTGGCTTGCCCTTAATATGGGCTAAGTAGGTCTTTAGTTTATACTTAGTTTGTTTTAAAAGATCTTGGATTTTTTATCAGCAACTTAGAAACGTTTTCGCAGAAAAAATATAACGTTTAATTTAAATAATAACGTGCTGAGAGAAAATCTACGATATGAACGTTACCTACACTTAAAAATCTTATTAGGTGCAAACACTATAAAACACCCATAAGTTTTTTTTATATAGCAGTGGTAATAAATTTAAATAATCAAAATTGTTTAAGCAGTTGCCACCATAAAATAAGCGTTCCCCTGGTTCTATCATTAACTAACTAAGTTCACTGGCGAAGATCATAAGCCGTTGCCATAAGACAGCCGTCTAGCTGTCAAAAAAAACTAAGTTAAGCAGCAACATCAGTACTGGCAGAAGGTTGAAAATAAGCCTCAGGATCAGAAAACCCACGGATCTTAAACAGCGGTGTAGAAGGCAAGAGGGAATCCACCACACTATCTTCTTTAATTTTGAGTTTTAGAAAAAAATGTAGAATCTCTAACCAAGAGCTTATAAATAAGATGTCGCTACAATGAACCATCCTAGGCGCGTATTGCGATGCAACTTACAAGCTACACTGATAAGCAGCTGCTTTACTGACAAATTAGCTAATCGTATTGCAATTTTGTAAAAAATTGATATTATTATTATAATCTTCATCATCATCATCATTAGCAGCCAAAGGACGTCCACTGCTGAACAAAGGCCTCCCCCACGCTTTTCCACAGCGACCGGTTGTGAGCGGTCTGCATCCAGTGTGATCCTGCGATCTTTACGATCTTTGGACGGCTACCTGACACCAAGTTGCGGAACACTAAGCCGACAAAATAGTGTATTATTTGAATGTTTTTTGTGTTATTGTTTAAATATTTATGTTAGTCTTTAAGGTATATATTGTATGGGCCTTTGTTGCCTGAAACAAATGATTAAATAAATAAATAAATAAATTTACAAGGTCGTCTGTCCATCTTGTCGGTGGACGTCCTACGCTGCGCTTTTGGTCGAAGGGTCTCCAAACTTCTGCCACCAGTTCGCGCTTTTATACGTATAATATAACTACATAAATATTAATACTCATACCATTGTAGTATTACTAATATCTAAATTGATAATATTTGTTTACACTGAGTGGGAATTGAACTGCCTGGAAATTGAACGGATTAAGTTGGATCGCAATACGCCCCGTGTTTTCATACGGTTATACATAATCGCTTTAATCAAACGATAAACTTTGTTATTGTTAATTATTCTTACATATTTATCGTTGCAATAAAACAGTTTTCAATTCAACACTTCCCTTTACGACTACCACTGATTAGAAGTTAATTAACGTTCGTTTTAATTGGCTAAATTGTTGAGTTCGTTGAAAACTTGTTAAGTTTTGTATAAGCATTAACTTATATGCATATGCGCTAATTTTCTTCTAGTTTCGACATAAAGTAGATGATTATTTAAAAGATGCATGATTACCAAAAACATTGTAAAACTTTTGAAAAGAGTCATTGACAATAGTGACTGAGTTTGTTGCGCAGCTTCTTCTCAGCACTAGCCCACAATTGTCCCGAAGCTGTGGTAGGATTTGTATTGGGACGTGTATAAGTGCCCCCAGTGGGTTTCTATACAAAAATAAACGACTCTTATGATTTTTACTTTTATGAAATTATTGTCGAAGTGTCAAACACCAGGTGGCGTTCGAAAAACGTTGTTCAAAATTCTTATTTTCATGTAATTTCTAGCAATTGACGTTTAATCTTTGAAATCTTTAGTTCTAACCATAAAATTAATATTCCTATCGGAATAGAAGAACAAATAAAAGCTGTTAAACGAAACTGATTTTGGATGTCAATAACCAATTTTAGTAAGTTACATTAGTAACTTAAATTGAGATAACCTTTCGTCCAGGTGATTTATACTTATCAGGAAGATAAACTGGATTGGCAAATATAAATCGTAAATTGAGAGGCTTCGATTTGAACTAATTTACCTCTTAAATGAGAAGTTGTAAAGGTTATTTTGCTGTAATGAACAATAATCAATCACCGATCAAGTCCCCATGTTTCAGAATCACAATTTCTCTTAAATATACACAATTACATTTGAAATTATTAAAAATCACATGAAAGAAATTTTCAGCGAGGCTCTTTGGGGCTCCTGACTGTTTGACAGTCGTCAAAAATGGTTCTGCTGCATAATATCTCGCATCTCTTTTTATCGCACAGCTTTATCCTACTGACATCTCGCTTTTGTCGTTCTATTCCGAATGAGATTATAATTCTATGATTCTAACGGTCTTCAACAAAGGAGGTTGTCAGAATTGGAAAATATTTGAGTCACTATACTTAGATGCTTCCAAACACCTGAAGTTGCATTGAATCAAAAAAACCGGCCAAGTGCGAGTCGGACTCGCGCACTGAGGGTTCCGTGCCAACTGTAACTGAATTAGGGATTCTTACTTCCACTTAGCCAAAATACCACAATATTTTGTTGACCGCAAATATAACTTTGTTTTTCATAGTGTTTGTATGAAAGACAAAGTTATATTTGCGGTTGATAAAAATGTACTATATCTCAAAAACCGCTAGTTCGATTTCGCTCAAACCAATTTTCGTTGAAAGTTTATGTTGAGATCTACAATACATATTTTTTTCAAAATTTTCACTTCCTTAGTTCAAAAGTTAGATGGGGGGGGGGACGCCAATTTTACCACTTTGGAAGCGTCTATATCTCAAACGTTAGACTTTTAGAAAAAATGGTTTTAGAAACCTCAATGTCAATTTGAAAGACCTATCCATAAACACCCCACACGTATAGGTTTAAGTAAAAAAATTTTTTTTGGTTTTATTTTCATGTATGGGAGCCCCCCCTATAATATCATTTTTTCAATTTTTTTAACCTGAATCGGAAAGCGGTAAAGTAGATACACCTACCTACCAAGTTTCAGTGGTGTGATGCCAAAAGTTTCAGAATAAAGTGGCTGTGACATACGGACGGACAGACAGACAGACAGACAGACTTGACGAAACTATAAGGGTTCGGTTTATTGCCATTCGGCTACTGAACCCTAAAAAGAATAATAGCAAACATACATACGCATACACTTTACGAAATTTTGCACAGAGCTTGGAAGCCTTAATGGACCATCTTCCTGAAATATTATCAAATTTCAATGATATCATACGTGTTGAATTTAAACTTCTATTTTTTTAAACGGTAAAAAAAAACTGTAACTAAGTAGTTTAAATATACGCAATGACTCGCAAGAAAATTATTTTAGAGTAACTCTTTGATTAAAGTAAACCGAGAAATGGGGTTGTCTCTGTCGGTCATCTTGTATGTAGTTGTGAGTAGTGCCATTTTTTAGCTGACAATTAGTATGAAATGCCGTATCTTCCGCTATTTTACTTTAATCAAAGGAGTAACTAAACGTTTTATCAAAAAAATATTTGTACATTTCATACTTTTAATTACTTTGATGCGCAGTTTATCTTTACATTTATTTTAACTGACCGCCGTAAATTAACGGAAACTATAACAACGCCGACTTTTACGCGTTGTAAAATGGTTTGTTTTTGTTTTTTCATTACAAGATTTATTCCTTGTTTGATTGTTTGTTTCAATCTAATTGGAGAATGGTGGAAATAGTTTTGAAAATTTATTATTTTGTATGTTATTTTATATTTATCACATAAAATTTTCCTTATTTCCGGCGGTCACGCCATAATTTTATGATTTTAGAACAAATTTACTGATTTTGTTCAACATTTTATTACATAATAGAAAATGCGTTTAAATTATTGTGTTAGGAAAATTAGACTATTTCGCGGACGAAATCACAGTCGTACCACAAAAAAATGATTTTAGAAACATTCAATTATACAGCTCAAATATACCTTAAATAATGTTAGGCATAGATAATGCTTGACATACTTTTACTTATATAGTCTGTGCTTTTAAAATCTTACTTAGCACAGATTATAGTTAAAGCAATTATCTACTGATTATAAGGGGTCTAAAGGTGGTCTATTTTTTCGCTCCTAATACAAGCTACTCGTACATGATGCATGATATTTTTACGATGATAATTTAGCCGACAAATATTTTGATTGTATTTTCAAACAAAGAAAATTTCGCTATCAAAGATGATAAATAACAAAAAAGCCTATTTACAAGCAAAGTACCTATACGAATTTTGAACAAGAAAAGGCAATTATATTATCACAGTAGCGTATTTTTACATAGATCAAAGAAAATATTAAATTTTCTTTTGTAAAATGCTCTTTCATCAGATGCTAGCGTGTTATTGTCTTTGAATTCTTGATCAAAGACTTTATTTAAGAGTTTTTGGCACAATCATAATGGTTGTAGGTACATAATATTTCATTTAAAGTACCAGTCTATAATAAAGCCGCTCAGAAAATGCTATTTTGTCTTTTTAAATTTTTTACACAAAATATTTGAAAACGCCATACATCCTGACTTTGACATTATTTCTATAGGTTTACTGTCAAAATTGAAAATGTCATATCTCTGAATGGCTAAACTTTAAGTATCAGCATCATCATTATCCGCCAAAGGACGTCCACTGCTGAACATAGGCCTCTCCATAGTTTTCCACAGCGACCGGTCGCAAGCGGTCTGTAATCTGCTTCCAGTGTGATCCTTCGATCTTTACAAGGTCTATCCTGTGATCTAAATATGGTGAAATATCATTTTACGAAAAGATAAATTTATATTTTTACTTCAATTTGATCGATTCTAATTTTTTGCTAAAATATTTTTAAAAGTTTTTGTCAGTAGTTGTGATATTTATTTTTCTTACAATAAAATGACATTGCATACTAAACAACAAATATTTATTTATCCGTTAAAAACATCAACAACATTATATGGGATGCGATCCATGTCATAGCAAATGATTGTCTGGAATTTCGGTGCTTGACTTAATCAAATGCTAAATGAAATTTCTTCCAGTCAACCTTTGGCTAATTGTACCTACCTACTTTAGAATTTAAATGTTTATGTGAAAAGAGTTGGTTGAAGTCACTTAGTTTTATTCGTTTTGTTAATCAATGATTAGTTTTATTAGTTGGTCACTAAGAAACCGTCTTAAGGCCTGTATTTGCACGATGTCTTAATAGGTTCTGATTATCTGCCAGATACTTTAAACGAAGTGATATTTGAATTGTTAGTGCTTATTTATCGATGATGAAACATGCCCTTAGTTAAGTAAGTATAGTATAAACTTACTTAAACAATACTAAATTTAAAAGATCAAACACAGGTCGTTATTTCAAATTAATCGAACAGTTTTGTTCAACTATTATAGATCCTTATAGATCACGATGCAGTTTATCAGGGCGATGGACGTAAATCATGCTCGCGCGCAGCATAGATCTATAGATCGGACAGCTAACGCCATCTAGCGGCGATCTTTGCCATTAACCCTTAGGGCGGGGACACAGTGGTCTCGGTTCCCGACGGAATAGAAATGAAGTAAATGTCTCTTTCTCTTTTAATGTCTCTTTCTCTTTTAAATAAATAAAAAGATACATTGTTGCCGAAAGCCGAGATCGTATAGCTTTCAATTTCAAAATGTTGAGATCTCATGTAGAGCGAAACTCCTTACCCTAAATGCCCTAACTTTACTTCAAAAACCTACTTCAAAATCTTCACAAACTCTACACCTTACTCAAAATAATGTGATTTGTCCGATAGTCAATTGATAGTTGTTATCAACGTTTATCAAATTGACAAATGTTTCTGTTAAATAAAGAAACTATTGTCTTTAACAATTGTAATGTCCTTAAAATAAAGATTTTTAAGCAAATATAATTAATTTATGTGTCGCTTCTGAAAATATAATTATGCGTTTACTTTAATTGTATTTTCACAGGTGTTTATCAAATTATTATATTAGGAGCTATTCTTCATAAAACAATAAATTTTCTTCGGTCCATTGTAAGCCTTTTTATATGGTGAAACTTTAAATATTGTACAGATATTAATGTGTGTATTATAATTATTAACATAAACTATTTTGTGTAAACGTAATCATACAATTTATGACGTACATTCTTTTTTATATACCGCTCGGATTTAAATCAACAAACGCTCGGATTTAAAGGATTCCTAAAGATAAAACAGTACAAGAAAATAAGGTTAAAGAAAGTGTTGGATAGGAAACGATATTTTAAGGGATTTCTTCCATATCTTTATTAGTTGAGTAACAAGCACAATGCCAATTTCACAATGTCTAGGTAAGTTCTGGCTTGTATTATCTTCCAGATACTTTATACTGGCCCAAAATAAACATAATTGGACGAGTTTCGTTCCCTTAAATGTTAAGACCAAAATTTATATCATTTACCAATTGTTGTCATTAAAATATAGATTTCAATTTTTGTTTTATTTTAATAGATACTACAGTTGACAATCGGAGAAATATCAAGGCTTTGGTTAGTAACTTAGATCTAGATTGACAACCAAATTGTATAAAAACTACATGACAATTGCAACAGTGTCTTACAGAAAAAAAAATACGACTAATGTTAGATTGATTTCTATATATTTTCGACTCATTCTCGATGTTCATGTTAAATAAGTGTGTGTGTTTATTGTTTATGTGTTTACGAGTCAGTGTATTTTATTTGTGTTTGTGAGTCGAATAAATGTATTTTCTTTCTTTATATATGATCCAATTATTTAGGTAGGTAAATCCGAGTGCATAACTAGTACAGTTAAAATAATAATAAACTTACGTAAACCTTAATTACACAGCCACTCGATATTGTTGATCACGAACAATACTTAAACCACTTGTACAATAAAAATTGCCGTAAATTGATCGAACAATACTATGTTAGTGCGTGTTATTGTAAAGTATACTACAAATGTTAATAAACGTTTAGTAAATATCCTCGTTTTATAAACGACTAGCGCATAGCGCGTAGAACTGATGGCCGTTGGGGCAGAAAAGTCCTAGATTGGAGACCCTTCGACCAAAGGCGCAGCGTAGGACGTCCACCGACAAGATGGACAGACGACCTTGTAAAGATCGCAGGATCGCACTGGATGCAGACCGCTCACAGGTCGTTGTGGAAAGCCACGGGGGAGGCCTATGTTCAGCGGTGGACGTCCTTCGGCTGATAATGATGATGATGATGATGATGATAAACGACTAGCGATGCCCCGTGACTTCGTCCACGCGTTTTAATTTTACTCCGTTCTCGTAGATTGTAGCATAATGTTTTTGGTGTATTGGTTAGCGCTCCTGACTATTACGCCGGCCGTCGCGGGTTCGAATCCCGCAAAGGGCAAATGTTTGTGTAATGAGCACAAACATTTGTACCTAAGTCATGGGTGTTATATGTATTTAAGTATTTATGGGAGACGCCCCGTCATAATCGTTGTCTGGTACTTCGTAACACAAGGAAGAAGATTCCTTACCACGAAACCAGACAATTTGTGTGTTGTCTGGCGCATATTTATGTTTTATATCACATAGCCTTTGCCAATAAGTAATCTTCTAAACCAAACCAAAAACGGGATACCTAACTAAACCTGAGATTAAAACAAATAAAAATATTCAGCCTTGTAATTTATAATAGGTATGTGGGAGATTTTTCTTTTCGTCTTGTTAAGGTATATTCAGCAAATAATAAGTTGACAGGACGGAAGCGAGAATAAAATAAATACCAAATCCTTTTTTTTTAAATACAAGCAGAAGTCAATTAGTCTCAAAATCAGTCTTAAAGGATAAAAAGTATCCTATGTCTTTTTCCTGGTTTTAAGTTACCTCCCCACAAATTTTCAGCCAAATCGGTTCAGCCGTTCTTGAGTTATAAATACACTAACACGATTTTTTTTATAATAGATAGGTACAAGCTAAAATCTGACACGCTCGTTAATGATATAATTAAAACACGATCGATTCTAGTAGCATCTCCATTCTTACACATCAAATACCTGATACTTACTAAGTATCTTTTGTAGTATATAAATTAGTATTTATATTATACCAAAAAAGATACTATTTTTATAATTACTTAGTGTACTTGTGATTTTTCAGTTTTTAATGTTTTTGTTACTTGTGTACCCACATGTGCAATAAATAATATTTATTATCATTGGATATTGTTATTCCGGCAGTATGTTCTTATTCTTATTTTGTTATCTAAATGGCTTGATACAAATATTTATTTAAGTATTTTTTAATACATATTATAAATCGTCATCAAGCTTTTATATTTTGACAATAAGATATTAGTATTTGAAAAAACATTACTAAAAATTACTCCATCTTATTGCAAGCCCGGTTTATTTATTATTCATCATCATCAACTTCAATTTCGGTAATGTGACAGTGACATTGACAAACGCCTCTATTAAAAACCATTGCCTAAAAAAAGCTTTAGACATTCCATCCTAAAATATTCCGCATATTAATTCGTTAGCACCGAAAAATTCCTTCCGTTATCGCCAATTTACATATTAATGACATATCTTAACTTTAATTAAGTATTTATACAAGTATTTGTACCAATTAGTGTTTTTATAATCCGGAACAGAATGTGTTAATTAAAGATTATAATAATAAAAAGCTTATTTTGTTTGACAAACCGTTAAGAACGCTTGTAAGTACTTACTTATAACGGTTTTTATCAGAATTATTTCTTAATTAATAAGATAAATCATAGTTTTGTTAGAAATATAAAGAGGGAATATAATTTCGCAGTAAAATGTGTAATTAGCGGTCTTATGACACCTATGCTATGTTTAAAAGCTTTTAAGTAAGATTTTAAATTGTTATGAAGAACGTGGCTGTTGGGTGTTGTATTATAATATTAAGGTGTAAAACAGGTTATATTCTATTCAAATAACGGAGCAAAACATTTTTTTTCGTTTTCAGTCATTTTTCAGACTGCCACCATACATTAGTAAATAGTTTCTTCAACCTAGGGCTATTGTCAATTTTATAATTAAAAAAACTTAACATTAAAACAATGTTGTACAAAAAGGTTTAATAAAAACATACCTCAACCAAAATTCAGCTGAAAATCCCACAAAGATCCGGCATAACAGAAAAATAAAACTTCTCAACCAAACTATGTCTACATTTCACTCACACACTAACACTGGCCGTAAACTATTTCGCGGCGGAAAAAAAACAAACTGTCAACTGTCAAAAATGCGCGGGAAAACTGTGAAAAACCTCTATAGATTGTGTAAATGGAAAACTCAGCTCGGAACTCGTATGGCGGTACGCAAAACTGAGTTGGAACTGGCAAATCGAGTCGCCATCCCCCCCACTAAGAGGCGTGGTCTATACAAGCCCAGAGGTGGGCGTAGCCATTTTTTCCATGTCCACATTTTCTCTCGTTTTATATTATTTTCGGCCGCTTATTATAATGTAATGTTGTTTGTTGAATTTAAATAAAAGTAAAGTTGTCATTTCGTCGTATGTCCGAAGCGGTGATGTCCACGTTTTTTAAGGGGCGTGTGTATTCTACAATGGGTGGTGAAAAGGATTGTTCGATATTTAGTGACATTATTAGGTAGGTGATGAAAAACATTTTTTTTTTTCACCCAAAAAAATGTACGTAGTTTTTTTAGTGTGTCAAAAATTGTTTTCTAAAAGATTTAGAAAAAAAATGTTGTATATTTTATCCGTCGCTCGGAGCTTTCTTGATAAAAGCTATAGTGATTGAATTGTGAGCTTTTTAGTTTGTTTGTAGCACTTCTGCAAAGATTATGCCTTGACTGTTTTATTGTGTGGTGAGAATTTAAAGAAAGAAAGAAACATTTGTTTGACACACAACAATACATACATAATAAAAATTATAATATAAAAAACATGATTGTGTATCAAAAAGGCTCCCGCTCAGCACTAGTCGTGATAACCATGTGTAATGTTTATCACGACGCTGATTTTCAGCGGGAGCCTCGATACTGGATGAATTCAAAACTTATTTTTAACGTAATACTTACTTATTAAAACGTATTATTTCTTGCAAAGTTTTTTTGAAATGGGATTATGGTTTCAATTTAATTATTTAATTGTAATGTTTAGTTTTTTTATTCAATTTAAAATAGTGATCAAAATGTTATTCAATAGGTTATACCTATTAATGGGGACTTATTTAAATAACGGAAAAAAATCATAAAAGGTTTACCAGTTAAAAAATAACTTAAAATATAAAAGAGGAAAGAGCTTTGAGCTTTTTCGCAGTTCTTAAAAATAAATCAATACCACAGACAAAAAATAATACAACTCACGGCTGATGAATTAATTAATCAGAAAAAGAACTTACATCTGTCGATACATTTTTCGGTCTTTCAAACAATTCAATTATATAATTATTAATTATGATAATATGTACGTACAGTTACAATTGGTGTTTATTTTTTATTCATATTCGGTATCAAATTCGACCTATATGTTTGTGATATTGTCGAAATTGGATAATATTTGAGTATGAGGATCTAGTTAATCTTCCAAAGACGTATGCCAAGTTTCGTAAGTGTGTGTGTGTATGTTTGTCCATGGAATTCTCGAAAACGAAGAATTATATCAAGATTATTATTTTTCAGTTAAGGAAAAGTACAAGTTTCATCCAAATCGGTATTGCAGTTTTTGAGATATTGGTAAAAAAACTAATAATCAAGAAAGAATAAGTTCCTAATTTTAAATATTAAAACGTCTTCAAAAAAATGATACACCTGATACATCGAACTTAAAAAGGAACTGAAGGCTGATTCTCGCATGATCGAACTTATTTCATGTGGTAATTCGATTACGAGTATCACTGTTTTACCGAAAAAATCAAGTAACATATCCACGTAAAAAAACTACAGCACGAAATAATTTAAAATGCATAGAAATCGTGACCCTAATAAAGCAATAACTGTGTTTTCTTTGAAAAAGATAATTCGATCAGTGAACTTTTTTCGTATACGAACTGCATGAGAGTCGGCCTCCTGATTCACCATCGACAAATAAGCAACAAAAAGCGAATAATTCGAAAGTGGTACGTCATTTCGTATGAAGTATTGGACAGACAAGTAGGTAACGGTACAGGACTTGTAAGGACACTGTGAAACAAGCTTTAAATGCAACAATAACCACAAAATAAAGGAAGAATAACTGTTAAAGTGACTTATTCATTACACGCTTGAAATGAAAACCCTAATCAAACATGGTTGCCAATTGCAAATAATTAAAAAGATCTTTGTCGGGTGATAAAATGACAGGTTAATTATCTAACAAACAAGCAATAGAGATGAGATAGCAATTCTAAAGATTCATTCACACGATTATAAGAATAATACTGTGAGTGAAAAAAAAAACGTTGATTCACACTATTAAAGCTTCAGTTTCGGCACAGGGGGCGTATTGCGATGGAGTTTTGACAGTTAAAACGCTCTGATTTTCTGTCAAATTAGCAATTCTTATTGCAATTTCGCATTATATTGATATCATTACTATAATATAACAATATAAATATTAATATTCATACCATTGTAGTATTATTATAATATTATTATATTCATAATATTCGTTTACACTGCGTCGGAATTGAACTGCCTCGGAATTGAACGTATTAAGTTGGATCGCAATACGCCCCCAGTGAAACACAAGTTTGAGTTATGATAGCGATAATGTTACGTTTATTTATTTATTTTATTTTATTTTATTGAAGAGGTACACCAACAGTACATATAATATATTGCATTCTTAAAAAATAAAAGTTGACTCAAAGGAATACCTCCCTATTACAGGTACACAGCGCTAAAAAATATAAATCATAAAAAGTAAGTTTAAATTAATTTAAAATTACATTTACCAGATATCCACTCTTATTTATTAGGACTTGGAGCTTCGATCGAGTTAGGTAACTAATACCCCTGCGGACCCCCCCCCCTGCACCCCAACACCCGTTTCACCCCCGTTCTCACCCCCTTTCCAACTGAGTGTTTAAGAGTAAAAAATCTCTCAGGGCGTTTTTAATTAGGGCCATTTTTATGTGTACTTTAAGACAAAAGGAGCGTTCTAACTTGCTTTGTTACTTGCTAAGTATTGAAGTAATTTATGTAGGTTTGTTTGTTATTATATTAGTGAATTAATTAAATTAGTGAAGTAGTCTTATTATTTTCGCTGCACCCATTGCCATCTCTCTGCACGATCTAAAGGTTTCACTGGCAGAGAATGCTTTTAGCATTAAGTCCATCTTTGTACACCATGATTTGTGCAATAAAGTCTTAACTAATAATTAATTACGCAAGATTGAGTTTCTTAATTTGAGAATATAAGATTATGGCGCTGGGTTTCAAGGTGTAGCCATCTCCGAGGTCTCGGGTTCGATTCCCGGTCGGGCCAATAAAAAACCTTTTTTTTAACTGTCGGGCTGTTGTGGTACCACAGTTGTTTCTGTGCAAATAGCGATGTTGCTTTGACAGTTAAGCAGCTCTTTAGAACATAGCAAATTCGTACTGCGATTTCGTATCATCCACTCAGTAGTTTAGCGTGGAACAGCACTACACAAGTTAATAAATAATAAATATGCGCCAGACAACACACCAATTGTCTGGTTTCGTGGTAAGGAATTTTCTTCCTTGGATTACAAAGTACCAGACGACGATTATGACGAGGGCACTTAAATACACTAACATCCATGACTTACGTACAAATGTTCGTGCTTAGTGAAATATAAATACTTGCTTAGATTTTTTCTAAAATAATACAATTCACTCAAGTAGATAAATACAAAACACTTACAAAATAGCATCGGGTATGGCTAACACGTGTATTTACATGAACACAAATTATTTTTGGCGATACAACATATCACACATTTACAACACAAAAAACATACCAACATTCTACATTCATATGGTATGACTGGGACAGAATGCTTTTAGCATTAAGTACACCTTTTGTACACTTTTATTTGTGCAGTAAAGTTTTTAAATTTATAAATAAGTGTATTTGTGCGATAAAGTTTTTAAAAAATAACTAATTCTTCTCAACATTTGAACTAAAACAAGACAAATTAAATGTTAATAGTTCAAACGCAGCACAAAACAAACATTAACGCGAAAAGGGGAAGAAATAAGACTTCCCCGTAAAAGAAAGATAAAAAACGAAACTCGCGGAGTTTTTTAATTAAACACTCGGAATTCTTCTAAGTCACTTTTGTGCATTTGAAACCTACAAGTAATCGCTCGGAAGAAATGCAAGGAACTCGTGTTTCGTTGCTCTGATGATAATTAGAAAGCTAATATTGATCTGCTGTGGAACAAACTAGCAAATTAAAAAACTTAAGTGTCAAAACACAAGCAAACAAGCGTAATAGGAATAGTTGCAACTTGCAACAGTGCCGAAATATCGGAAGCTCATAAATAATAAGGTAACATGGTAGCAATCCCGTATCTAACTATTCTAATATTAGTGACCATGAAAGTTTAAAACAATATATAAGCGTAATAGGTATCTATAAGTAACTCACATAAACTGCGCACACTTCATAGTAAACTTCAAACCAATTGTAGCTAAAACATTTCATCTTCATTATGATTATCAGCCAAAGGACGTCCTGCTAAACATAGACTTTCTCACGGCTTTCCACAGCGACCCATCGCAAGCGGTCTGCATCCAGTGTGATCCTGAGATCTTCACAAAGTCGTCTGTCCACCTTGTCGGTGGACGTCCTTCACTGGGTTTTTGGTCGAAGTGTCAATCATTTACCTAAAGCTAAATTTAATGAGTTGTAAGGAAAATGTATTTACAAAAGAAGGAAACTTTGTTAAATATAGATTTGCGAGTACCTGTGTACGAATATCTTAACCTTTAACCTATGTCACAGATAATCCTATGTGTACATGCCGACACAGAGAATTTGACCCGCAAATAAAAATCACTAAAATTAATAACATGATACACAAAATAGAATACCTATTACATCCTTAAATTTTCCTAGGAAGCAAAAGTCATAATTCAAACTTAGTTATTAGTAAACAATTAATAACTTAAAAATGCTTGGATAATTTTACTTTTGTTAGTCTAAAGTCTAAATATAATCACATTTGAACAAAAATACTGACATTAAAAAACAAGGGGAAAATGTAACAACTCTGAAAAATGAATTTAGCTACGTAGCGCATAAAATCACAATGGTATCGTCCATCATATTGTAAACAAAACTATCATTAGTTACCTACACAGATGTTCTGTGGTTACCTACTTTCTCATTATTTAACTAATGACAAACAAACAAAATCGCAAAATTATAGTGCTTAGATCAAGCCGCCATCGTTACAATCATAAGCATAAAAAAACAAATAATCTTGCACTCGTTCTAATAAAGATCGTACATCATTCATACATAATGATCACTCGCGGATTCTAATTCGCTAAAATGGCAGTTGAGACGTTTACTGAACGACGATATGAATCAAATGCAATTTGCAAGATAAAATCTTCTTACACTAGTTTTAAAACGTATACCGCCATCTATTGGCGAGTAGACGAAAATAGGTTCCCTAATAAATATAGAGACATCTAGTGTTGAGTAGTGATACTAGATCGTCTCGCATTAGACAAAGACGTGTGCTAGATTTAGCGAGACTTTTTGGAACTTAAATATAGATGGCGTTGATATGCATACTTTAATAAAATATTTTGTGATGATGTTTTTTTTATTTATACTAATTATAAAACACTTTTTTTTGTTTGCTATCTATATTTCTCCATAGCCATAAAAGTGTTCTAAATTATTTTATCACAAACTTAAATTTGTTTGGGGATAAACTCTTTGTTTATATAAAGAATGATGCATATCATATTTCTAGACAAATACTAATTAATCTACCTTAATAACTAATGTACTTCATTTGTATATTGTAAGTAATTTTATGGTTCATTGACATTCTACATATCATTTTTAAATCATTTGATATGAAAAAGCTTTGTGATTGCAAAATGCCTATCATAAGAATAAGCAACGCAGTCTTTGAACATAGCATAAGCGATTTTGAATCTTATATTACAGGTCATAAGATACCTGGAAGAGAATGTCGTCTAGCATAGACCGAGAACCGAACCTGTTTACCTTGAGATGCTAATAGATAGAAGTTTGAACTTTGTATAACTCGACTACTTCGTTGCAGTCACCTCAAGTTCTACTTCTAAATAAAGAATATTTCGAAGTAAAGTAAGTATTTCTTTAGATTAGCTCTACGTAGGTACAAATAAAACCAAATTATGTTTATTTTTAGCTATATAAAATACAAACTACGATCTCTTAGTAAATTTATAAATAAAGTTACCTACCTTTTTTTAATAACGATCTTATTACAACATTGCACAAGGTATTTTTACGTTACATACCCAACATTTTTGTAACTACATAACTTATCTATGTAGGCTTACTCATATAAATGTGTTTACCAATACTACTGATAAAACCCCACTAGGAATTTCGGCGGCAATATTTTTGTTTTTGTTTCCCTAAAGTCATGGAGGTCAAATTGATATGATCGACTTATAACAAAATAACCATAGTTTTTAAGATCAAATTATTAGTTCTTATCGTAACGACAATAAGGTATATTTTTTATGCATTGTTTTTGTTAAGTTATTGTATTTAGTTGCTCGATATTTCTTTTACTTGAGCAGTAACAGTCGTTAAAGCAAGATGTTTTTAATAGTGTTTATATTTGCCGGTTTGTTAGCAAATTCTGTAAGTAACTAATAGCTTTTTATTTTAGTGAATGTGTAACTAATGTCAAAAGTAAACAATTTAACAGTATGTTTCATTTAGGGTTATAATATGTACCTATGTCTTAGTCTCTCTGTATCTAGACTAGACTATTACATTAGTGACTATAAGACGTAAAAATTTAATACAAATAATACTTGTAATGTATCTTCTCTACTATACAATCCTTCAAATATACCGGTTATATTATGTAGAAAGAAATAATATGAACTCATTCATAATAAATGCAAATGAATGTAATCATCGTAGAGATCTTTTCTTTTTTTATTCTAATTTCGTTCTATTTCAGCTTGGAGATAAAACAGATGGTGGCAAGGCACCCCGGTTCCCCTTAAACGATGGGGGCTCCATATCTGCTATGGGGCTGGGCACCTTCCTTGGTTTTGACGAGGTAAATAACATTATGATACAAAATTAGGAATTGAAATTACAAAGTTCTTCATATTTTTTTACTCCCTTTTCGGAATAAGAATGTAACCTTTTCTTGTACGAATCACTTCTTACATTCTCAATTACTTAGTTAGTGCCTTCAAACTTGAGGTAAATTAGGTAAGGAGCTCTGTAAATTAATTTATTTTACTTACGAATTGTCTCATTCAAATGATGAATCAAATTAAAACTGTTTTTTACGGCTGAAAATCTAAAATGAAAGCACAACTAATTGTATTTTAAGTAATTTTAAAAATATGCATAGCAAATTGAGCTACTTATGCAACGCCTACTAAAACCAATAGGTTTTAACCTGTTGCTGTAAATCTGTGCAGTGTTTTTTTGTTCAGGCATTTTTTTTGTAAAGCAATGCTGTTTTATATACTTACTTTATTTATCGTATGTACAGTCGCCAGAACATCATTTTATAAATTTTTATTGAAAATTAACCCTCATTGCCACTAAATAAGATACAATGTTTACTTTGACTTGCTGTTGTCCGTATTTACTTGTTGACACATTGTGTATGTACCTAAGTATATTATTTATAAGCTACGATTTTTATTCTCTAGAACGGTCAAAAAGAAGCAAAGAACAGTGAAGTAGAAGATTCAGTATCCTGGGCTTTGGACGCCGGCTACAGGCTCATCGACACGGCGGCTGCTTACAAAAATGAGGACCAGATAGGTAGAGCACTGATGAAGACAAAAGTTCCTAGGGAACACATCTTTATCGTCACTAAAGTAAGTTATAATTATGAAGTAAGTATCGATAAAGGTTTGTTCTTTTGCAAATGGCTGAGTGGGAGAGATCTTCCACAACTGAATGGAATTCGGTACTTTTAAAACCAAGGCTAATCTTTACCTGTTTGAATTATATATAAAATCTCATGCCTGAAATGCCATGCTTCATCGTCGTCCCTGTCTATGCCTCGTCTAGTATATAGTCTAGCTAGAGACAAGAGCAAACCCATATCATAATATAAAACAAATTATATACACTACATTTTTTATCTGTCAAATGCACAGAACTGGATAAAACAGCTGAAATGTGTAACCAATTAATTATAATGGTTTTTGTTTTATTTTAGCTGGCTATGAATGAAAAGCGCGACGTCGTGGGTGCGCTAAGGAAGTCTTTGGAGCGCCTTAACCAGACTTATGTGGATCTGTATCTGATACACAACCCTGTGTCTTTCACGGTAAGGACTAAATTTAATCATCATCATCATTATCAGCCAAAAGACGTCCACTGCTGAACATAGGCTTCCCCCACGGCTTTTCACAACGACCGGTTGTGAGCGATCTGCATCCAGTGCGATCCGGCGAGGTCGTCTGTCCATCTTGTCGGTGGACGTCCCACGCTGCGCTTTTGGTCGAAATTAAAATCTTTAAAAAAAATTGCGTGTATGAAAAGTGTAGACACAGGCCGGAACTAAGTTTATTTGGTAACAAACATAATCGTATTGGATAGGTTTGCCGGCTAATCCTTCGTAGCAATTACATTACAATCCTACTAAAAATCCTCACTATTCTAGTAAATACTAAAATGCTGAAGTTTGTGAGGATTTCTTGATGTTTTTGCTGCTTCACGCTAAAACTACTGAATGGGTTTTGATGAAACTTTGCAATAAAATGGCTCATATTTTGGAATAACACATAGGCACATAATCCATACTTCGGTGATTTGTGAGATCCAATATTGACACAGGTGAAACCGTGAGAAATGGCTAGTAATATTATAAGTGCAAAGAGTGTTCGTATGTAAGTAAGCCAGGTAGGTTGACCATGAAATTAATTAGCCTCGCTTGAATCAGATGATATTCGTCTGTATGGGCAGTTTCTTATGTACAATATACTCATTAAATTGAATCGTATAAAATGGTAACTTGTGATGTAATCAGTCAGGTATCAAACGACTGCCGGGAGTCGCATAATAATGGAATTTCTATTGTGTCTCGTTCACACATACTTGACGAGCGCATTGCGTGTGTTCAAGTAAAAATTAGTATGAATTCAGAAGATAATTTGTAAATTGCACCTCTAAGAGAAGCGAAAAGCAGAGTATTCACCACGGGAATTAAGTTGTCTTCGTCTTGGGCTAGCTTAAATCCCTCGCTACACTCGGGCTTCTCAATTACCTTATATGTCAAGTAAAACTAGTACCTCAAAAGGGAGTCAAAATTATAATCCTTTCGTTTCGCTTGCGACTCAAGATGGCGCCAGTGCCGTGTGACTTGACTTTATTCCCTTAGTGAATAATCTACTATTTTAAGTCTTTATTTTCCTCAGCCCGATGAGAGCGCATTCGAAGTAATTGACTACTTAGACACATGGAAAGGCATGGAGGAAGCCAAGACCCTGGGATTAGCGCGTTCTATAGGAATCTCCAACTTTAATATCAGCCAAATGGAGAGGCTGGTGGAAAACTGTCAGGTTAAGCCAAGCGTGCTTCAGGTAGAGGTGGGTAGAACTTTTTTACATAACTAATATTGAATATAGTACATATGTATTATGTTCCCTAGTTTAACAGCGCTGATACCAGCTTAGGCCCACTTGGTGATTTAACGCAGGATTACGCTGATCCTGAATTAAATCATCATTCTGTCTATGTCAGTTTATTTGACGTTGACCGAGACAGATACAAGATTTAATCCAGGATAAGCGTACCTAATCCTGGTTTAAATCATCATGCGCATACAGTAAACTATTCTTTTTTTTATATCTAAATATCGTTTAAAAACTGTCAAAACTGATTAGATAGATTTCCGTACAAAAGTATATGAAACTCAATTATTTTTTTTGTAATTAGGCATAATCGAATCATTGTACTACTCACATCTAAATTGATTATTCACCATTTATTAGAAGTACTAAATACTCGTACGGTAGATTCTATGCCTGCTTAGTTTTCGAGTTGCTGAGGTCGAGCATTCAAAGTGTAGTGTTTACTTATTCAACGTGTATGTCGGCTAACCAAAACTAGATATTTACCCATCATCAACCCAACTTCCACAGGTAAACCTCAATCTAGCCCAGACAAAGCTCCTAGACTACTGCAAGCAGCAAGGCATGGTGGTCATGGCGTACACCCCGTTTGGTTCCCTGTTCGAGCACGATGACACCGCCCCCCCTCCAAGGGTTAACGATGCGACGCTAGTAGGGATAGCTGGGAAATACGGGAAATCTGTGCCGCAAGTTGTTTTGAAGTATCTGGTTAGTATTATTTAATCTATCCATTACAAATAACAAACAACCCCTATGTCGTAGAGATTCCATCAATACGCAACCAACGATTTCGGTCCACATTCTTTTACGTACCGCTAGGGTGTGGAATTCGCTGCCGGCAGAAGTGTTCCCTGGCAACTACAATTTGGACGTTTTCAAGAAGAGAGTGAATAGGCTGCTACTAGGCAGACATGGTCCATCTTAGGCTACATTGACACTTAACATCAGGTGCAATCGTAGCCAAATGTCTGGCTACCTATTATAAAAAAAACTATGACATGCATCATAAAAAAATTGACCTACCTATTCAAAAACGATACCATTTCCTTTTGGCAAGGCTATGATGCTGGCTGCTTGGCGCCTTTATTAATTACATATTTAAATAAGATGGTAAATAGAATTTTATAAAATTCTACTTAATAATGGATTTCCGCAAAGTAACGCCTGATTCTATTAAGATGGTAAACTTCTTGTGCAACAACATTGAACAATTTTAGAGTTAAAAGCGATCCATCCAGCCTACCTTTGTACGATTTCAAACATGAAGTTTTGACTTCGATATTTTGAGACGATGGTTGATAATATTGTTGACATTATGAAAGCGTTGGTTTTATCTGCAAACCAGGTTTTACTGTCATAGCTACTGAGAAACTATGCAGAATAATTAAATATTAATAATTAATATTAAATAAAATTGTGTTACTTATCTTTGAAAACATTAAATGCTGCGTGATTTCTTAATGTTAAGCCAAATGTAATATTGTTTAGCTGTTTGTTTCCTTAATAAATAAAAATAAATGAAATAAATATTAGCTTTAAGCTTGTTAAAAATCATAATAAAGTTGCTGCAATTTTGTTGTAACATGTAATCACTGTGATGGCAAAAAGCGCCTTCTAGATTTAACGAGCAACAAAACTATGTAGTGTAAATGCTTGCTTGGTTATACGTTTGGTACAGTACAGGCTATTTTTTTTTTTTCAAAACAAGCCCTATTTACGTTGTTATGAACTAACAAACAGATGATTAAGCTCTAGGTACCTACCTAGGTTAGTTACAAAAAAAATAGCCGAGAATACTATGAAGACTGAAGAGGCCATTACACTACCTACTTACCACTTTCATCAACGCATACGGTTTCATATTCGAATTTCAAATAATTATAAAGGATTCGTCATTTTTGCGACACATTTTTTACATGGCATAGATGGCATAGCTTCGCTATTACGTAGTACTTAGTAACAAATCACTGGAAAAGGCTGACTAATTTCATGTTTTCTTGACAGGTCCAAAGAGGTGTAGTGCCGATACCGAAGTCAGTGCACAAGAATCGTATTGAACAAAACATCGACATCTTCGATTTCACTCTCAGCGAGGAAGACATGGATACTTTGAGTGAGTTTCATGATATCTGATTAGAAGTAATAAGTAACATTTTATTGCTTAGCATAGCGATTAGGTAAAAATAAAGTGGCTGTGACATACGGACGGAAAAGCCCTTGAACTACTATTACTAGCGTATGAAACTGACATCACGAACAAATTTTGTGCTCGATGAATTGATGACACGGTCATCAACTCATAGTACAAATTCATAATTCGAAATTCAAATTTCAAAGGCAACGTCACAATCTTGTCGTCGTATTTGCGACACATTTTTTGCTTCGCATAGCTTCTCTATACGTAGTAGTCAACTTACTGGGACAAGCAGATAACTATGACGAATCTATACGGGTTCCGTTTTAGCTATGCTACGGAACCCTAAAAAGGCACGTTATCTTTTTTTAGTGCGTATGAAAATTGTGATGCCGGGATGCCGGCTAAACTGTTTTTTTTTTTTAATAAAATGGCGGGCGTCTATCTATGGCGGACACCAAAACGACCGTATATTTTACCAAAATTTTATTTGTTTTCAGGCAAATTCAACCGAGATTATCGCGTGGTGGACCCTACATTCTGGCAAGATCACCCTTACTACCCTTTTGAGAAGTCGGATAAATCGAAACCAGACCCTTTCAAAAAGAACAAGGAATAGTGATGTACCAGTGTCTCAAAATAGCGGATATCGATATTTTTATCGACAAGGTAGTCGATGCGGCGCATAAAATTGTAAAGAATCTTTTTTTTACTTTGAATTGTATGTATGAATAAAGAATACCAGTATTGCTTATATATTTTCTAATATTTCTTATTTTTTCTGTGGATTATAAAATTATGACAAGATACAAGACATCCAGTTACTGTATTTCAAGAAAATCAAAAACTATAACTGAATAAAAGAAATCTTTATTTATGAAAAGTTAGGGGCAATTAACAAAACATTGTATTTTTAATTTTGATTTTTATTGTTTTACGTTAATATAAAAATAAAATATGGATGAACTAACATTGTAAATGCTATGTACAATATTTTTTTTTATTTACGTCAAAACCTTCATAGTGAATAAACAACAAAAAACACAATTTTCATCAGCAAAACTGAATATAAAACAGTTTCTTTTGCGAATAATTTGGAAGAGGTTTTGATTTTTTATCGTTTACTTAGAATTTTAAGACTAACCACATACTTAAATATAATACAACTCCATAAAATAGAATTTGTATGATACAACTTTGAACGTAGTTGAATGTAGATAAAATGTAAATTCGAATCGTTAAAAATTATTATGAGTGGAAATACAAATAAGAATAGAAATGATTTAATGAAAATACGTTTTTTTATTCTTCAATATCGGATTCAAATTCAAAAGTTAATCATACAAATTCACAAGTATCTAGTTAGAGATTGCTCCTATTGTCGATTGCATGATACAATGACACTATGAGACGGTAATCCATTTAACAATAATTTAATAAAATGGTGGTAAGTGGCCGACTTGCGCAAGTCAGGATTATAGTTTACTTCCGATATATACTTCTGTCTCCGTCAGATTCATAGTCGTTGACTAGCTGTCTACTTTTATGTAGTCTGTAGACGGAATGAAAAAGTAATCCTGACTTGCGCAGGTGGTTTTTGATGGCAAGTGACGATGCGGCTTAAGAAGAATGATAATTAAACATAAATTGTGGTCCTATCAAACTTCGTTTTATGGTTCATCCTATTCGGGTTCAAGACAAACTCGAATGAGTTAAAATCATGGTAATCGGTCCACCCGTTCTAAAGTTATAAGTGGTGTAACCGACATGTATTTTTATGTAGATAATTATTAACATCATTACCGTCTCCCCAACCAACAATTTACTTGTAAACGATGAATTCACCGGCCAGCTCGTCGCTTTCGACAAGGCACTTCACGTTGGCCTCGAAGTCACACTGCCTGGTCTGCGGATTGAAGAAGAGGCCGTCGGAGCAGTAGACCGCTTCGATGTTGCGGCCGTTGCAGCGCCAGTACCTCTGGCAGTCACCACTGGAAGTATTTAAGATAGAGTATGTAGTATCATAAAGATTTGATTATCAAGAGGTGGAGGCCGCCCACCACTTCGTTGCGTGGATGACATCCGGCGTCACGCAGGCTGAAACTGGATGAGAGTGGCACGGGAGGGACGAAAATTTATAAATATGGAGGAGACGTATGTCCTATAAAGGATGACTTATAGGCTGCGACAGATAGATGATGGACACTGTTATGCAAAAGGGTGTCAAGTGACCTAAAATCAGGTATGGAGTTATTTGTACCACTGGATTCGCAAAAATGTCCTCTAACTGGTCGCCCAAAGGTCGAACTTAGGAAAAAAATATATTAAAAGTTATATCACAAAATAACGTATTGCGAAACAACCCATTGAGTATACTGATATATGCAAAAAGGTTTCATGTGTTCTTGATACCGTTTAGCGATTTATTATTGCTGAATTTATTTTAACAAAAAGGTTTCAAGTCCATGTTTATTAATGGAAATACTAAAATTATTGTGTTTTTAGAATTGTTGATCTGTCAGGTTTAAACAGCTGTCGTTTTTTCTTGCACAGATCTTTAAATAATGACTAAATAGACCTTAGTTTAAGATTTTTGACCAATGAATAGGACGACAAGTCATCCTAGTCATAATTCCTTTAAAAAGAATATTCAACTTACTAACTCCTAAAAATCTATCCAGTTTGACTTACTTTAAACAAAATCATCTATGTATTCCAAAATCCTTATAATAGAAGAGAATTTCTTTTTGAATTAACTTTTTAAAAAATACAGATTTTTCTTATGATTTTACGAAGGCATCTTATTATTTTTGAATAAAATAATAGTGACCTATGGATGTAAGAGTCTTAAGATTAATATCTGTATTTTTAATATTAAAATCTGGCAAAAAGAAGCAATTTACTGCGGTTTTGGAAGTACATAGTACATACAAATTAAAAACAGAATACATTTTTGAATATAGGTTTGACTGGCAGAGAATGCTTTTAGCATTAAGTCCACCTTTGTACACTAAATTTGTGCAATAAAGTCTTTAAATAAAATAAATAAATAAATTGATCAAGCTATCACCTGAAGTTGTATTTTATACTGATTACGCCATGGGCAGACTGTTCATTGATAATCAAGTATTACAAAATGCATAGAAATACGCAGATTAAATTACGAATAGTAAAAATCCAGAAAAAGTGTGTGGATTTACCAGAACGTTAGAATTATTGAAAGTAACGCTTTTTATAAACTTCTACAAAATAAAACAAATGAAATTTTAATAAGGAAATCATAAAAATATAGAGAACTGTGTCTTTGAAACTGTTTGACTATAAAACTAATACTAATAGGATTCTTAAAAGAGTTTTGCAATAGGGATTTAAAGTACTTTAAAACCTTTTAGCAAATTATTTGCAACGATATCCTATTAAAGCAAAAAGGTTTTAAGTGTTTTAATCGCATTTATCTACTTGTATAATTATAATTCACACAAATGAACATCAAATACATAAAATATACATCTCATTCTGTAGTTATGCCAATTTCCATGCATGTAAACCGTGTAAATACGAAGTTACAGCAATTTTTAAAAGTGACTACCTTGAAAATCTTTAAACGCGTTTATCTCGAAATGACCAATATGTCACTTGACACCCTTTTGCATAACACTGTCCATTGGCCTATTTACTGGCGGGGTCACAGGTAGCGGATATGAACGGCCACCAGATATGGTTAGCTGCGAATATGTAAATACCATTTTTACCTTCTAAACAAGTGAAAGTTGCATAAAATCCCGTGGAATTGTGAAGTTCCGAACATGATAGGACTGAAGATCGTTCTTCTAGAATTTTAATATTACCTGTAAGGCATCTGCCTAGACGCACTCTCGGATCTGTTACAGTCCATGAGGCTTGCAGTTACAGCTTGTTTCTGGATCTCATCTGTAAATTTTACAAACCACTTATTTAATAACAAACGAGTATTTATTATCTATCAACCTTACCTAAAGATTGAATATTAGAGATTACATACGTGGACAGCAACTAATACGAAACCAGACGTTTAGGGACTTGAAACTTATATGAATGTGGTGATTTCTACTGAGATTCGTAGGTTTCTTATTTGACATTGGCAAGCCTGTTGAATTTTGCAAGTGCTTTTAAAACAAAAATACATCTCTTTATAATTATTACTCACCGACTTGCTCAAGCTGAGTGTGCCACTGCCTCATAGCGCGGCCACCGCTGCCGCCGCCGCTGCCGCTACCACTGCCGCCATCGCCGTCATCGCCGGAACCTTCGACCACGTCACCGTTGTCACGCAGTTGGCAGGTGGTAGCCCACTCGTGGTTGCAACCCTGGAAGAATTATAGGGTGGGATAATAAGTATTTGTTAGGTAGAAGTCGTGAGAAAACAGAAAATCGACCTTCTAATTTTGATGAATGTGGATGGCAGGAAGGGAAGAGGCCGACCGAGAAAGAGATGGATAGACTGTCTGAAAGAAGATAAGAGTGAAAAAGGAGTGGATGATTCAGAGACAAGTGATAGAATAGTGTGAAAGAGTAAAACATACTTCACCGACCCCAGATAAACTAAGAACATGACAAGAGAATTATGATGAGTAATTTGAATCAGTCTTCCTGTTTTAAAAGAAAATATTAAGTAGGTACTCGTTTGTGTTTAAAGTGCGTCAAGACGACGCGTTTGGTAGTGGTAAGCGCTTTTGACGTATTTGTTGTCTGGTGACTGATATTCGTGGACAAGGAAGAAAATTCTATAATTCGAAACCAATACAATTGCCAGGCTTCTGATCAAGTTAGAGGTCACGCGTATTTAACGATCAACAAAGTCCGACGAATATAAGTACATAATAAAGGCACATTGAGCCCACTTTAGCCAGACAGGTGGGTTAGCTTAGTTTCAGATAAAAATTGTGATGCTGTCTCTGTCATTACAAAAAAACTGAAAGCGACAGAAGAATGACTTGGAGAACTTAGCTAGTCTAAAAAAATATTTAAGACTCTATTTGTGCCTTATTTTGACCTAATAGCCTTATCCATATATTTTTTAAACATTGGCGTTTATGCAGCCAAAAAAAACAACATGACGCAATTACTTTTTCTTCTAGTTATGTAAGCAGTTACCTGAAGATCGAAGTCAAAGATGGTGGTAGTTGGGCAGTTCATCTCCACCTCTTTACCATGGACGCACATGTAGAATTTGCCGCAGTCAGAGTAATGCGGCAGCAGGAGAAACACCTGGAACATTACGGATGGAAGTAGTTAGAACTTCAGGTCTGATAATATTTTGAGGAAGAAATAGAACGTGTTGAATTTGGGAAAAGAGGCGAGGTTGCTCCCGATACAAACAGTTGGAGGTGGTGAATAATGTAATGCGAAAAAAAGGTAAACCTGTTGTTTTAAGACCAAGAGGTGGGAAAACTACAACTCTCTAAAAATAACTCTTCAAATTGAAAACACCACTAAAGATTATGGGAGTAGGTTCATGAACAGTCTTGATTTATGGACCTACTCCTATAATCTCAAAACTGAATTCGACAGCTATAAGGCTTATAATTACATAAAATAACCGAAGCTAAGGCCCACTAGCGCATGATGAATGAAACCAGGATTTTATTACGCTAATTTTGGATCAAATCTTATTTCTGTCTCTGTCAACGTCAAATAAACTGACAAAAACAAAGTTATGATTTATTACAGCATAAGCGTAATCCTGGTTTAATCATTATGCACAAGTGGGCGTTATTAGATTGATGGTCTGACAACTCACCAGGCCAGCAGGGTCACACTTCAGGGTGTTGGGGTCTGCTCCAGCGAAGGGATTCGCGGATGCCAGGCCAACGGCTAGCAGGACACATAGAGTTTTAGCTGTAAAAGAAAAAAAACAATATTTTTTTTAAGAAGTTAAGTTTCTTCTTCTCTGTCTTCAAATTTCAAGCTCAAAGAGGTCAAGAGAGAGTAGGTTTTAGGTTTTTTGTTGTTGCATGTCTTAGTTTTTATTTTTTCTTGTTTGTTATTAATAAAGACTACTTATAAGTTATTAAAATAGAGTAGGTACATCCATCGACTACTATATTATTATCATAACTAAATTAAAAAGTGAAGAAGAAAATACTTGCTGAATGATGCCCGAAAACAAAATTTGGTGAGACATTAGTTTCAGTATAATATTTTTATTTCATTTCAATTTGGTACACACAACAGTTACTACAACCATTAGGTACATCAAAAGTATCACTTCAATTTAGAAGTTTATTCTGTTACATAAAATTCAGTAAATAATTGATCCATACAATACTCTGTAGGCATTAGATTTTACCAATAATGGGTTATCACAGTTAGTACACTTATTGCTGAAGAAATTTATAAAATTTGTTAATAAATATCGGATACCAACAACGATGACACTTACATCACATCAAAGCCACGACAATAGTAATCATGATTTGGTTGATTAAAATCTACATTAATTAATCAGTTTGTCACATTTTACACGTACCGCATAAAACGTGCTAGTTGAGTAGGCACATTAAATTTTTAAGTGCGTACCCAGCCAGTACATTATAATTATCTTTTTCTAGATTTCAATCTGGGACTGATATTGATTTAATCAGTTGTCTGGAATTACGCTCTAAAAGTGACGTGAATTAGTTAGGCAGTTGCGCGTACTACCTAGATTATGTTTTCCTAAATATAAAGAGAATTTTTATTGAAAAAGCCGTGTTAGTTAGTGGACTAGCAGCGTTTGGCACTGTCTGTTATCATAATCATTATCATTTAGGTACAGCCAAAGGACGTCCACTATTGTACAAGGACTCTCTCCCACTACAACCAGTTGCAAGCAGTCTGCATTTTTATCGTACATTCATCGCAAAATTAGGCGACATTCACTCTAACCTTGTTTTTCCAAAACTATCGATATTCATATAGCAAGCACATCACTAGATTTTATAATCTCCTTGATAGTGTTTTTTAATGACAAGGAGGACTTTTCTTTTAACCACTCTCCAGTCCAGCCTCCGCGGGCACATATAAGCTAACTGTCCGCGACTTTTGCCGAGTGTGTAATTCGCGAATTTCCGCGAATTTCCGCGAATTTCGACCGCGGCGCGCAACAATAACATTGCCACTGATTCTAATTTTTTGCATCCCAATGGATACTTAACAGCCGATTTCGGCCGTGACCTTGGCAAGCGAATTTGATCTTTATTTGTATAGCGTAATGACTTGTTTTGCCGGTAGCGGACGAACGAACTTTTAGGTTGATGTAAATGGCGGATAGCTCATGGAAATCAGCCAAATCAAAAACCTTTCCATGCAGATTCACGTAGTGACAAAATGTATATGTTTAAGTTTCTGTTTATCTATGATTATTCCTACATATAGGTGCGTAAATGATTTCATAGGAAAAGTTGCGATGACGTCAATGAAACTACTAATTTAGATAACAGCGTCTTATCAATCAAACTGGTATGATAAGTACTATTATTATGTATTTAGATATGTACAGTTTATGACTTTTCTATTGTGGATTGTGCCAACAATAGAAAAGTCATAAACTGTACGTATATACCTATAAGTACTTTACAGCTGCAATAAAATTGATTTGTCAATTTTATTGTGATTTTTACTGCTCCGATTATTGCAGTCTTTGCGAAATGTTTAAGATATCAATGGGCCAATAACATGGAATTCATCAAACAAAGAATTTCTGATATACAGGGCATCTTTTTTTTTCATCACTCGCGTCAATATGGCGTGAGATTTACTTTGATTAATGTTCGATGTGCAAATGAAAATCCGTTGAAATCCACACGGGCAGTGTTTAAACAAAAGAAAATTCAATTTTGAAACTGTTCTTGTCTATATTCAGCGTGATTTTCGTTGACATACCTTTTCTAATCGAACGAAAATCACTCGGAATATTTACGAAATAGGTCCCCTGGGGCGCTATTTTTGAATCACTCGCATCAATATTGCGTGTGATTTTCGTTAGAAAACGAGTTATTTTCATTGACTTTTAAATTCATCTTCAAACGAAAATCACACGCCATATTGATGCGAGTGATTCAAAAATAGCGCCCCTGGGCCCCTATTTTTGAATCACTCGCTTGGATATGGCGTGTGATTTTCGTTTGAAAACGATTTTTTTTCTATGACTTTTGACACTACGTCGAACGAAAATCACTCGCCATCTTGAAGCGAATGATTCAAAAATAGGGCTCCTGGAGCCCTATTTTTGAATCACTCGCGTCAAGATGGCGAGTGATATTCAATGATAAAAGTCGAATTTTGGAATGAAAACCAGTTGTAATCTACACAAAAAGGATTTGAAAAATCATTGCTCAATTTTGTGAGTACTCACGTCAAGATTTTGAGTGATTTCCGTTGATTTTTTAAGTGTTTTCGAACGAAAATCACACGCCATATTCAAGCGAGTGATTCAAAAATAGGGGCCCTGATCCTTTAGTTAAGGAAATATCAAAACAAATTGTGAACGCGATTTTCTCCGGAAGTTCCTTTTGTATATACTTACTTACAACATGTTATTACTTAACTATTAAGGTTTTATAGTTGTATTTTTATGTTGTAATTTGAAAGCAATTTAAAAAATTTGAAGAGGGTAGGTAATGAATTTTGTTTTTGAATACATTATTTCATATCTTTCAACCCACTCATAATCGCAGATTAGATTGGCTCACAAATTAATGGAAGTTATTCAAAAACAAAGGTTTATCTAGAATAATCCATGAAAAAATTACGATGCTAATCTATTTCATTGGATTAAGTGACGTCGAGCACGTAGTTTGAATGATTAAATATCTATTAAGTATTTTCAAAAAAATCTGAGCAAATTACTTAATAGATTATTTTTTATTTGATGTTTACCACTTAAGAAACGAAACTCGCGTGCACACTGGGAAATGAGTATGTGCTTTAAATTATTTAAAAGCTTTTTAGTTAATACAAGGTGCCCATATGTACCGTTACTATGAGTTTACGCCGGTTTTACTCGCTAGCGACGTTATGACGACGTAATGATGATGATATACTTAGACGCTTCAAAAAAAAGCCCCCCTCAGCCCCTCTAACATTTGAATTAAGCAAGTGAATTGTTTTGCAAAAATTACGATGTTAGATCTTTACAAATACCTTTAATTTCGTTTGACCGAGACCGAACTAGTAGTTTTTGAGATTAGCACATTTTCAACAACCGTAAATATAACTTTGTCCTTCATACGAACTCTATGAAAAACAAAGTTATTTTTGATGTAAATAAATATTGTGGAATTTTGGCTAAGTGGAAGGAAGTGGACCTAATTCATTAATTGAAATGAAATTTAGTTTAAAGTTTAGACGACGACGTAAAATATTTGCCTACCGAAAGATCGGTAAAACACGCTGAAACCATTTATTTTTTGGTTTCATCCATTTGTACCGCGTTTAAAAAAATCTTATTGAAAAATAATATTGATACCTTACTAAATAAAAAACGCTTTTGTTTTTCCGGATAAAGTTGATTGAACTTTAGAAGTATCTAGCTCTAGAGAAGCAACAGCATAAATTTTATCAATTTTGCTTTTGCTTGCATCAATCAATCAGTCTGTTGCAGTCCACTGCTGGACGTAGGCCTCCCCAAGGGCACGCCAAAGTGCACGATCCCCTGCTTTCCTCATCCAGTCACTACCAGCGACCTTCTTTAGTTCATCGGTCCATCTGGCAGTGGGGCGTCCAACACTACGTTTGCCGAGACGTGGTCTCCATTCAAGAACCCGTCTACTCCAACGTTCATTGGTTCTGCGACAGATATGTTTGCTTGCATAACAACTAATAATTCGTTGATAAGATAAACCGATTTCATTGGGCTATAAAACGTTTTGTTACAACACCTTACCTACCTCCAAATAAATAAATTGATTTTTGTAGGTGGGTGTTGGCTTGGTTTGCTGGTTGTTTGTGGTAATTGTGGTGATTGTTGAGCAAAATACCAACTCAAAAACTACGAAAATGTTCGTTATTGTTATTGAAAAAAATGATAAGCTTTTGATAATAAATAATTAATAAAGTGACGTAACGAAACGGAGCTTTGACATTCAACTTTTTTTGACTTGATTGACTGACAGACTGACTGAAACTGACAGACAGAAACTTGAACTTTTTTTTGTGTCGCTGTGCTGTGCCCAGCTGTGCCGCGCGTCCTCTCGTAAAGATTTATTTAAATTTTATTAATTTCCTTATTTTTACATTATTGAAAGAATGGTGAGCTCGTCAGATTCCGAAGACGACGACTGCTACGGTAACATAGCGTTGAAGCTGCAGCGTATGAAGAACAATTACAAGATCCAAAATGCAAACCTCTTGAACGATTCGACGGAAAGCAATGAAAATGTAAATAAGACCAAATCGCCTGCCAAAAAAGAGACGATCACCCGTCCCAATACGACAAAAGATGAGAATTTAAGTGATAATGAGGCGTTGGATTCACTTTTAGCTGATGTACTTGACAAAACAACAGCTATAATCTCGGCTACATCATCGAAAAGAACGACGCGGTCATCTGCTAAGAGGGCGAATTCTGATGTCAGTATCTCTGAATGTTCAGCTCCTAAGAGGGGGAATAAACGAAAAAGAGGTGGAAGAGCGTCTCAAAGTGGAACCACCACAGACAATAGCCAGGATAGTGTTCAAAATACTATAGAAATAGCAAGTCCTCAAAATGCTTCCAACGGTCCTGTCCCTCGAGGCAGAGGCCGAGGTAGGGGCAGAAGTAGGGGACGAAACCGTAGACAAACACATATAAATACTTTTTGGAACATCCCTACGTATAGTGTCGGCAATACAGAGGAATACCCAGACCATTCGAATTGCCAAGTTCTCTTTAGTGAGAAACCGAAATCTGATGATGTTGTTATAGTAGAAGACACTGATGTTCTTGATGAAAATGAAGAGCTATCTGTTAAAGTCTACTGGCAGAGCTCCGAGTACTTTAAGTTTACGATCCGTAGATTTCAAAAATTAACCCAAATCTTTGATTACTTTGCGAAGAAGGAGAATGTTAGTCACGATAAACTTTTGTTCACATACAATGATCAAATATTGAAATCGGATGACACACCAGACACTATTAAATATAGCTTTGTAAAGTTTATAGATGGAGGAATAGTTAATCAGAGTGTATCAAATCTAATAAAAGATGACAGTAAAAATAATGATCAGAATGGTATTAAAATTAAGTTCCAATGTCAAAATGTTAAGAAACCGTTTGAAACATGCATTGGGCCTGATGAAAAACTAGCGGTGGCCATGATGAAATGTGCTGAGCACTTTGAAATTGGTCTAGACAAGCTACGGTTTCAATTTGATGGAGATTTTATATCAGGTAAATAACAACTTTTATAATAACCCTTTTTGAAAATATTTGTGAGTTTTTATTTTTTATTTTTTGGCAGACTTACAGCTAGAAATAGATTGAATTAAAGCATAACTAAAACAAAGGCCATTTACATGTCTCCACTGGTAGATTTAAATGACCTCTCTCTCTCTCTCTGATAAACCATATTTTCTGTAAGTTTTACAATGATAAAATATTTCATTTAATTTTTGATAATTAATTTCATTATCAAGTAAATAATCATGATTTAAGTCTTGTAATAATTATGTCATGTATTTTATCAGTATAACATTTTTTAGTATGTTTCTATTTTGACTTTTTTTAAAAAAAATATATTTGTTCTGTTACAGCAAAAGCCACAGCAAAAGAATTGGAGTTAGAAGGAGGAGAATGTATAGATGTAAAAATAATTAGCTGATATTTTGTACCTTTTGTGAATATTTATAATTAATGTAAATTCTTGTGTAGAGAATGTTTTGTCTACAAAAACTTGTTTTATTAATACCTCTCTTGTAAGTAGACCCCAGATTAGAAAGTGCAGCCATTATTATAATCCAGTATTTTTTGGAAAAATGCATCATTAATTCCGTGCATTCATTATCACATATCAATTAGCATCGAAAAATAGTATTTACACACACATGTATGTAAATAATAATGCATTATACATGTTTGATTCATGACTGAACCAACATTCCAAACAAATGGATTGATTTTAGAGTTAGATGCTTTCGCTTGGCAATTATCTTGATACTTATTAATTTCTAATATTAAGAGATAGTAATTTGATGACGACGCACAGTGATCAATTTTCGAGTTTTAGGTGTAGAAAAATATTTTTAAGGTTTTTTATTTTTCTAGTGCATATTAATTTATATAATACAATATTAACTAATTTTGTATATGTAAAGTGACATAATATTGTGATACCAGCCCATGACTTATTGTTAAAATAAACTTGATGCAATATTTTACCTTTCAAAAAAGACGAATGACTTTTTTGCTCGAAACAATTAAGTACATAGGTCAATTAGAATAACTCAGACACTCCTGATATCTATGAGCGATCGCTTTCATGCTGTTTTCAGATGCTGGAAACAGTCAATTGATTTGGATTTAGAAGAAATTTAATCAAACATTAAGCAATTTTATATCTTCTTCTATTATGGTATATAATTTAGTAGTAAATGGTTATTTATCTCTAGGAGGCTAGAACTGAGGTTCGGCATAATGAGTAGAGTTTTGCTAGGCCAACATCGTCATTTAACCCCCTAGGTTTTGTTTTACTACACAGCTCGGGAAACGATTTGCGGGTTCGGCCCCTAGGTCTTAGTTGTGGAGGAATTGGCACCTCATTGATGTTTCTAGTGAAAGTTTTGCATTTCAAAAGTCGATCCTGATATTTTTTATACAATTTCATAACGTCCTACCTTACCAGTAGCCATACACTATTCAGAATCTTAAGGCTAAAGAGCAAAATGTGTGTATTACGTTAAAAATACTGTTCATATGACTATTTGTCATATTTTCCACTGGAATGACTTCTTTGATATATTGTTAGAATAATACCATTCGACCTGGTTGTAAAAAAATTGATTAGAGAGATTAATTTCAACACTTTAGCTAAATCTCATTTTTTTATTTCTGCGTCCCTGCCTGAAAAATCGTATGAGTTTGTTCCACAGGGGGTGATAGGTAGTGAAGAAAATGGCATTTCCTGAAAGCCAAAGGTCAATACTATTCAGCTATTATAATAAGCCCTTGTGCCTAATTGTTTCTTGAAACATATGTTACTTCGAAGTTTAAAAATCCGGTCAAAATCTTCACGCTTCTTATTCGATTTTTTTTCGGTCTATTAAAATCACACAAACCTAAGTAAAACCACTTCAAATAATTGTTAATACCTTCGACTTTAAGCACTATTTTTATTATGTTCCAAATCAAAATGGTTTTCACACACGATTCAATTAATTGCGCGCGTAAAACGCTCTGAAAATACAGGTAAACAATAAAATCGACTTGTGTGATGACTTTGATATTTAATTGCTCAACAACCAATTGACGTATGACTCTCTTAATTATATAGTATTATATGTAGGAGGTTTCATTCTTAATATTGTGTATGTTTTTGTTAACTTTCCTTGCATTAAGATTTTTGAATTTTGTACACCTAAAAGTCGGAAATTGATCACCGTGCGACGTTTACTTGCCATGGCACAGGATCGTCACTGAATATTAATAGAAAAGCCCATCCCACTAGACCCCCTACTGCAGTCTGCAGGACTGCTTATTCAACATATTTGCAGCAGTCCTGCTACCTAACAAAACTACTTGCAAATCTTAAATTTATTCGTCAATTAATTTGGTATGCGATAAAATAGAAACACATTAGAACTAATCAGGTGATTAACTGATAAGAACAGATAAGAATACTAAGTTCATCGTAACAGTCTTATGTTAAATCTTTCCTTAATTAAATAGGCACGACTGTGCAGATGATTGAAAGAAAGAAGAAAAGAAAATACATTTATTCGACTCACAAACACATATACAATAAATACACTGACTCGTAAAAACATATACAATAAACAGACACACACTTGTTTAACATTAACATCGAGAATGAGTCGAAAAGGGGGTGCCTTTTCGACTTCTCGACACTGATTTTCAGAGGGTGCCTTGTGGGTATAGAAGAAACACAAACAATAAACATAAAATTAAAGAAATGAACAAAAACAAACACAACAACAACAAACAATATCAATACACAGAAATATATAAAATAAAAGGAAAAATATAGAAATAATTGAGATAGAATTTAAAATTAAACTATCATTATGGTTTAAAATTGAAACCACTATGTATCTCAAGCCTAACCAATTTTCAACGGAAATCACTTGCGCACACAAACGGGCGTCACTTAAAAATCATTGCTTCGAACAAAATACGACGCGAGGAGCAAGTTATTTTGGCGTTGGCTAGGCGACGGAGCCTTTTTTTCATTTATTACCGTTTAAAAAGAATACAAACGGTTACAATAAAAAAACAGCAAGAATGTTAAACTACGTCCGTTTAACTTTAATGTGAGGGCTGATTAACTCGTCAAGTATGTGTGAACGAGACACAATAGAAATTCCATTATTATGCGACTCCCGGCAGTCGTTTGATACCTGACTGATGAAGGGGTGAGCTGGGCTACTATAGCGGGGTCACAGGTGGCGGATAGTGAAGCCACCAGCTATGGCGGTTAGCTGCGAATATGTTGAATAAGCAGTCCCCGACTGAACAGCGGCAGGATTACCAGAATGTATTGGGGAGTCTAGTGGGATGGGCTTCTCTATTGAAAGCTACAATATTCAGTCACCATCCTGTGCCAACAACATCAGTATTGGCAGAAGGCTACTAACTGCTTTGGATTCGGTATTGAGGCGGGAAACCTCCGGTTTTTAAATTGCGGTGTGGAATGAAAAAGGCGGCAAGCATTGTATTATCTCAATTGATATTAATCGGATATGAATTCTTAAAAATATTCCTTTAAGATTAGAAAAACCCGACTCATTATTAAACATGGGTATCACACGTGTTATATTATAAATATTGTAAAAATAAGATGGTATTCAAATAAATCTTATCGTCTCTTGTAAAGATCGCAGAATCGCACTGGATGCAGACTGCTCACAACCGGTCGCTGTGGAAAACCGTGGGGGAGGCCTATGTTCAGCAGTGGACGTCCTTTGGCTGATAATGATGATAATTTTAATAAATCTGTTTCACTTTGAATTTTAATATCTTCTACTTCTTAGCGTGTCGATGGAACACGAGAAATTACATCGTAGCAGCCCAGAATTCAGCCACTTGTATTGTGGATCGACTGCAGTTCATTAAATCGGCTGGCGTATCTACAGGTTTTAGGGCACGCCGGGCACGATGTTAAGTGTGCCATAGTTTAGACTTTGATATGATGAAGATACTTAGACACTTCATCTTTCTTGACTCTATAAAGTCTCCAATAAGAGACTCCTAAAGACTCCATTTAAGGCAAGCAATTTATTTTTGTAGTCGGTGCCCATAGATGATGCTTGAGATGGCCAAAGCGATGGCACCGACTACAAATACCGCAAAACCTTTTTAGTGCATTTTGGTTTTGAAGTCGATTTTAACTTTATTTGTAAAACTAAATATTATTTATTTGCAATTTTTTTGTGATTATAGGAGGGGTAGCATCTTTTTACTTTTTACTTTAATAAGAAACAAATTAGCTATCTTAACTTCTGTCACTGTAATCAATTAACTCCTAAGCTTTAAAGAGTTCCACCATCAGCTCAGCTCGACACAATGTTGACTATCAGACACAACAACATGTCAACATTAAGATTCGAGTACGAAAACACTTATACGTGCCTTTGAAATTTGAGGGTTTCCGATTGCACCAAGATCCCATCATCAGATACCGACTTGGCAACAACGGGACAAACTAGAAGGTATAACCTCTAGGTAGACGATTTTTTTTTCAAATCGATCCCCAAATGACTGAGATATGAGTTAACATACACTTCCTTTTTTAAGTCGGTTAAAAATATTATAAACTTCTTAATGTCAAATAAACACTCACCAACTTAATATTTTTTAATACAGGGTGTTTTTGCAAAGGTGTGCCAAATTTTACTATGGGACCATCGTTAAATCTTAATTTTATTTTCTGCCTCTCCATACTTTATCGTCAGTGTAGCCGACTGATTTTGTATGGGGCACCTGAAATTTTATTTAAGATTTCGACCATGACCCCATAGCAAAAGTTGTTCATATTGACGGTCTCATTCACCTCGTAAAATTTGGCACCCCCTTGCAAAAACACTCTGTATATAGGTATGTCATTTTGTAAAACATCTTACTTACGACCTCTTTCAAAATGTATTAATAAGTTCTGGTTAGTGCTATCTTATTTATTTTATTCTTTATTGCACAGACCAAAAGAAAGTACAAATGGCGGATTTAATGCTTAAAGCATTCTCTAATCTCTACCAGTCAACCATTGGGTGTGGGTATCTTCCAGATACTTCATACAAAATATCATATTAAAATTATTCGTTGGTTATAGTGCTTATTAGTCGACGCACAATTTAAGTATGGGGTGAAGAAACTAGTCCTTAATAATGTAACTAAGCTCAGAAAATACAGAGCAGAAAAACTCACCGATCATTTTTCTAGATTAATAATTTTATAAGCGCAGATAAAAATATTTAGGAAACACAAAATTCACAAGTTTTCACTTCAAAGGAACAAGCACATAGGCAAGACTATCACAGATGACTGCTTATTTCTGCCTAACTTTTATCAGCTAGTAGTAATGCTTTATAGTCTTCAACACCTTTGCAGGGCTAAGATAAAAAAATATGACTGTCACAAATCCATTTGCGTTCGAACTTTTCAAAAATCGAACCTATTGTAATACGAATACGTGTGTTTTGTTTTTTTTATCTGCAAAATTAAGTTGGCAAAGATATCCCAAGAGGAAGAGTTGTTGCAAATTAATTATGTTTTTATCGGTCGATAATTTGTAAGATAAGATGGCTTCGTCCAAGTTTAAGGACTAGTGTGAATAGTCAATGATTGTTTGGGAATATTTGCTGTTCTCCAAATATTTAATTATCTACACACTTAAAGATTACAACTTTCTGAACAGAGTTTTTGCAATGTGGAAACGCAAATATGTTTGCAATTGGTGTACTTAGTGAACGCCTTTAAGTTTGCAATTGGTGTAGTGACGCTAAGCCAATAGGTCTGGGTTCGAATCCCGGGACGGGCCAGTTTTGGGTTTTTCGTAGATGGGGCCGGAAAACTCTCTGTTTTTAGATGATATTTGATTTTTTTTGTATGTGCCATTGAGATGGATAATGAAATGATTTTGATTCATTAAATCTGCCTTGAAAAGACTCGATAACAGAGGAATTGTCGGTGATGACTCCCCCGTGCCTCGGAAAGCACGTTTTAAGCCGTTGGTCCTGCGCCTGAGCTCTCTCCAGGCAAGACATGAAAACTGGTTATCTTTTATGCCAGAAAGCTGCATAACCATAATGTGAACGCGAGCCTAACATGGCAGAAAATATCATATATTTTCCCTTCGTGCCAAATGCCAATATTCCTGAGCGAGTCTCGTATGGGGTCTTTGGGACTATTATATATTCTGTGCTTTGGAATGGCCGGCGGGACACTCAAAAAGGTTGAGGGTTGGTAATTAATAATAGATGATATGCTTGGAGGAAATTATTGATTATTTGTGTTTGTTTGCAAAGGGGAATCTAACCTTCCTACAGAGAAATTCATGGAATTTTCTCAGTAATTTCTGATAAACTGACAATGAAAACTATGTTATTAATGTTTATTGGCGTCTGCAAATCCTGGCTACACAGTATTTGCGTTGATGAGACACGTGAATAGATATAATTTTAATGGAATATTATGTTATTCGTAATCTTGATATTTCATTGATTGTATCATTACATTTCATGACTAAACATGTTGATCTTATCATTGAAAATGCACTTTGTAATAATGTCCTAAATGACTCCACCATCCTACAATTAATATTATAAATGCTAAAGTTTGTAGGAATGGACGAATGTTTGTTACTCCTTCACGCAAAAACTACCTACTACCTACTGTGAAATAGCACATAATGTTAAATTCTTTATGATATTTTTTTTAATGCGACATTTTTGAAACAGCTAGTGAATCATACATATACAGCGTGTGGCCATATAGGAGCAAAAAATTTAATCAATAATTTTACAGAGTATTCGTAGTTACCTTGACGGTCATGTGCTCCAAAATGCTTTAATTTCTAGTCAATGTATATCAAAATTGCTAACTCATTGCAGTAAATGACAATGTCAAATTCTATGACTGGACTCATTTGTTTGCAATACATTGCTGGTTCGATTTATTTTGTTAGAAAATACAATATTTTTTTCAATTTAAAAAATTAAAACCATTAATGTGGCTTACTCGTAACTTAGAGGAAATTAATTTAAATACATTTTAATTTTTTGCTCCTATTACTACTAGGTCACACCTGTATAGAATGTATAGAGCCCCGATCCAACAACCATCCCTTTAACGGTGCTCACCTTTCTAGGACAGTTAGTAGGATAATAATAAATCTCTAAACTTGTTACATAAACATGGTACCTACTATAGGTAGACCGCGAAATTGGGACCTCGCCTCCTCACGTGGCCTGCCTCACAGATGAAGTCTCACTGAAGCGTAGTATTCGGTGATTGGTAACGCTGACTAATACCTCTACCGATCTATCGAACTTTATATGATACTAGCTTTTGCCCGCGACTTCGTCCGCGTGAAATAGTGACTTCTTTCTCCCGTTTTTTACACATTTACCACTATATCTTTGCTCCTGTTGGTCGTAGCGTGATGTTATATAGCCTATAGCCTTCCTCGATAACTGGACTATCCAACACAAAAAGAATTATTCAATTCGAACCAGTAGTTTCGGAGATTAGCGCGTTCAAACAAACAAACAAACAAACAAACTCTTCAGCTTTATAATATTATTAGTAATTAGTATAGATGTGTTTTCTCTCTTGCTGCTCTTGTCTCTAGACTATACCAAAGGCATAGACAGGGACGAAGATGAAGCGAGCTCACCCAGAAGAAGCCAGTTCACTCTTTTTTTTAAATAACAGGGTTAAAGACCGATGGACACACAGATGCGGGTAGAGTTCCACTCTTTGCCGTGCGCATTATGAAAGTTGCCGAGAAGCGCTTTGTTCGAGTCAGTGGAATATCAACGAGGTATCCGCAGTGCGTCTTGTTGTGCGATAGAAGAAGGGAACTGCTGGGATAAGCTAATAGAGTTCCTTTGCACACTCTCCAAAGTAAAGCCTATGATAATGGAGGGTAACGCCGCCTTACCCAGTTTAAGAGACAAAATTGCTTTTGTATGAATTAACGTACGTTTTTTGAGTGGCAAGGCGGTCATATCCACGACTGGAAGTTTGAATCGGTTAGCTATTACAAATATTTGATAAACCTAAACTACTTATGGGAATATCCTAATCTAAATAAAACTAGTGGATCTTAGATAGGATTACATACCTAATCATAGTATTAAAATTATCTAGTAATGTAACAGAATGGATTAATTACAAACCATTGTTTTGTATTAGGCACTACTTTGTTACTTTATAAAGATATAGTTAATATGAAAATATTTACATTTATTATTCTGATTTACTAAAAAGGCGGTAAAAAAAACTCAATTTTATGGGCCTAGCTTTGTGTAGGCAATTCTCAGAACCCTTATCATTTTGAAATCGACGATTAAAATCATAAATTAAGCGAGAGAGTGATATGACATAATTAAATTTATGTGGATTTAAATAACATTTGGAAATCTGATTCACTGTAGTTATAACACTAATTATTTATCAATTCATCGTTTTTAGATATAGATCAGATTTTAAAAAGTGTTGATATACTTCATCATCATCATTATCAGCCGAAGGACGTCCACTGCTGAACAAAGGCCTCCCTCATGGCTTTCCACAGCGACTGATCGTGATCGGTCTGCATCCAGTTCCAGTGATCTTTAAAGAGGTCGTCTTTTCATAGAGGTTTCTGCCTACTACTCCAAAAAATATTATTTGTATTTTAAACTATGACACTGTTTCCACTACACCGTTCTGTCACCGACCAACACCATCGCGTGTCAGCACCGGCAAAATACGCTCTTGCTGCATAAAACGGTGGGACAGAACGCTGTAGATCCGTTCAGTGGGCAAAGTAGAGCGTATCGTGTTGCCTTTCGTGTCTGATACGCTCCTAGCGCGGTCATGGTATGGTACGGGGTACGATGTAGTGGGCCTAGACCTTTATGGGGCTTTATTCTCTAGATACTAGAGTCAAGTAACTATGGTGTTACAAAATAAAAAATCATCATCATCATCAGCCAAAGGACGTCCACTGCTAAACATAGGCCTCCCCCACGGCTTTCCACAGAGACCGGTTGTGAGCGGTCTGCATCCTGTGAGATCCTGCGATCTTTACAAGGTCGTCTATCCATCTTGTCGGTGGACGTCCTACCCTGCGCCTTTGGTCGAAGGGTCTCCAATCTAGAACTTTTCTGCCATCAGTTACAAAATAAAAACATAGTTTCGTTTAAATACTTTAATAGATTAAACATTCGATACGCCTTATTCTAAGTTAGATCGAGAACATTTTGTTCGCTACGTCTTAATCTAGTCACTGACAACCTAACTACTGATTTTCTTAGCTAATTTATTAACTTATAACCACCTTTTTTTTAAGTCGGTTAAAAATAGACTTACAAGCAACGCTGTTCTATTAAAAGAGATTTAGAGTCTGCCACAACCGAAAAGTAAGCACTATCTAACGAATTATTCAAATATATGAAATCATTTCGTATTAATTATCTGGTAGATAACACTAAACGAAAATTACTTAAAGGCCTGTTTCACAGTGTCCAAGTAAGTTCCGGTTTATGCTATCTTCCAGATATTTTATACAAAATGACGTACTTTATTTGAATTATTCATTGGGTAGAGCTTACTTGGATATTGTAAAACGGACCGTTAGACTTGTGAAGCAGGTCCTTAACATGAATTGTGCCACATTTATGTAGAAAACTTGTATACTAAATGAACATTGTTCCCTAGAAAATAAAGGTCATTTTCATCTAAATAGATCGTTATATTTTGCCATTGCGTTCTGCTATTGCTATGTGGGCTTACCTGAATTATGTTGAGATAGTTAGATGAAAATAAGCTTTATTTTCTAGTTAGTAAGGCGGATATTTCAGCAATGTAAGAAGCTTACTCGTTACAATCGTTTTCCACGCAAATACGGCCTATCAAGCTGCCTTTGCACTACGAAATATACATATATTATTTATATCCCAAAATATAAATCGATTTCGCTTAGCATAGTTTCAAATAGAACCCTTTTCACTGAGAAATATAATATATTAAAAGCCAAAATATGTTTTCGAGCGATTCGAAAAAGATATATTCTCTATATCCCATAGTGTAAACGGAGGATAAATATATCTCGGGATAATAATATGTTGAAATAAATAATATTCCGTAGTGAAAAGACACTTTTATGTCATTTACGCATGCGTCAGTATACAGACAGAGTCTTGGCCAGTCGTATTTGACACACTAGGTAAGCATAAAAACTTAAGGCCTCTCTCTTGTCTCTATCAACGTCAAATAAACTGACAGAGACAGAATGCATGCGCAAGTGGGCCTAAGACGTGACATGTCTTAGCATGATACCACCTGCTGTCAAGAGCTGTGATTGGTTATAAAATAGCCGCTCTCTGATTGGTCAATCGCTAATCTACCGACCAATCACAGCAGTTGAAATCAGACGGGAGAAACCAATCAGTGGGACAGTTGAAAAAACAAGCTGTTAGTGTCACTGTGACATTGGACCATCATCCTATAGTACTACGTTGCTTAAAGTCTATATTTTACAAACAAGCATGATATTAACCGGTATTATACTTTAAAATTTATCACCACAGACAGCGAAAAGTACCATTAAATGAAAGTAATTTAACAATCATTACATATAACTTAAATATTGTAAAAATACTTGAAGTAAAATGTCTAAGATCTACGTATTTTTCATATAGAAGAAATCAATAAAAGTTGTATTCTACCGGCCTGTTTCACAATGTCCTAATAAGTTACCAGTAACGTTATCAAACCATTACTTCATACGAAATTGCATCCCATATTTGAATTATCCGTTGATTAGTGCTTATTTGTCGATGGTGAAACAAGCCTAGCCTTGGTACTTTCACTTGTGTGGCTTTGTAAAACAAAAAACATGCTTAAATCAATACAAAAGTACTATTTTGAACATTCATTATAAAGATGAGTATAACATGTTTGTGATTTGTAGGTGTAAGTTATTTTTAAATATAGCTTAGCAATAAAAAAAAAACAATTATTATGAGAGTTACAAAAAAGATCCTAAGGTTTACATGATAGTAAAGTTTTCATTACAAATTAATATTGTGTTATTATTTCTTTCAAAAAGTACTGAATTTGTGATTTAAGATCAAATTGAGGTTTTGTTTTCATTTACAAAAGAAAGTATTAGTTTTTCTTTAACACAATTTTGGAATATATCAAATACAATACAAACTGTTCATTAGGTCATTTAAGTAAAAAAAAACTGTTGTTTATCTTTAAAATCATAAATAGATTTTATTACTTTTGTCTGAAAATAAAAATTAAAACGTATCAGCAAAAGGGAAATATATATAAGTATATCTAATCTAAAATAAAGAGTACCTAATGGTACAGTCACTCACAAAATTAAAACATTGAGATTTAAATAAAAGGCCACAAAATTTTTTTTTTTAGATATTTTCAATTACTTATTTCCCAAACAACTGCATTTCTTATAGATACGCTAAAAGTTATGAGAGAAAATAGGCGGGTATCTAATTGTAACCAATCAGACATATAATTCGCACGATTTAAAACATTCATTTTATCTAAAGCCAATCAAAATAGTGAAAGAAAATCATACAAAATAAATATTATCATATTTAATGTACTGGGAACGTTAGATGTTATTTTTGACCACATGATAAGGGGCGAGGTAGCACCATAGCTTATGTACTCTCCTATTTTTAGACAATAATAATAATATAACTCTTTATTGTACAACACAGAGTAAATTACAGTTTTAACCTCAAAGTAAATGTACAACTAAGGCGGCCTTATCGCTAAAAGCGATCTCTTCCAGACAACCTTTGGGTAAAGGAATAAACTATTCATAGGAAGGGGGAGTTACGTGCAAAGTTCGAAAATTTTACATTCATTACATTAAATAATAATAAATATTAATCAATAAATATACCTACATAACAATAATAGATACATATAATAAGAACATCCATAAATATCAGTGTATACATATAATGAAATAATGATATATAATATATACATATAAATAAAATAAACCAATCTGAAGTGCCAAGAAATGGACCGACGTAAGGTACTATGAAATATTACATTTAATTAAAGTAAATAATGTTCCTTAAGTTGTTTTTTGAAAACAGTGATTGATTCTGATTGCCTTATGGACAGTGGTAAGGAGTTCTACAGGCGTATGGACTGAAATGTAAAGGAGTTAGAGTAGTAGCTTGTAGAATGACAGGGAATTTGGAGTTGGAGTTTCCTAGAAAACCGCATGTCAAGGCCTCGTGTCGGCTGCAGAAATTGAAAGCGTTCTTTGAGATAAGGTGGGGACAATTCTACTATACTATACTTAATTAATCAAGACTTGATTATTTAAGTACATCGACAGTTCTTAGGCCAATCATATAAGCTTAGGCAATGAGTCATTGCTAAGAATTGTCTAAAAATAGGAGAGTACTTAATTATGTTTTTCTTTTGATTTATGTGTCCTTCGTTAAAAATGTCTTAGGATCACTGGGGTTAGGAAATTAAATTAATAATAATCATCACATTTTTTTTTAAATAAAAATAATGCATTTTAAGTATATTTTCCAACAAATACGTTATTATGAGAATAAGACCTTCGTATAAAATAGTTCAGTTAGAATCTAATATGAGTTCTACCACAATATTTTCTTTGATCAAGATTTTCTTATTTTTTGCCTAAATTGAAGAAAAACTCATACTAGATACTGTTGTTTACGTCACAGAGCTAATGCACCGAATTATTTAATATTTTTTTTACTTACACAAAGGTATAGAAGAATTATTTAATTACCGAATAATACTATGCGTTTTTACTATATTACAAGACATTTTAATTTTGGAATTATCTTAGGGAAGGGGTTCTAGTGGTTTCTTTCAGAATTACATTCAACAAATGAAAACGTCAGTTAATTACTTTAAATTAACTATAATTCTAAAGAAACCACATTTATTATTTCTAGCTAATATATTTTATTATTCATTATTGAATGTGATGAATGGTACAGGCGCGAAAATACCAAAATTTTATTATTTCATTTGACTTATGTACGTGACTGTACACAAAAAAGGAAAAAAATATTTATTAAAAAATTTGCTGATAGGACTGGGAAAAAGTAATACTTGGCAAATAAATATCCGGCACTAAAAATATTAACCAAAAAAAAGGTGCATTATTTATTTTAAGGTTTAAAATTATGACTATCTAAGTGTAGATAAAACTATCACACGTTGGGTTTGTGACAATTATTATTTAGTTAGATTAGATTAATATAAAGTCAATCATATTTTCTAATCGTTAGATGTTATCTCTGACGCCAATTAACTGGCTTTAGATATTAATAATACTATTTAGAATGAGTATGAGTGGTATTGATATAGATAAATCGGCCATTTTGAAATTAATTTGTCAGGAACACGGATAAAGCTTAAAAGTATAAGAAATATTAAAAATAAAAAAATCATTGGACGTAAATTAGAATTAAATGTCTAAAATATAAAATCATGATAAGACAGATTTGACTACAGCAGATATTTTTAGTTATTTCAAATAATATATTAGTAAATGCTTATTGTGTATGTTGTGAGATAAAAGTATGTATTAAACATTTTAATTAAAGTTTACAGTCTCTCACGAGAAAGAGGTCAAAAAGGAAATATCATCAAAAATAATATGTTAAAAGAAATATAAATTGAAAAATCAATTACAAATAATTAGCACCTCCGTATCATCGAGTACTTAAATTTAAATAAAATATGTAAAAAACACATAAAAACAAACTTATTTAATTATTTTATTGAAGTCAATCACAAATATTTTCAAGTTTAATAAACGAAGGTCAATAATTTTATGAATACTTAAAAATATTTGTAAGTGACTGTAAAAATGATACAATTTTGGGTAAAACTTTATTTTGGTAACAAAATATCATTCGCACATAAATACTACGTGTAATAAAATAAAATAAATTGTAATTTATACTCAAAACGTTTAAACAATTAGGTACAAAAACTTTTTTGTAGATCATTCATTAATAAAAAATATTTTATCAAAAAAAAATTTTTTACCCAAAACATATCATTTCTTAAAAACTTTACTTTGAAAAAATAAAAAACAATTCTTGATTATTCAATCACAGATTAAAAAGTAGACCGATTGTAGCATTTCTTAATTTTGAATTTCACTGTCAAAAATGCTTACACTTTATTATTATATTTTTTTATGTTAAGACCGTTGTACATGACTGTACATTAAAATGTTGAAGCATTAAATAAGGAATCACCATTTCTTTGTCTTGTATAACGGCCGCAACTCTCCAATACTATTAATCAATAAATTAATATATTAATTTAGAATATCTCATCTAATATTTAAAAAACCAACCGTATTATTTTCGAATTTATTCATAATTATTATAAATACTTTCATTGTATAATATATAAATTTATTTGTATCTATTTGGACATTGGTGAGTGTGAGTTAATAAATAATTAACCATGAAAAGTAACAAGTTAAGATTTTTACTGTTTTTTTTAGTATCTTCCCTTCAATTCAAGATGTAGTAAAAAAACATTATATACTTACTCGCTATAATTTTTCGTATGCTTTTATGATGACAGTACTTTTAAGAAAATCATTTTTGGCACGAACCAAAAGGCACTACAGTTTAGCCGCCAAAAGAATGCTCATATGAAGTTTTCAATTATGACACAAAAAAAAGAATGTCAAACTTAAAACTTTGGCAATCTACCCGGTTATTAAAAGGAAAAAAAACTTAAAGGAAAAATTTTGTAAAAATATTTTAGTGCTGAATAAACGTTTTTTCTTTCTTTCTTTCTTTCGGTTATCGTCAGAATGGACCTGTCAAATATGTCATTTTCCTCCCACTTCCCCGCTAACCCCCGCGGTCGTACGTTTCGACAATACAGTTAATTTTTGCACACTTTTCTCACCGCGCAGTGACAGGTACATTCTTACGATAACCATGTCATACATTTTATGGTCAAAATTGCAAACTTCAATTGAAAGAAAGAAACATTTATTTGACATACAGCAATACAGACATAATAAAATCAATTGCGCATTCTATTGGCTACACTATAGTAGTAGTATTAATGGCCGTATTTGATCGCTCCCAAATTCATGCAATACTCAAAACAAATGTTCATATTCATTCATACACTTAAACATGACTTGTGAATTTACTTTTTTTTAATAGTATGTTCTACAACATTCGATTTGATAATATTAATAGTATTTCCCTGAAACAGTAGCAGACGCAATTTATTTTCAAAGTTTATTGCGTGGATTTCAATAATCTATAGATAACATTTAGATATTAATAATTTATGATCTCTATTTAAATTAGTCAGGAAACATTCGTGTATTGCATGATAAAATTATGCTGAAAATAACCTGAAATCGTATAAACAGAAATAATAAGGAAATTGTTTTTTTTTTGTTACTTTTCAAAGCAATCATTCAAATAATTTTTATTCGTTTTCGTTTTTAAATATACTCCGAAACAGCTTGGAGTCACGATTTTGGTGGTGCACGTTTTTTTTATTATTATTATTATTACAACAGTTTTTTAAAAATTTTGAGTTTTATAAATTATATTTGTGTATAATTATTGTTTTTTTGGCAAAAAAACCTATATACCGCCTACCAGCCGCGTCACAAACACATTGTACAATGTGTGTAGTCAACTAGAATTGTATACTTCGCACGTTTACTCAAAAACCTTTCTAATGTCCAAATAAATACAATTAATAGTTGTGCAACATAAACTGCGTTATAGTTACTTAGTCCGGGGGTAGATAGCTGAACAGTTTGTATTTGTCACGGATGTACGGGCGTACGTCGTCTTTCTGTAAAAGAAAACGTGGTTTTAAACATTGTAAATGTTTAGATATATAAATTGCACTTGTAAAAAGCAACTATGTCAGACAAGGAATCGAACCTTGTGTCTTACGCTAGCCGGGCGAATGGCTCAACCACTCGGCCACCGACACATTGGCCTATTGAATTTTGCTAGTTGCGATGACCTTTGTGAAGTGATGCCTGTTTTTTGTTCTGCGTGTGATTTTTGTTTAAAAGTTCTTAAACAGAGACCTCATCACATCGTCATAAGGTCGAGGTCAGTGACTCCATAAGGTTGAGGTCAGTGACCCCATAAGGTCAAGATCAGTGACCCCATAAGGTTGAGGTCAGTGACCCCATAAGGTCGAGGCCAGTGACCCCATAAGGTCGAGGTCAGTGACCCCATAAGGTCGAGGTCAGTGACCCCATAAGGTCGAGGTCAGTGACCCCATAAGGTTGAGGTCAGTGACCCCATAAGGTCGAGGTCAATAACAAGTACTTACAGTGGCGAGGTGCTCAAGGAAGGGCAGCAGTTTCAGCAGCTCGTTGTCGCTGCGGTCCACGAACCAGCTGTCTATGGGTATGCCGTTCTCGAGCTGGTAGCCGAACGCCTGACGAGATAAAAAAAACACAATCAGTTGTCACGAAAAAAAAACATATTGCAAAGTTCGAATTTTACTCGAGTTATTTTTGTATCTTTTGGCAGTTGAAAGCAAACCCATCTATCTATATGTGTTTCTTTTGTTTACCGGAAAATTTAACCAAGGATTATTTTTTACAACCTGTATAGAATTTTAGTTTAATACGGGAAAATTCAAAAAATTCTTGAAAAATGGTTTAGAATGTTTATTTACACTCACAGTGTAATTATTATATATTTTTCTTTTATAATACATTTTTCTTTCTCGATTGACAACCACGCCCTTGAATTTGGCTCTTCCTTTTTTACACCTTGTAATAAAGTTGCGCATTTACCTGCGGGCTGTTATCCACGATGACGGTCTTGCGCAGGTCCCGCCCGAGGATGGACAGGTCCTTCACGTAGTTCCCGTTCACGAGCAGGCAGTGCTCGCGGAACAGTCTGCAACGAATTAATAAATACATCATTAATTGGTTATTTATTACTGTACACTGTAACTGCCTCGGTGGCGCAGCGGTTTGAGGGTCGCATTTTAAAGCGACGGCTGCGTCAGAAGTCCCGGGTTCGATTACCGGGTCGGGCCATAAATATGTGCCTGGGTTTTTCTGTTCAGAAATTCTCAGGGTAGCCCGGAGTTTGGAAGTTGTTTGTGTTTCACCCCCGTGCCACGGTTGGTTGGTCCTGCGCCTGATCTCTCTCCGGTCGTGTCAGATTGCTGTCCCATCGGGCTATGAGAGTGAAAGGAATAGAGAGTGCACCTGTGTGTGCGCACACACTTGTGCACTATAATATGTCCCGCGCAGTCGGTTAGTCGTTGTGACTGCCCACCGTCGAAAATCGGCTAGGGGGACTAAACTCAAAATCTTTATTGCGTGTCACATGGGTATACAGTTGACAATAGTAGGGTTTTAGTACATGTGACGCCCTGCAAGGGCGTTGCAACGATTAAATATTGTAATAAGTTAAATTACATTACAATTTTACTATAATATGACATGCTAATCATATGAGACATGATAGAGAAGATTCTTCTTTTTTGTTAGTAAAGGTCATTACTGTAGATGAAGAAATTGGGCCTTAGATAAGCGAAATATTAGCCTACCTGTATTTGATCCACCTTCTAGCAGGGTCTAGCAGGTTAAGCAGTCGGTCCGCGTACACGCGCTTGCTGGCCGTGAACAGGATCACCTCGTACAGGCGCGACACCCGCGCCAGGAACTCCGCGAAGTGGGGCCGGGTGCGGACGAACACCTGGGAATATAAATACATGTTGATATCAATGAAATGTAATGTAACTAATGCAACAAGGAAATGGTTTCGTTTTTTAATAGGGTAGTCTTATTTTCTTATGTTGCATGTCTTAGATTTATTTTTTTCTTGTTTGTTATTAATAAACAAGTTTTTAACATCTACTGCTATTGTGTTTGTAAAAACTATGTACTGTACACATGTTTAAGTAAATAAATAAATAAAGTAGCGTGTTGACTATGTATGAATGATAAATAAATTAATATCCGTAATAAATAAATATATCTTATCTTATCTTATCTCAAGGTGTAAAAAAAACACGAGCCAAATTCAAGTTGTCGATCGAGAATAGAATACAGATTTATTTTTATTATTATTATTTAGTATGGGTTTGCTCTTGACTCCAGACCAAGCCAAGTGCGACTAAGACCGAGTCGAAGATGGAACGAGCTCACCCAGAAGCCTAAAAACTGAGTTTTTTTTTTGTGAAAACAAATATTTCCACGTTTTTTTTTATTCGTCTGTTTTCTAGACGCGACTCTTTAGTTTACGTAGCTAAATCTTTAATAAATCAAAAAAAAAAATATGTGTAATTTTTTAACGTTGATTCAAACATTCTTCTCAATTATAATAAATACACGAAAATACCAAGTTTTGTCTCAGCATTTTTCGAGCGCCACCTGGTGGTTTTACAGGGAACTATGTTAAGACTTCCGCGCCAGGTCTTATCTACTTGTCACATCAACAAATAGTAAATAAAATTTCCAGAAGGCAACACTCACCGTATACCTGCAGTCCTGGAACAGCACCGGGAAATGGAAGCTCGCATCGGGCAGCTCCTGCAGCGAGCAGTGCACCAACGTCTCGTCGAGATCCAGAACCTGGTGGCGAAGAATATTCACCATTTAGTTCAAATTCAAAATTCAAATTCAAAATCTTTATTTCAATTTAGGTCATGAAATGACACATATGAACGTCAAATATACAGTGAAAAATAAAGAAATATTAAGAACAGTAGCTAATTAATTATAAAAAAAATATTTAATTTTAAAAATGTAACATGTTAGTAAAGTCTGTGTTAATGAATTTTAAATTTATTTATTTTAAATGATATATATTTATGTGTTTAAAACTGTTTGAAACACGGTCAAGACAATAGTGGTTTAGTAAGAGGTTTTAGTAAAATGGTCCTCGTTTTTAACCTACGGAACCCTAACTATCACGATGTATACTCACAAGGCTGAAGTCCGGGCTGGTCCTGGTCTTCAGCGGCAGCGCGGGGTAGCGCGCTCGCAACGCGCCCGTAGCCACCGTCTCCAGCGGCGGCAGCTGGAACAAATACATAAATAAACATTTCGTATGTAAGGTGTTTTTCTATAAACTCCACTCAAATTGTAGTTTTACTATATTTTTCTTTTTATATCTTCCTTTAATTACAGTCATGTGTTAATTTAAGGGAAACCTTTAATTGGCGACACTATCACATACATACTTTTTGTTTATATTGTCTGTAAAGCTGTTTGTTTTCTAAATAAATAAAAAAATGGGTAAAACTTTACCAGAACTTCAATTTACTTCAGAGAAACCGGGCCCTACCATTGTTTAAAAAAAAAACGGGATAGTTTATTTTTTTATATTTTACCTAACAAAAATATAATAATATTTTTAAAAGCATCCTGTGTCTAGTCTGAAACATCCCAACGTCAACACCTCTCTCTATTTTCCCTCATTTCCTCAGGTGGTGACGTTGGAATGTTTCAGACTAGACACAGGATGCTTTTTTTTATTGTTTTGTTAAGAAAAAAAAAACTAGCCCGTTTTTAAGAAAAAAAATGATAGGGCCCGGTTTCTCTGAAGTAATTTGAAGTTCTGTTAATGTTTCATCCGCTTATAGAAAACACCTTATATATCATAAAAGTAGTTTATTTTTGCATATAGACCCACTTATACACGTCCCAACATAGGCCCTACCACAGCTTCGGGACAATTGTGGGCTAGTGCTGAGAAGAAGCTGCGCAAGAAACTCAGCCACTATTGTCAATGCCTCTTTGCAAACGTTTTACAATGTTTGTGGTGATCATGCAAGTCGATACATTACTATATTTTAAATAATCATCTACTTTATAATACCCTTTCGTCATTAGGGTTTCTTTAATGACTGTATAATCGAATATTCTTAACAATCTTTTTTTACTTTTAAAATGATATCAATGAATGAAATTAATTAGCTATTTGATTTAAAAAGCTCTCAGTGTTTAACGATGAATTGCGTAACTTGTCAATTTTGTGTTTGTTTTATTTTACAGTGAATCATTTCTTTTAAAAAAAAAACCTGCCAAGTGCGAGTCGGACTCGCGCACTGAGGGTTCACGTATAGGTTTGGCTAAAAAAAAATTTTAGGTTTTAGTTTCATGTATGGGAACCCCCTAAAATATATATATTTTTTAAAATTTTTAGTAATTGAATCGGAAAGCGGTGCATAAGATACATTTACTTACCAAGTTTCAACTGTGTGATGCTAATAGTTTTAGAATAAAGTGGCTGTGACAGACAGACAGACGACAGACAGACAGACAGATTTGACGAAACTATAAGGGTTCCGTTTTTTGCCATTCGGCTACGGAACCCTAAAGAGGTATATCAAGATTGTTTACATTATTTGACAAGCAAAGAAAAACGGACTTTACTTCAATGATAATAGCGCACCTGTTTGATAAACAAGTAGGGGTCGAACGCGTCCACCCAGGACGATATATGTTCGTCCACTCGGCTACTGCACATCGATATCACGTCGCCGCTCTCCTCCTGCAACATACAACAATGTTACAACATACAACGGTAACAACATATCTTGTTACACAAAAAAAAAACACAAATCTCATACTTAAACATTTAAAATACCAGTCAAGTGAGAGTCGGAATCGCGCACAAATAAGAAAAGACCATGTATGGACTTGCATGATCATCTAACATCATGTTTTTGCGCAGCTCCTTCTCAGCACTAGCCCACAATTGTCCCGAAGCTGTAGTAGGGTCTATATTGGGACGTGCTAGAGTGCCCCCGTGGTTCTATATTATGTAAAAATAAACGACTTTTATGATATTTTATGAAGGACTAGCTTTTGCCCGCGACTTCGTCCGCGTGGAATCGTGACTTCTTTCTCCCGTTTTTTACACATTTACCACTATATCTTTGCTCCTATTGGTCGTAGCGTGATGTTATATAGCCTATAGCCTTCCTCGATAACTGGACTATCCAACACAAAAAGAATTATTCAATTCGAACCAGTAGTTTCGGAGATTAGCGCGTTCAAACAAACAAACAAACAAACAAACAAACTCTTCAGCTTTATAATATTAGTATAGATTCTGTACCGTTGACTAGGCAAGTAGACATTTTTTTTTAATGAGAGCTCCGCTTGAATGCTGATTTTATTTTGTTTTTCGTATTTGTTGTTATAGTAAGGTTGAGGTACCGCGCCTAACCACTTTTCATTTAAAAAAATTCGCAACGCAAACACGTCGTGCGTCATTGCAAACAAAATACCACGAGATTTACAAGCGTTTTTGGATCCTAAGGTGGTAAGGCGGCTGTGACCTCGACAGTAAATAGTTTTATACGTACATCAATATCTGAGGGCGGCTCATCGTGGCAAGCGAGGGAAGACTCATCCGCTGTAATGTCAGAGCCACTCTGAAACAATAATATTTTTTTCAAACAACATTTTAATTTATTTACCTATTTCATTTTCTATTCAGGCCTGTTTAACAATGTCGTAATGAATTTCAGTTACAACTATTTGCTAGATACTTCATTTCATACTTTAGTTTAGCCGCTTAAGAAATGCGTTTTATACATTTTTAATTTTGAAAGAAAATGTATATGTAGAAGTTTGAAACTGTTTCCATAGATTTTGTGTTAAAATCTAAAAGTTAATCTTCTTAATATCATTCTCAGATCAGCAACATTATAGGTATGATATTCTATATTTAAATTATTAACTGGTTAGTGCTTACTTTTCGATTGTGAAACAAGCCAAAACAAATAATCTTCATTTTAGAGTTTTATTAAAGTTTTCTTTTTGTGGCCTGTCAATTTTTTTTTAACTTACTTCCTTAGTTATGTAACATAGATGCCTTTATAAACATGAATGTGAAATAATGCCAAGTTTCCAATAGTTAAAAAAAGATTCCGGTTACACAGCCAATGAAGCGGTGAAATCTGTCTTACCCAGCACTCCGGCTGCGAGTGGAGGCTTTGGCTCAGTCCGGCAAGGAAGCCCGACCCGGGTGCACGAGCGGACAATGCCTCAAGACTCTCTATAGCGGTGCCCTGCTCGCAAGTTGATGATATTTCACACGAAGAGGGCCGGACAACATCCTGTTCGAGCATTGTTACAAAGTCCGGCTGCAGATAGAAGAGAATGGAAGATGGTAAGGTATTGCTGTATATGGCTAAAAGAGCTTTGCTCATGTTTTTTTGTGTCTAGAATTCTACTAATAAAGGTACATATATTTTATGACTTAAAAAACCATAAACAATACTAAATTTGGGAAAATTAAGCAATTCAAATTAATTTATAAAATGTTGTAAAAAATATACAGGATAACTGAAGATAAATCGAGGCAAGTTAGGCCTACAGTACAATAATCTTCTGATACTATTAAATATAGTATCATTTAATATAAAAATCAAACTTTTATAAACACTCACCTGCACATATTTGTCTCCATTGGTCAAAAAGTCAGAACAAGAATCCAGATCATCTGTAGTAGACGTTGGCTGGTACATCTCAAGATCATTACTAGACTTCCGTCTCTTGATCAAACGTTTCTCCACTGAGTTCTTCCGTGAAGTGCTTTTTGGAACTTCCTTCTCTGTAGTCATCACTCTTGCAGCTTTATCCGCTAAGAAACTGACTTCATCTTCAGTCCCCAAGTTTTCGTCCATCAACTGAGCACATTCAGCTATAGCTATGAAGTCGTTAAGACAATCGTTAGGAAGACACAGCTCTGATGACTCTACCTGTGCTTCAGAGTCTGATTCATCAGATTTTGGAGTTGGAAAATCAACAAAAGTTGTTGTGTGCGCTTCATACATAGTAACATCATTATCTTCAGTCCAATTCCCATTTTCAGGGACTACCGGTGCTTTAGCTTTGCCCTTCTTCTTAGGACTTTCGTTTGTAGAACTAACTTTAGTAATTTTAGGTGACTGGGTACCCATTTGCCGGACTTTACGTATAGGAGAACTATTCAAAGATGCAGATTTGTCAGGCTTATCCATACGCCGTGTTTTGCGTGGAGAACTCATAGCAGTTGACACCTCAGTCTTGCGAAGTTCGCGGTTTAAAGAGCTGTGTCGCAGCTGAACACTTTTTGTTGTACGAATCTCCTTTGTTTTGGATGTTGTTGTGACCTTGTCATTCTGAGTTGCTTTAGTTTTGATGTTTGTAGACGATGATACATTGTCTTTATTAGTATTACGTACTACGGTCTGAAAGATTGGTTTCTTTGCGCTTTCCTTGTGCTTCAACTTAGCTTTGTGCGATGTATCAACTGATTTCTCCATGCTTTTGACTAATCTAGTTCTTACTGGTCTTGTTTTCAAATTCTGGGAACGTGTGATGCAGAAACTTGTGGACAGGCCATTTTTGGCAGCGTCCGGCTTCAATATCTTAGTCCAAACAGGACTGGGCTTCAGTAAAGTGTTATTCAATGGTTTTTTCTTGAATTTAGTCACTTTCTGCGAAGTCCTCTTGCCTGAGAGCGGTCGCTCCCTCTTCCTACTTCTTAACCGCATCGCAAGATCAGAGGAAAACTTAACCTGAAATGTAAGTTACAGATTATTCAACCTACTGAAACTATTTCCGATGTAAAAGGTAAACAAGACATTGTATAACATAATTATCTAATAGTTAACTTACATGAACTCAATCAATGTGATGATAGAAAGTGCGTTTCTTTTACATTCATTGGTGTTTTCGATAATATTTGCAGGCACATTACACAGACGTGTAAAGAAAAACGAATACTTGTCCGATTGTCTTCTTTGTTTCAATCAAACATTTTTATTTTATTTCGTTGTCGCGCTTCTCAGCGGCTACACTTCGCGCCTTTTTTACACACAAGTTTTTAATTCTTAGCTAAACGTAATTGCAGTAAAACACCAATAAAAACACACTCTGAACAATAATCTTACAGTTTACAAGGACTTGAGGCGTACTATCTCCAAATAATCACAAAATTAGAATCGCGAAAATAAAAAAGCGGCACCAGGCATTTATCGATTTATGCGCCGCATAACAACAGGGATTGTCACTGATCCGGACTTTTTTGTTTACACATCTCGGTATTGAAACAATTGCATTGCGAAAATCATAGCGCAATTAACTTTAATCGCGTAACTACATGAAAATCTTTATTTGTGGAACACAAAGCGAAACAAATGTCAACAAAATGGCGGCGTTTCTTAATTAGATTCAGGATTTTTACTTCAGATGGCGCTAGATAACGCGCGCGCATGCGTTTTGAAAGTGCATGTTTCGCGAAAGTCAATAAATCCGTGCGTGGACGGATGGATGAATTTATTTGTATAATTATTTAAATTTGTTTCATACAAACCAGTTCCGTTTAACACATTTATAGAATTCTTTGATGTTTATTAATTATGTTTCCTACTTCAGTTCTTTCTTCTTGATAATTATTATTAAAGACTCGCTTTTTATTTCTGCAGTGAGTGTAGTAAGTAGGTTATTACAGATATTTATTTATTTACGAAAAATAAACAAATTCTCTAGCATTTTTAATCCAGTGATTAGTTAATTTTGCAAACCATGCATGGGTGAAACATTTCTGCATGGAACGGAACGGCGAATAAGGTGTTGCTACTACTACTATACTAGATAAGATATAAAATAGACTAGATAAGATAAAAAGTAGCAATAAAAAAAACAATACACTTTCGTTCATTTCATATCGAAGCATTGTTGTATACATATAAAGCAGCCGTTCCGTTCGTACAGTGATTACTTGCTCAGTGGTTCGTAAGTTCTACGGTTGATGGATGTCTCGCGAAAATCGCTTGCACACACACCACGACCACTTAAAACTAACGCTCCAAACGAAACTAAAGACGACGCGAGTGAGATGCAATGCAAGCGATTTGAAATCTTATTTCTTAAGGTGGTTAGAAGGTGGTGAACACTATAGTACTACCTACAGTCGTATCGTTATTCCGGCCGGCCGTCAAAATATTATTGTTCGTCTGATTAACATTGTAGAGTAACAGTTTAGGAATAACTGTTATTCTTTTTTTTTTAATCAATAGTAGTTAAATATAATAAAAATATGGCATCACTAGCTGTGCCCGCGACTTCGTCCGCGTGGAATAGTGACTGGTAGAATTTTTAATTATTTAGGCTTATTATTATACAAATAAGATACTTAAGTGTACTTATAAGTACGCAAGATATAAAGTATTTACTGCCTACCCTCTTAGTCTATTGGCGTGATTATTGCAAGTGATGCTGAGTCAAATAAAAAAAGTCCCATTAAAATCGGCCCAGTAGTTTCCGAGATTCAATTTTCTGCCTACCCCCTTAGTCTATTGGCGTGATTATTTCTATCTTTCTTTACCTTCCAAGTAATGTTGAGTCAAATAAAAAAAAGTCCCATTAAAATCGGTTTAGTAGATTCTTAGATTCAATTTCCTGCTTGCCCCCTAAGTTCATCGGCGTGATTTTTTATATCCCAGTTTACTCTCCAGGTGATACTGAGTCAAATAAAAAAAGTCCCGTCAAAATCGGTCCAGTAGATTCTGAGATTAGCCCGGACAAACAGACAGACAGACAGACAGACAGACAGACAAAAATTTTAAAAATTGTTGTTTTGGCTTCTATTACGGTAATTAAGACCCCCTGTAACAATTTTTCATAAAAATCTTCAATGTACAGAAATCGATATTTTACAGTCTTATTATATGTATAGATTTAAAAAAGTAAAACTTCAACAATCTTGTATGTAAGTCACATACTCTTACTAATCTGTAATCTGTGATGTAAGTACTTTGTTTTGTATACAACGTACTCTTACTAATCTGTGGTATACAAACGGCTTTTTTGTTTTGATTTGGCGGATTTGAGTTGTTTAATTTTTAATTGCTTTCGTTATTATATCGGATACAACTTAACTATCTCAAAATGTCCAGCGTGTCAGTTACTTCTTCAAAACGCGAGGTTAGTTCAAAATTAGTTTAACTTTATTAAGTTAGTCTGATCAAAGCAGTAAGTTTTTGGATCAAAGTGTAAAATCTTGTTATTTGCTTTAGGTAAAAACATCAGAGAAAGATTTGCTGCTGGAGATCGAAGCGTACAGAGCCCTCAATAGTAGTCTCCGTGCGTACTTGGATCATGTACGGATTGTGAAGAAACATATAATTGAGATGAAAAGCAACTGCAAAGAACTCAGAAAAGTTAATACTCAGTGGGTTGATACTTTGAACGCTATGAAGTGACAACAAACATACATGATTATTCCGTCAAACCCCAACAACATCTTAATGCTTGACTAATTATATTTTCAGTGTTTTTTAATTGAGAATTGGGTCTTAGGACCTGTTGTAACACCGTTTCTACTAGTTATTATTCGGCTGACATCTTTCTTTATTGAGAATATAAAAAATGTGGTGGGTTCCACATGAAATGCTACAATAAGTTACCAAGATATTTATGAGAATGTTGTAAATGTATAGCTATTCATATATAAGCTATTCATTCCAAGTTTGAAGTAAATATTTTTAGTATTGAACATAACTTGATCAATACTTTCTAGGTTTACAATCAACAATTAAGCACTGCAGTGAGTAGTTCAAGTATGGAATGCCATTATGTATGAATTAATGGACAAATAATGTTACTGGTTGCTTATTAGGACACTGTGAAACAGTCGGCCAAGGTCTTTACTGTCAACTGTTAATATGTCATTGTATTGTAGAGGAGGAAAATTAAGTTATCAAAATAAATAAATAAGTTATTTTTACAGAATGGTTTATTTCATTTACATATGTACTACGCTTCGTACTTTACTACCAGTGTAATGTTATTGGTAGAAATTGAAAATATATCTGACATGACTTATTTACTACACAGATACCTACATATTTTATTATTTATTTATTTATTTATTTAAAGACCTATTGCACAAATTTAGTGTACAAAGGTACAAGGTAGGTAGGTAAAGGTTTTATTTTATCTACTTCGAAGTTTCATAACCAGCACCGGTCACATTGTCCACGCCAGGTTTTATAGATTTTTCTGCAAATAATATATTAATGTATTATGTATCATTTAAAAGGATATAAACAAATGCAGGGCTCCAAAAAACTAAGGTACTGGTAGGACCATAAAATTAATATTAATTCTATGGGTAGGACTGATGAACTCAAACAAAAACTTACCAATCATACAAATAGAGTATTGTGGTGTATCACACGGCAGCCCATACACTATGCCATTCAAATGATCCTCTCTATCCAGATTCAAGCATGGATTGTCCATGGAAAAGTCTTCATCAAGCCATGGTGGCATCTAAAAAGACATGGATTTTAAAAAGGCAACTTGAGTAAAATTTAAAAAAAACTTGTAAACTGACATCTAGTGGTAAGTAGTGAAATTATCTGAAACATCATAAAGATACATTTAGTGATGAGTAGGAGGAACGCATAACAGGTGCATAGTGTGTACATAAAAGCATGCTTTCAATTCTGTAGTTAGGTCATTTAGCACTAGATGGCACTGTCAGCCGAATTCATAAGACAGACATCATAAAGTTTTAAAACTACTATCCATCAAAAATATTTCGATTTAGATCATCAAAATTGCAGAAAGTTCTAATAGTACCAAGTTTATATTACTTACATACAGAGTGTTAGTAGGATCGTTATGTACAGGATCTAAAATCTTCTTTCCATTATTAGGATTATACCAGGAGTATGTTACCGTATCCGAAGCATCTTTTGTCATATTCAAACGGCCGGAAATCCAAATGTGATGTATAGCTAAAATCAGGATTTAAGTTTAAAATATACACGGTTTTTATGTAAATAATGTAGTAGTCATTACTGTGGCGTGGGATAGTGTAAATAACTTATGTTCAGCAATAAGATTAGAGATGGCGTTGCTGTTAAAAAAACATTATGATATAACACTTACGCTCTTCTTTGTTTTCTCCCATAACTAACAGTAATTGTATTAGTATGTCATTATTGTCCAAACTAGCAAGGGTGCCATTCAGCTTTTGACAATTTTCGTATGCATGCTGCCAGTATAATAGTTGCTTCACTAGAACGTAGTAATAGATATCATCGCTAGGTGTTGCTGGAAGCGATGAGAATGACTGTATACCTAAAAATGTTGCAATACCTATGTTAAATTAGTGCATTTTTGTGCCTCAACGAAGTAAAAGATATCTAAAGAGTAAAGTACCTTGGTAACATATAAATTGCATTTTTCTCTCGCATCGAGCCTCCATAAAAACTGGTGCGTGAGCCGCGTGTCGATCCAGCTGTAGGCAGCCGCTTTGCTTTACAGAGGTTCTGTCCCTGAAAAATCAAAATAAGGTTACCTTTGAATAATCATCAGCTTTGTACATTTACCGATTACCGACCTTAATCTAAGCATATTCATTTACAACACAAAACCGAGATTGGGCTATTACTATGGGTCCTTTCAAAATGACAGTACGACTACTCCACAACAGATGACGCTATTTAATAATTTGAATATAGTAAAGTTAGCCTGTAAGCATCCCACTGCTGGGCAAAGGCCTTACCTCAAGTGTGAGGAAGAATTTGAATATATTTTTAATTAAATATTAATTATTGTAATCTACGTTAAGAAGCAAGTACATTTAATTTACCCTTAAATATTCTCCGCGTGTATGGTCTAAAATAAAATTGTCTCAAGTAATATTATTTTATTATTGATTTATTTATTATCATTATCAAGGTGATGATCACCACTACTCAACTAGGAAATCCATTAAAAATATCTAAACGCATGGCATAAATAATTTACCCCTGAAATGAAACTTACCTCATTGGAGGCCATTGGCCAGCCAGCGCGTCAGTGAGAGCGGGCAGCTGAAATATGCTGACACCGGTGTCCACCCATGTCCACCTCCCGAGCGATCCTCGCGATCCGATCCACGCGTTTTCTATACCTGTAGAAATTGTAAAATGCTTTAGTATTGAACACTCGCTGCCTCGGAGGCAATAAAATGAGACTGCGAGAGCGCATTCTCATCTTGTTTTTACACTCACAGCCCTATGGAGTGTGCTGTTAATGTATGTACGCACAACTTTTGATTCATTTACGAAAAAAAGTTATATACGAGATAATCAGGAATAAGGATAAGCTTGCTATTCCACAATTCAGGCTTCGATAGGCTGGTAATTCTTTCATGGAAAAATGTATAAACTTTTTCAATAAACTACCAGAATACATTGTTGACTTACCGATTAATACATTTTAAACTGTTATTGAGGAAAACCCTAATGACTAAAGGGTATTATAAAGTAGATGATTATTTAAAAGATAATAATGTATGGACTTGCATGATCACCACAAACATTGTAAAACTTTTGAAAAGAGGCATTGACAATAGTGACTGAGTTTGTTGCGCAGCTTCTTCTCAGCACTAGCCCACAATTGTCCCTAAGCTGTGGTAGGGTCTATGTTGGGACGTGTATAAGTGCCCCCAATGGGTCTATACTACTTATATACAGAAAAGAATTGAAAAAATCAACTTGTCTATTTCGTACCGATGATAGGTACCATAAAATAAGGATTATTAATAATGATTTGTCAAATCTAACGATACTCTTTTTGGACACCCTGTATTTCGATAAGGTAATATATGAGTTGTTCTTACTTGGTCGAGTTTTAAGCATTGCCATTCCTAGCCTCTTCAAGCATCTCATAGTTCCGATGTTAGCCAAACTGAAAGTAGATATAATATTTTTTTATCCTGGCAGATTTCGATGGCACTGAGAGAAGAGTGCTATTTTTATATCTTGTCAAAACACTCCAAAGCAGCTCGATTCTAGAAGTTGTTGATGATGATCCTATATATCCTATATGTATACCTTATTGATCTAAATCTTACAAATCGTAATGCAGGATGGTTGCATAGTTGAGTCGGGACCTTGAGGGAGATAGCTTTAGGTGGAAAAGTTCATAATATAAAGGAAAATCACCTTTTATCAATAAAAAATTGAGCCGTGTGAGTGATGGATGAGTTAAATTTGGTGTTGGGAAATCCACCCATAGACTTTATGATATAGTGTTGCCCGCCACGCTGTTGATGATGCTTAGGCATATTGGGAACCCTTTCCCTCTATGCCGGACCGGAAAATTCATCGGAACGGTAAAACTGCCGGGAAAGCCCGTGGTTGAAGACTTTCTATAAAGCTGTTCACATAACGTCGGATCCGGCAAAATACCGAGTCCTGCATTTTTACCGAGCGTTTTGTAATTTTTACCTGACTGTCCGGGTTTTTTGCCGTATCCGGCGTAATGTGAAAACCAGGAGCCCTATTTTTGAATCACTCGCATGGATATGGCGAGTGATTTTCGTTCGAAAACGATTTTTTTTCTATGACTTTTGACACTATTTCGAACGAAAATCACTCGCCATCTTGAAGCGAATGAATCAAAAATAGGGGCCCAGAGCCGGTTTACAGAAAAGCCGGTCAGGCATAATGGGACCGGGCCTAAAGGATGTGGGTGGTTTTGAAGAACCATTGTAAGTCAGGTAGGCAAGTAAGTAGCTACCTCATCTTATGCAGCACGCAATAAGCAGCCGCTTGGTTCCAGTTGAGCTGGCCGTCGTACACGCGGTAGATGCCACCGCGACACCGCACCATCTTCAGTTCTCGTACTTTTACGTCACGCTGGGCGTCTGTAACAACGTGTCATATCAGGATAGAAACTATAAGGGGGCTCTATAGGAGGCGAAGAAGACTTTGGCGCAGAGAGGACCAGGGGCGCTTTTTTTGAATCACTCGCGTCAAGATGGCGAGTGATATTCGTATGTTCATCGAAGATGTATTAAAAGTCAAAGAAAAAAACTCGTTTTCGAACGAAAATCACTCGCCATATCCAAGAGAGTGATTCAAAAATAGGGCCCCAGGAAGGAAAAGGGAAGCGCTTCCCGCCGACCGAGGTGTTATTAGTCGGGGACTACAGTCCAATGGAATACCGTTTGTGTGTTCTATACAAGGTGTTTTTGCAAGAGGGTGCCAAACTTTTGGAGATGAATAAGACACTCAATATGAACAACTAAGGGGCCATCGTTCAAACTTTATTTATTTTCTGCCTCCATACATTATCTTCAATGTAGCTGACTGATTTTGTATCGGGCACCTGAAATTTTATTTAAGATTTCGACCATGACTCCATAGTAAAAGTTGTTCATATTGATGGTCTCATTCACCTCCAAAAATTTGGCACCCTCAGTACAGGTATACAGGGTGTCCTCACCTCTCTCACAAGCAAACGGCCGCTCTATCTGGCAGTGCAGATCCACGAATACAGGGTGATCATGCCCGGTCCGCTCCAGGGCTACGCAGTCAGCACCACCGTCGGGAACTGGCACCCTGGTTCGGTTCAGCCACTGGTGATGAATAAGAAATTGGTTAAATAGATAAATTGTAAATATTCTACAACTGATTTTGCACACTTGGATGAGCAGAAGACATAAGAGCATTTATCCTACTGCAGCGAAGCGCAAAAAGAGGGTTATGTTCCTTACTCACAGCACAGCTCATACTTACCTCTCTTTCACACTCAAATACCTTATGGGGAGGAGTAGTCTAACACTGTACACTGCACAGTTATCGACAAGCGCGTGCGCGCACGGCTCACTCCCTAACGCGTGAATGATTTATGGTTGCAGAGGAAGCAAGTGCTTGACGACACGTTTGGCGTAGTGGTTAGCGCTCCTGACTGCTGTGCCAGCGGTCGCGGGTTCGAATCCCGAAAGGGGCAAATGTTTGTGTGATGAGCACGAACATTTGTTTGTACCTAAGTCATGGATGTTATATGTATTTAAGTATTTATGGGAGACGCCCCCGTCATAATCGTTGTCTGGTATTCGTAGCACAAGGGAAAAATTCCTTAGTTCGAAACAAAGACAATTGGTGTGTTGTCTGGCGCATATTTATATTTATTAATCTACTATATAAAAAAAGTCAGGTTTTCCTTCCTGAAGCTATAACTCCAGATCGCACTAACCGATATCCACGGTTTTGCATTCGTTGGAAAGGTCTCGGGCTCCGTGAGGTTTATAGCAAAGAAAATTTTCATAAAACGGGGCCGGGGCATGACGGGGCTGGGGGCGAAACGAAGTTCGCTGGGACCGCTAGTTATTACTACAATAACTATACTCACCACAGGGTAGTGCTCATCAGCGGTCTCCGAGAAGACGTCAGCAGCAGTCCTGCGAAGCTCCAGCCCTTGGCCCCACCGGTAGCCGGCTGGATCGTCTGCTGAGCTTCTGCGAGCACCCACCCAGACCGATTCTACAGCTAAAGTAAACGGATTAATGATGACTAGTAATGTTTACTAGGGCTGAGCTGTAGGCTACTAGCGGGGTCACAGGTTGTGGTTAGTGAACGGCCACCAGATATGGTGGTTAGCTGCGAATATGTTGAATGTTAAACAGCGGCAGGATTACCAGAATGTAGTTGGGAGGCTTCTTTATTAAAAGCTACAATATTTATCGACGATTTGTTCCATGGCGAGATAACGTCGCCATTAAAGAAACGTGTCCCTGGTGTTGGGTAGAAACAACATATTGGCAGAAGGCTGAAGAGATATAGCATATCAGAAAAGGATTTTAACTGGGTATTAAAGTCACATATCTAATGTGAAAACCTAGAAGAAAAACAAATCTTGGTACTTACAGAGCTGAGATTCTGATAGGGCTTCAGCCAGAAATTCAGCTTTTTCCTTGTTGTCTAGAACAACTAAGGTTCCGTTATGATGACCTCTAAAAACAAAAAAACATAGTGTAAAATAAATAAATATTATCCATGGTAAATGGGCAATAGTTGCCTTGTTGTAATACCTTGTAACACCATACCCAACTTGTGACAGGCAATAAATGAATCTGAAATCTGAAATGGTTAGGCAATAAAGGTAGGGTCCAAATTTGTTTGTAGTTTACTTCGTCATATAAACGGGAAGGTAATTATTGAAATTGGCATTTATTTATTTGTTCGGCCAGTAAAATTTTAAAGTCAATTCTACTAGCCAGTCAATTCTACTAGTCTATTCCTACCATACCAGCAGTCCTTCTGAGCTTGACGAACTTATATGTATACAGGATGTTCTATATTAGCACGTCATGCTGATACGCGGGATGGCTTAATTAATTCGACATTATATTTTAAAGACTAATGTGCAATTATTCAATCAATCAGATATCGAACTTGGAAAATAATTTAACATTTCTCACAAAACTAAAAAAGAAAAATATCTATTTACAAATAATACAAATTTCCCAAATCTGCCACTTGAGATCGCGGCATGGTACCGAGAAGGCTGGCTGCATTTCCTCTCTGGATCGCCAAACTAATCCTTTGGCCTAGGAATGCGCCAGCCCTCCGGTCGCCCGTACCATCAATTAACCGTTTGGCTAAATCATTGTACAGGCGATATGCACTAGGCCCCCACGGCCCGAGAGTCTCAACCCCAAACGGCTCAAACATGTAAGAGCTTAATTAATTTAATTTATATTATTAAGTTTGTATGGTGACAAAACACTATAAAAACAAAAATAAACTATAAATTGGCTTTCATCATCTTAACTGATTGTTACAATATTTGTAAAAATATTTTCCCTCGGATATTGTGAGAGCAATCTCACAACATTGACGATGTCACGCAGCCTACGCGTTAAAAAGCACTTGCAAAATTCAACAGGCTTGTTAATGTGACGGTGGCCGAGTGGTATAGGCATACGCCCGGATAGCGTAAGACACGGGGTTCATTTCCTCGTCTGTCTCAGGTTCACAGTTGTCTTTTTACAAGTGCAATTTATATTATTAAGTTTGTATGGTGACAAAACACTATAAAAACAAAAATAAACTATGTAAGAGCTGCTTAGCCCAGCATATTTGCGTCGTTTGAGAGACTCAGCGGAAGCAGCAGCGCTTCCAGCCCTAGACGAGGTTTGTGGAAGATGAGATGGAGCCAGGGAATCGACGCAAGTCGCGTCCCACACTAGCGGCCGTCCCATCCTCCACGGAACCAGAGTCATTCCATCAGGCCTCTTACCATCGCTCCGACTAATAAGACTAATGTTATTTCAATTTGAAAGGTATATTTCAAATAGAAATAACATTGACTCTACATATACAAGTGTTTTGGTTTAGGACCCGTCACTTTTAATTATTTTTTGAAAAAAAAGTATAAGTTCTATTTGATCAAAAACTTACAGACACAATATTTTAGCGTTTTCCCAGCTCACTGGCAGGTTTTGTACAACATATTCTTTGTCATTAAACACATAAGATTCCCATTTGTCTGTACTCATTTTTGGCACTGAAACAAAATCATGCAAATGTTATGTCGTTAAATATTATCATTAATTATCATCCAAAAGACATTCATTGCTGAACACATGCCCACCCATAATTTTCCATAGTGCGATATCGTATCGTAAAAATATGAAGTAAAAAAGTAAAGTTAGCCAGTAAGCATCCCACTGCTGGGCAAAGGCCTAACCTCAAATGAGAGGTAGTATGAGCTATACTCCACCACGCGGGCTCAGTGCGAATTGGCGGAGGGGTGTTTGCAAGACAAGCGACCAACCTTGCTGTCAGATTTTATCAAGCCGCATAGGGCCTCTGACTAGGCTAAACGACTAATAACAACCGATATCAGCCGGGACCAACTGCTCAACGTGCCTTCCGAAGCACGGAGATGCTCGTGATATACGTCACTTATATGGTCGGAATGGTCACCCATCCAAACACGACCGCGCCATAAGTTGCTTAACTTCGGTATTACTACCAAAGCGCTGCCACCACTGCGCTACGAGCACCACATAAAAATAAAAAATATATAAAAAATGGTTAAAAATTAAAACTTTGTCATGATACCTCGATACTGCTCATGGTAGCTGGCCACACAGAAACTTCTAAGTAAAAAAATAAAATTAAAAAATCGTTTCAAATCGGACCGCATTTTGAAAGTCAGTCTTTTTTGCTCTCCCTTCTTTATATAACTGAGCTCTTTTCCATAATGCTACCTAACCTTTGAATATTATTATTGAAAGGTACCGCGTTGCATTATTTTGAAAACACCTAAGAATTCCATAATATGTATTGTTAATTCTATAAAGCACACGTGCTTGTTACGTAATTCATACTTTCCTAGGCTTACAGTTTCACAGGTGTAGGAACTAGCTAGATCATTCGGTAGGAATGTTAATTCTCAAGAAAATACAGGTATATTATTAATAATGCTATTACTCAAAAACCCAACTGTTTATTGTTATATAGCGGCAACAAAAATACATAATTTGTTGAAATTTCAACCGTCTAAATATCGCGGTTCTTGAGATATAGTCTAGTGACAGACAGACGGACGGACAGACAGGAGCTCTATTTTTGCATCACTCGTGTCAATTTTCCGAGTGATTTTCGTTCGAATATGAATTGAAAGTCAATGAAAATAGTTGATTTTTGTTTTTATAGTGTTTTGTCACTATACAAACTTAATGATATAAATTTCACTTGTAAAAAGCAACCGTGACAGACGAGGAATTGAACCCCGTGTCTTACGCTATCCGGGCGTATGCCTATACCACTCGGCCACCGTCACATTAACAAGCCTGTTGAATTTTGCAAGTGCTTTTTAACGCGTAGGCTGCGTGACATCATCACTGTTGCGAGTTTGCTCTTACAATATCCGAAGGAAAATGTTTTTACAAATATTTTAACAATCGATTAAGATGAAGAAAGCCAATTTATAGTTTATTTTTGTTTTTATAGTGTTTTGTCACTATACAAACTTAATGATATAAATTTCACTTGTAAAAAATAACTCGTTTTCAAACGAAAATCACTCGTTATATTGACGCGAGTGATTCAAAAATAGCGCTCCTGGTCTTAGTAATAGTAGTTTTTACCCTTTGGGTACGGAGCCCTAAAAAGGCTCAATCAATATTCGTTAAAGGAAATCAAGGGACATTTAAATCTCAATTTGAACAATATTCGGTAGCCCCATTTGCCATACAATTACATACTTCGCCACCTTGAGCATGTTCTGAGTATTAAAATGCCCCTTGGAAGTAATAATAGAGATATTTACGCACAAATAAGTAATAATTTTGTGTTCATATCATTGTTAAGATGGCTTTTTCTTTTGCTTTCCCATTTATATGAGGGTTCTTTCAATCACACCTGACGCGTTGAGCGTTAACATTTTAACCTTCTGTGAAAATTTGCTTAAGTAAGTTTAAGTTTTAAAACGTGGATAAGCGGCGGGCGATTTATATGAATTGATTTCATTTCATTTTATTGAATTTAATTTTGTATTTGCCAATTATTCATATGGGGCCGAAATAATGTAAGTACTATTTATTTTATTTAACTCAGACATAGTAATCCAAAGTTATAATCACTAATCTATGTACTTAAATCAAAATCGCTAACTCGTTGTAGTAAATGACAATGTCAAGTTCTATGATTGAATACATTTGTTTGCAATACATTTCTGGTTCGATTTATTTTGTTACAAAATAAAAATTAATTAATTTTTCATAATAATAAATTAAATCAGTTACAAAGAGGACCCATATTTTTTTCCATGTATATAAATAAAACAGCCATAACTTCTTTTCAGTATCTTATCGTAGTTTCTTCACCTCACAACCATGACAAGTTGTTCACAGCTAACTTAACATTATGCTTTGACATTTAAGTAATTATCCCATCTAACTTTAGTTTTTTAAGTTAGGTTAGTTAAAAGTTGGGTTAAGCTTTGCATCACACAGTTCTAAGCTTATTCTAAGATTATTGTTAGCTATCGCCTTCATTAAAGAAAACTAACTTCATTTAGCTATAAAGACGATGTTCTGTATTACTACCATTTTCTCTGACTCAAATGTAAGCCTAAAATCTATGTTATACTTTTAAATTTACCTATGAAATTTATCGTTAATTATCAAATCCCGAAATTAAGCGTATATAAAAAAAATACCAGTATATGAAAAAAATGTAGTAGCATAGATTGCAAGCTGAATTTACAAAACGATTGTAAGCAACACTAAGCACAAAATCTGCTTAGCCCAAAGGTATGACTGGTAGAGAACGCATTAAGGCGCTTAGTCCACTTTAATAAAAAAAACCGGTTAAGTGCTTGTCGGACCCGCGCACTGAGGGTTCCGTGCCACCCTTAACTAAATTCAGGGTTCACTTACTTTCACTTAACGAAAACATCACAATATATTGCGACACCAAAAATAACTTTGTCTTACATAGTGTTTGTATGAAAGACAAAGTTATATTTGCGGTTGATAAAAATGTGCAATATCTCAAAAACTACTGGTTTGATCTCCTTCAAACCAATTTTCGTTGCAAGTTTTTGTTGAGATCTACATCATATATTTTTTTCAAAATTTTCACTTTCTTAGTTCAAAAGTTAGATGGGGGGGACGCCCATTTTACCACTTTGGAAGCGTCTATATCTCAAACCTTACACTTTTAGAAAAAATGGTTTTAGAAACCTCAACATCATTTTAGAAGACCTATCCATAGACACCCTACACGCATAGGTTTGAGTAAAAAAAATTTTTTAGGTTTCAGTTTCATGTATGGGAGCCCCCCCTTAAATATTATTTTTTCTAACTTTTTGTATCTGAATCGGAAAGCGGTGAACAAAATACACCTACCTACCAAATTTCAGCTATATGATGCTTATAGTTTCAGAATAAAGTGGCTGTGACATACGGACGGACAGACAGACAGACAGACAGACAGACAGACAGACTTGACGAAACTATAAGGGTTCCGTTTTTTGCCATTCGGCTACGGAACCCTAAAAATGGGTTGTGCAATAAAGTATTAAAAATTAATAAAACATACCTTTTTAGGTTACCGAGCGATTTCTACGGGTTGGTTTGATGAACGACTCAAAAGGACATTGATCATTTTCATGTCTTAAAATTCTCACTCTTAAAATACTGCCAGGTTGAAAAAATAAAAAATAAGACATAAGTTATTAATAATTGATTTTTTTTTTGTCGCACCGCCCACAATAATTTCTAAGCAGAAATTATACATAATAAATAATTATACATAGTAGAATGCCATATGGCGTTAAGTCCATCATTTGTACAAATTTTGTTTTTTGCAATGAATTATAAATAAATAGATGCATAAATAAATGCAGGCCGACTTTCCGAGATGATTGTAAGCAACACTTAGCTCATTAAAGTTTCTTAGCGATCTTAAGGGATGTTTTAATTGCAAAGTCCTAAAGCTGCGGGCGAACGGCGCGTGGGGATAGAGGTGGCGTGGAGTCGCTATTATTTTTTGTTCTGAATTTTGTATTCTTGGGTATAGATGTTGTTATGTTGGCTGTATGATTAGTAGTTAAGAAACATGTAAAACTGTGTTTTTGAGAACTGTGGATTTTGTTGAAATAATAAAAAAAATAGACGTGCATTTGCTGGCAACATTGCCATGGAAATATGGAAGCAACATTGCTTATATTGCCGGAAACTTTGGCAATTTAAGGATTAAGTTGCTTTAGTAAATTAAGGGAACATTACAAATTTTAATTTTAATTTTTCATTTGCCGGCTGTTTTAGCAATGTTGCTTAATATTCGTACCTATGGCAATGTTGCCAGCAACTACCCATCATTAGTCTTGTTGGGCAAACAAGTTACATTAGGTGTTGAATATGTCTTTTAAAATGATTATGAGTTAACAAATACAATTTTCCATTTAAATTCCAGTTTGTTATATATTCAGTTTTTAAAGTTGTAATTTTTGTTAGAGTCCAGTATCTCCATCCTCTCTAACTAAAGTACGGTTACTTATAAGGATATGTACTTATAGGAAATTTAGACGATAAACTATCACGCCTATGTACGGTAAATATACTACAGTTATAGACCACCACAAACTCGAGTCAAAGTGCATATTTTCATTTTTAAAAAATGAAACTTCAAAACTTCAAATTAAAACTAAAGTCAGATACTAATTATCTGCTGCTGCTACTAATTAATTACTGCTGTCTCTTTAAGCTGTATAAAAAGATATAACCGGTTAAATATAAATTTCAGATATTTGTTATTTCATCTTATTCAATAAAAATGATTGCATGCATACTCGTAGTTAGGTAGATACGGAACCCTTTGTGCGCGAGTCCGTCGTCCTTGGCCGGTTTTTTTTAATCTAAAAAGAGGCAACTCCACGCCTCCCGTAGCCGCCCACCTGTTAAGCCCAAACCAGCCGCGATAAAAGCGCGCGGCCTGCTGCGAGCGCAACACTCGGGATCCGCGCGCACAACAGGTGAGTTTGAATTTAGAACGTCACTTTTTTTTTAATTTAGAACTTTTTTAAAATATGTTTTGAGAGAGATCTAAAGCGACCTGACTAGGATCAAAAATCAATGCTAAATGATTTTAATTTATTTCATGAAAAATAAATTCTAGTGTTATTTTGAACCAGTATGTGTTGTGTTGGAATTTTTAGTCGCTATTTTGGAATTGTTTTTTTTTTAGAAAATACAGAGCCCTCAATACTGATGAATTCCGATCTAGAACGTTTTATTAATATAGTAACAATAAAATCTTAACTTTAGAAATTTAAAAATATTGTCTATACCGATTGGTTGAAACAGTTTTTTTTACTGAAATGACTGAATGAAACTTTTTCTGAAGCACGCATTTAACTGAACTATTTTTAAAAATGCAAGTACATACTCGTATGTGCTAAAAAGTCGGTTGTTAAAATAAAAGCTATTTAGCTAAATTGAAATTTACTATGACGATTTTTTATTCACTTTTTCTATTTCGCTTAATGTACAAAATATAAATAACTTTATTTACCAATAATTCCAATGAGGCCGGAAATTAGAAAGCTCAATGCAACGCCAAAGTTTAAATAAAAAAAAATTATTAAAAATTGAACTAATACCTGAGTAGTCTATTAATTTTAATGAAAACAGTCTTCTTTAAAATACGTATAAATCAATCAATCAATTTATTATTATTATTTATGTATTTTTTTGTACCTAAGACGATCGCAATTGTAAAAGCTTATGGAATTTTTGGCTCACTTTCCGCCATTTTAATTGCGGCTATCAATATAAATCGATTAAGTTACATTACATTTCTAATGCTTAAGCTAGGTGTAGTGACTACTTACAATTAAACACAACATGTAATATAATAATAATTTAATATTTAATTCGAAAACCTACACTACAAAGTTCCACCAAAATATATTTTCGATTTATATTTATGTGATCTATTTTTTTAAAGATTTCAGTCGTGGCCGTTATTACATTTATTAAATACTTTATTGCCAAACCAAAGTTGTTTAAAGGTGGACTTAACGCCTTATGGTGGATATTATTTACTAGTCAAATCTTTGGGCTGAGCAGAAATGATTGTGGGCGTTTCGACAAAGAAATAATATTAAATATACTGCTACGACACATGCTGAGTGGCCAACCCTTTCAGTATCTTGTTTATGTGTATTGAAATATAATTAAGTATCGCTCTATTTGTAAATATGATACAGAATAAACATGTTTTCTTTCTTTCTAATTATTATTACGAAAAAAAAGTTAAAAAATAAGCCAAGTGAGCCACGATAAGTACATAGTTAAAATTCCAAAACCCTTTTTTGTTATAAGCACTGTACCCTTCTGGATAAGAAAAAAGCGTGTGAAAACCAGAAAACCAGCGCAATTAATTGGCTTGCCATGGCAATGAGCTGAGTGGGGACCAATTTGGTTACACATCGTAATTGTATTATTTTGTTTAGTATTTTAAATTAACATCTTCAGATATGGTTTTACTTTTGTTTTTCTATTTTGTTTGTAATTTGATGTGTACCAAATAAAAATGTTTTCTTTCTTTCTTTCTTTTGAAAACAATACGCTTCTTTGCAGAATTTGTGTTTATCGCAGCAAAAAATGAGTCACAAATACGACGACAAGTATGTGAGGTTTTCTTTGGAAATGCGAATTATGAATTTGTAGTTTTGTACTAAGAGTTGATGACCGTGTCATCAATTCATGGAGCACAAAATTTGTTCGTGATGTCAGTTTCATACGCTAGTAATGGTAGTTCAATGGTTTATCGTAACCTATTTTTAAATTGTGTTATTTATAACAAAATTACTCTGCACCACGCTTGCCCTTTGATACTTGAGAGTTTTGAGACAAAAAACCGTGTAACTGGCATTACAGTAAAAACGTATTCAGTAGAATTGCATTTATCTTTATGTTCCGACTTCTAAGTTGATCCATATTGTTTACCGACAGAAAAAAGAGGCTTTTCCTACTAAATTAAGAAATTGTTCAGTTGTGACAGCTGTCGTTTGAATTATTACGATTGGACAATTCTTAAAAAGGGTCGCTCCTTTTTCATTCGTAATTTCAGCCTTTCTTTTATTTATTTAATTAAAGCGTTAACAACATTCGCTACTTATTTACTTTTCAACTACATAAAAGTAGATTATAAGATTATTTTTTATTTAAATTAAGATTACAAAATAAAACTTCACTATTACGTCAGCTATTCTACTGCATTCTAATCTTTCTGCAAAACCTTACAGGTTTGACTAATAGATACTCCCGTCAGCATTAAGCCGCACTTATATCTGCAAATGCAATAAAGTTCTGAAAAAAATAAATAAATAGCACCTACTGAATCTTTTCATAATACTGTAAAGGGTTATTTTGAGAGTTAAAAAGCGATTCGCGCCAATTTGGGGTCGAATGAATTTGAAAATGGAACCGGGGACTTTTCGCCGGTACACGAGCGAGTCATAGAGTAAAGATTTTCCGGAGAAAATTAAACTTTTCGTTGAACCCTTTTTTACCCGACTGCGGAAGTGAAGTGTATCACATTTATGGCCAAACTACTAAGTCGATTTTGGTGCTTTTTATTAAAAAACGCATCATGGCGATTGATACAACAATATTGGGGTACTTACTTTAAAAAAGAGAGAGAGAGAGTAGAGAATGCTGTTTGCATTAGGTCCGCCATTTGTACTTTCTATTGTCTGTCAGTGCCGTAAATAATAAAATAAATAAATAAAGAAAAAAAAAATTTGTTCAAAATAATTTATCAGCCGGGTTACAATTTTCTAATCCCTCTACATAACCTAAAAGTTTGACTGGCAGAGAATGCTTTTAGCATTAAGTCCACATTTGTCCACCATGATTTGTGCTATAAAGTCTTTAAATAATAAAACAAAGAGAAAAAATAATAAAATGAGAACAAGTGCGTGTTCTCATTTTATTATTTTGATGAACGTAAGTACGATCTACTCGTAGTTTTAGGAATAATGGCTACAAACACGCAGGTTCTATTCTCGCTTCAGTCATAATAGTTACCTATCTGATGTGAGAATAGGGTGCGGCCTGTTTTTAATTAAACTTACACTGCACCCTTAGTTAGAACATACCTGATTGATATGAAAAAAACAACTCGCTATGACTTCTCGTTTTAGAGATATCAGTGGACACAAACCTTATATGTTTCTCGTTTGTCACCTCGTTTTAAGTGATAATGTTTAAAGGTCCAATTCAGCACAATAAATTAGTATTTTTTGTAGAAAGCATTTGGGTTGTTATTCGCTAGTTTTAAAAAAAATGGAGACTAAGGTAATATTTTTTTCAGATTTTATTATTTTATTAATTAAGGCTAAGATTAGAGAAAAGATGGTTTGGGCATTGAATTGAGAGAGGCGAAGCCGATGACGTAGATAACTTTTTGTCAGGGTGCTGTTTAAAAAAAATGTCTATGCTAAAGAAAATAATAAAAATTCAAATGTCGATTTTCAAAAAAAAACATTAATAGTGTCCTGTTTCTATGATGACTACAAAGCCACTGTTAAAATATTATCACTTAAAAGCATACCATTATTGATATTAAAAAATTCGCGTACCTAAGTTATGTCAAAAGATTTAATAATATTTACAATAATTAAAAATGATTTGTCCTTCTATACACAAACACGATGCATGATGTCAAACTTACGTTAACCAGGGGCTCTATTTTTGAATCACTCGCGTCAAGATGGCGAGTAATATTCAATGTTTAAAGTCGAATTTTGGAATGAAAACCAGTTGTAATCTACACAAAAAGGATTTGAAAAATCATTGCTCAATTTTGTGAGTACTCACGTCTAGATTTTGAGTGATTTCCGTTGATTTTTAATGTGTATTCGAACGAAAATCACACGCCATATCCAAGCGAGTGATTCGAAAATAGGACTCCTGCAGTCTACGCACATCATCTACCGTCTCAAAAAGAATTTGTTTCTAGCTAAATCTCGGCTCACTTGCGCACGATGAATTAACCCAGGATTACGCTAACCCAGGATTAAATCATCATTATGTCTCTGTCAACGTCAAATAAACTAAAAATAAAAAAAGTTTTCACTAAGTGGGACTTGCGCGTTATGATTTAACCCAGGATTACGCTAATATTTTGTCTCTGTCAACGTTCAACAAACTGACAAAGTCAGAATGATGATTTAATACTGGGTTCAATAAAATTATCGTGCGCGAGTAAGCTTTAGAATAATAAGAGACAAATGCATATTAGTATTTTTAGGTGGTTTCATATTTTTATGTATTTTCATTTTGTATAAATTTTGACAGTTAATTTGCCAATCGAGTTATTTATTTACCTACCTATTTATTTAGCTACCTCCGTCCGTCAAAAATGATTTGAATGAAAAGAATATTAAATCCAAGTTAAAAACGCACTTTCTTGCTATCAATTAGCATACTGTGCTTCTTCTAGGTTCCTGTTTAATTTATTATTTATGTGTACGTAATTGTAAAAAAATACCTTAATTTAATAATTGTGACTTCATAGTAATAATAATATTATGTAACTTCTTAACTGGCTGTCTCACTCAAGCACTGTAGGCAAACCTCAGTGGTTTTTAACAGTGCAAATATGTATCTGTCTTTATGTTATTATTTTATATTGATAATAAAATGAAAAAAAAAAATTTAAAAAAAACGTTATAAATTAATAAGTCTAATTGGTTCTTACAGAGCTCCTAACAATGTCACAACGTCCGAACTGTCCTTTTGTATTGACAAAGGGTTCTTGAAAAGACATCTACTGAAATAAATAAGAAAGCAGAATGGTACAAATACCTTTTAATGTGATTGTTAGGTAACGGTTTTGATATACGAGCAAACAAATAGTAAACCTCTTTTAAAGTATATAAACTAATATAATTGAGGTGCTCGTAGCGCAGTGGTGGCAGCGCTTTGGTAGTGATACCGAAGTTAAGCAACTTACGGCGCGGTCGGTGTTTGGATGGGTGACCATTCCGACCTTATAAGTGACGTACATCACGAGCATCTTCGGAAGGCACGTTAAGCAGTTGATCCCGGCTAATAGCGGTTGATAAAAGTCATAAAAGCCGTTTATTTTTGCATATAAACCCACTGGGGGCACTTATACACGTCGCAACACAGGCCCTACCACAGCTTCGGGAAAATTGTGGGCTAGTGCTGAGAAGAAGCTGCGCAACAAACTAAGTCACTATTGTCAATGATTGATATTAGTCGTTAAGCCTAGTCAGAGTATGGGTGGCTTGATAAAATCTGACAGCAAGGTTGGTCGCTTGCCTTGCAAACTCCCCTCCGCCAATCCGCACTGAGCCCGCGTGGTGGAGTTTGGCTCATACTACCTCATATTTGAGGTAAGGCCTTTGCCCAGCAGTGGGATGCTTACTGGCCAACTTTACTTTTGTACTAATATTATAAAGCTGAAGAGTTTTGAAGAGAAAAGATTGGAGACCCTTCGACCAAAAGCGCAGTATAGGACGTCCACCGACAAGATGGCCAGACGACCTTGTAAAGATCGCAGGAACGAACTGGATGCAGACCGCTCACAACCGGTCGTTGTAGAAAGCCGTGGGGGAGGCCTATGTTCAGCAGTGGACGTCCTTGGGCTGATAATGACGATGATGAATAGTTTGTTTGAATTAACGCGCTAATTTCACTACCGATATGTTACTATGTACCATAGTACCATAGTGGTACCATTGTAAACATGAGCGAGAGTCTTTATAAAAAATTTGGAGACTATCAGACAAGTCATTCATTATGTTTCGTTTTTTCCCCTTAAGCCTTCCCCGATAAATAAGCTATCCGGCACAAAAATATTTTTTTAAATCGGTCTTGTAGTTCCTGAGATTAGCGCGTTCAAACAAACAAACTCTTTATCTTTATAATACCTAATATATATTAAGTCTATATTGGATTGATTGCACTTTGATTGTGGGGTGTATCTTTGGGTTCGCGAATAATAATAAAAGAGTTTCCTTCCTTTTAGGTTATAAAAAGGGTTTATGGCAAAAGTAAAATACCAATACTTTCGACAGAAAATAATTTATCAATTAATATATTTAGCTATACTATCAGTACCAACTTTAACTGGTTTTATCTGTTTAGTTCTAGGTGGAATAGTTATGGCCCTTAGTTAGAGCAGAATTTATGGGCCCTTTAAGTAACCAGTATACAATCCCAAATGGTTTTAAATTTCTAACAAAATAAATCGAGCCAGCAATTACTGCAAACAAATGTGTCGATTGTTCATAGAACTTGACATTGTCAATTACTACAACGCGTTAGCCATTTTGATATACCTGATTGAGGATTATATATAACTTAAGATTATTATATCTCCGAGTTAAAGTATTTTAAAGCACTTTGACCAGGTCAAGATAGCTATGGATGGATACTTCGTAGAATCTATACTATAAAGCTAATATTATAATATAATATTATAAAGCTGAAGAGTTTGTTTGTTTGTTTGTTTGTTTGTTTGTTTGAACGCGCTAATCTCCGAAACTACTGGTTCGAATTGAATAATTCTTTTTGTGTTGGATAGTCCAGTTAACGAGGAAGGCTATAGGCTATATAACATCACGCTATGACCAATAGGAGCAAAGATATAGTGGTAAATGTGTAAAAAACGGGAGAAAGAAGTCACTATTCCACGCGGACGAAGTCGCGGGCAAAAGCTAGTCAGTGATAAAAAAATGCTCTTATCACAGGCCACAGTCTGTATGAACGAAAATTTAAAAATAACAATGGCACAATTTTAGATACAACCATACGGCTTCGCGAATCATAATTTAATTTCCACACGTAATCCTATATCTTGCTCAGTCGCCCTTACAAAACCCATAAAGTTAATTAACAAGAAAAGATTTAATTCAAATCTCAGAGGTCTTAACTGAGATCTAAGGGTTCATTTGAATTTATAACGACACAGCTGTAATGGTGTCTTTTATTGACTGATGGAGAGGGATAAAATTAACTCGGTTCGGTAAAAATAGAACAATTAAGTGTCTTAGTAACCATACTTTTTCATGTAACACGGACCTAGCGAACTTTGTTTCGCCCCGACCCCGTCCCGCCCCAGCCCCGACTCCGTTGAACGGGATAAAAAGGATCCTATGTCCTTCTCCTGGTACTAAGCTACCTTCCCACCGTTTCGCCCCGGCCCCATCCCGCCCCAGCCCCGGCCCCGTCTAACGGGATAAAAAGTATCCTATGTCCTTCTATTGGCTCTAAACTACCTCCCTGCCAATTTTAAATTTATAAATCAGTTCAGCCGTTCTTGAGTTATATGTGGAGTAACTAACACGACTTTCTTTTATATATATAGATATGTGATTAATCCTTATTAAATATAAAGTAATTTTAAACATTACTTACACCGCCAAAAACTGGCTAAACTGCATAAAATAGGACATATTTTGTCATCTATTTAGGACAGTGAGTTGTTATTACTACATATCTCTATACGTAGTAATAATATATAATTCTTCTAATAGCTACTCTAAGCTATGCACATTATCTATACTCATATTATAAAGCTGAAGAGTTTGTTTGTTTGTTTGTTTGAACGCGCTAATCTCCGAAGCTACTGGTTCGAATTGAATAATTTTTTTGTGTTGGATAGTCCAGTTATCGAGGAAGGCTATATAACATCACGCTACGACCAATACGAGCAAAGATATAGTGGTAAATGTGTAAAAAACGGGAGAAAGAAGTCACTATTCCACGCGGACGAAGTCGCGGGCAAAAGCTAGTGTAAGCATATTTGCACATCGACAGATCGACATTCACACTTTATAGTTATAGTAAGAACTTGATAATGTATGTACCATGGTTTAAGCAAATAAATATTATTCTATTCTATTCTACGCCAAGCAAAAATGTGTCGCAAATACGACGACAAGATTGTGACGTATTAAGTATAACTTGAAATTTGAATTTCGAATATGAAACCGTTTGTATGCGTTGATGCCAAGTGGCGTCAATTCATGGAGCACGAAATTTCTTCCAACAGCCATTGGGCACAAAGTAACAAACAACGTCAAATAAATATAGAAACATTTTTATCCATCTAAATAAGCTTTCCTTTCAAATCTTTCTCAAAACAATCTCAATAAAAGAAGAAAAAAATATATAAAAAAAAGAGAGAAGTACAGCTGTCTACGCTTGTTATGTGGACATGGAGCTCTATTTTTGAATCACTCGCTTAGATATGGCGTGTGTTTTTCGTTCGAAAACGAATAAAAAATCAAGGAAAACCACGCGAAATATAGACGTGAGTACTCACAAAAATTGAGCAATGATTTTTCAAATCTTTTTTTGTGTAGATTACAACTGGTTTTCATTCCAAAATTCGACTTTAATCAGTGAATATCACACGCCATCTTGGCGCGAGTGATTTAAAAATAGAGCTCCTGTTCAAAGCGTTCGATCTCGTGTCCTATGATCTGCTGTTTCCTAGTATTGTTATCCTAGTCAATAAATAAATAAATAATAATATAACCAACTGACTTAACTCAAAATAAACCCGCTTTACACCTTTCAAAAATACATCCAAGGCAGTTCAAAGTAATTACCTTTGCCTATTCAAACTACATTTAAAACTTGCGGCCCGCCATTTTACTCACGTACACTTTCTAGTTACTGTGTTGCCAACCGTAAAAATAATATCCGACGCGTTTTGAATTTCTCCTTTGAGTTGGCGGCATTGGAGGCGGTTTAAGGTGGCAAAATTGAGAGTTTAGACAATTTTGAGGTTATAATTGATCTTATTAATTGGTTTTGGCGTTGATGAGATTTAGATGTTGCGGATTAAAGTTTTGTAGTTTGCAACACGAAATTGCAAATGGATTTAAAAATAGTTTAAAGAAAGTAAGTATTTAAGGTCAAATCATTTTAAGTGATAATATTTTAACAGTGGCTTTGTATACATCATATAAACAGGACACTATCATTATTTATTGGAAAATCGAGATTTTAATTTTTATTATTTTCTTTAACATAGACTATATCATTTTTTAAAACAGCACCCTGACAATTTAAAAATGTCTGTATTGTTGTGTGTCAAATAAATGTTTCTTTCTTTCTTTCAATATTTGAATACATATTCAATTCTGTGCTCTTACAGGCCACACGCTGTATATGATCTTCATTGAACTAATATTACTAGCGTATAGAACTGACACCACGAACAAATGGCATCAACGCATATAAACGGTTTCATCGATATTCAAATGTCAAGGAATACGTCACAATCTTGTCATTAAGTTGCGTGCGACACATTTTTTGCTTCTCTATACGTTACAACCCACTTTCATTCTATGTAATAATAATAATAATAGTCCCCCTAGCCGATTTCGACTACGGTGGCCAGTCACAAGGACCAACCGACTGCGCGGGACATATTATAGTGCACAAGTGTGTGCGCAAACACAGGTGCACTCTCTATTCCTTTCACTCTCATAGCCCGATGGGACAGCAACCTGACACGACCGGAGAGAGATCATGCGCAGGACCAACGGCTTTACGTGCTTTCCGAGGCACGGGGGTGAAACACCGCCAACTTCCGAACTCCGGGCTTCCCTGAGAATTTCTAAACAGAAAACTCAGGTACATATTTTTTGGCCCGACCCGGGAATCGAACCCAGGAACTCTGGCGCAGCCGTCGCTTTAAAATGCGACCCTCTAACCGCTGCGCCACCGTGGCAGTTAGTCATGTATGTACTTACTTCATGACAGGTCTAACTGGTATTTTATAGGTTTCTTGATGCCCAAAATAAATAAATAATTGAATAAAATAAATTGTTACAACACTGTTTTATACATAAAATGAGGTTAGTTAGGTAGTAAAAGATAATACATTTTAATTAAAAAAATATTCGTGATTCTATAATGAATGAATTATTTATTTATTTGACACACAAGAGATAAGACATACATCAACTTGCTATTATAAAAAATAGCAAGGACAAAAACACAGATTAGTAAGAGCATGTGGCCAAAATTAAATATAAAAAGAAAAGATATCAAAATAAAAATAAAAAAATATATCATGCAGTGTAAATTGTTCATACAAGATGCAACAAAAAATAACGTCATGTTGTCCTAAGATACTATACTGGAAACAGCATCAATATCGGTTCAGCCAAACGCAAGATAATCAGGACAAACATATACCTACATACATATAAACATGTCATTTTTGTAAGTGTGTATGTGTGTGTTTGTGATGTCCTTCCAATAAATACTTTTTCATTCTTACTTTCAAAGTTAAAACCGCATTTTTGTAACAAACGACTTTATTTACTTACAATATTACCTCCATGATTTATCTACAAGCAATTTTCACTAACAATAACGGTTAGCGGCAGGAAAACTTTTTGCTGAAACTCTTTCGTTTTCACATGAATTTACTCTGTATTTCCCGCCCTCGGTGCTGCGCCGCGAAAATTACCGCAACAGGTGGACTAGAGGTGGGATAGAGTCGATAGGATATTTTTTATTTATTTAAACTTAGTGCACAAACAAATGGTTTGTTCATGAGGTTCTCTACCATCTTTTTTATATGAATAAACTCACTACTTAATAATGAGAAAAAGTAAATAACTAAAAAAAAACAATCTTGATGGCTTAAATAATCTAGCAAAGAAAAACGAACTACTGACTCTGCTTCTCGATTCTGATCAGCTACCATTTTTACGTAACCAATCTTAAACAAATACATAAATATATATTTTCTCCTACCGATGTTCGGTAATGGCGGACCCTCTCCACAGAGATAGGCCAGGTACGCATGAGATATTATAGTGCCCAGATGTGTACGCAATACACAAGTGCACTCTCTGTACCTCCACTCTCATTACTTCGGTGAGACGTCTTCAACATGACCGACGAGAGATCGGGCGCAGGACCGGCTTAACGTGCGCACCTAGGCACGAGGGTGTCAACACTACCAACTTCCTGACTCCGAGCTGTTTTTAAGTATTTTCAGGACATAAAACCCCAGAAACTTCACAGATTGGAACCAAGATTTTTGTACACAAATAAGAAAATATCCGATAAACCTATCGACAAAGACGTCTAAAAATATCCGATTAACCTATCGACATCAAGTCCCTCCCTACCTGATTTGCGGTAGAACAATGGTCGCGGGTTCAGTGCTTGCGTAGAGTCGCTATTACCGCGATGCTTACTGATTGTCCGAGGGCGGCCATGATTGGACTGGCTGATATTTACAATACACTGTAAATACACTGAAAATGTAATAGCTAGGTAAACTTTGTCTGTCAGAAATATGGAGGAACAATTTTTTGTTTAGCGGATAAGGTAAGTATTTTGTCACGGCGCCCTACCCTTTGAACACCTTTTCGTACGGGAGGGGGGGAGGGGAGACGACAATTACATGTGCTTAAATTCACTCAAAATTTATGAATTAATGAATTGAAAGCATCGTGTTATCTACATTTAATAGATGACTTTTAACTTTTATTAATTGGTGACAGTAAACATTAACCTTAAAGTTAGTTTAAACTAAAAATAGAAGTAGCAACGTCATCGTGAAATGCCTTAAAATACTTAGTGACATCTTTTAAAAAGTCATTAAGCGAGGTATCCATGGGCTGGCTTAATTTCTTAAACGATCACCTTTATCGATAAACTTGGCTATTAAAACAATGGTTCTAGTTTATTGAATTATTTAATATGCTGCCTCAGAAGGCAGCATTATTCATTCACTTACCCATAGCTACGCTTAGTATTTTACTAGAAAATCAATATCTTTATGTTTCCGTACAAAGGGTTATAAACGACTTCGTCCATTTGAAGAATCACAAGATTGTATCTCAAGAACCGCGATAGCTAGAAAGTTGAAATTTTCACTAATCATAAACTTCTGTTGCCAATTTCTAACAACTAATACTAAAAACAAAATCAATAATGTTTATATTGTCATACACAAGCAATTTTTTGCTTATTAACCAAGTCGATTACGGAACCCCCTCGTGCGCGACTCCGACTCGCACTTAGCCGGTTTTTTCTTCTTAATTTCATGCAGGGTATTTTGATTTATGAACTAGCTAGATATAAATAGAATTCCTCGTCAAACAATATTGCTTTCACAAAATTGAACAAAATCAGGGGAAATATTTTGCAGATCATTTATGACAGGTATATTAAATCGCGTAATAGTAATAAATGATGTATTTATTTTCAGAAAAGAAATAACATATACTAAAGATTGGGTATTGCGATATTGCTTTAATCCGTTCAAGATCCAGGCAGTTCAATTCCCACTCAACTAGTTGAGTCGCCAAATTGGCATTGCGATGATACTGAGGAAAAATTAAAACTATTTTGACTTCTCCCACACACAAGGGGACTATGATTAGAAACTAAAATAGGGTCATTGAACTACTTAACACGTTCCGGGACACTATTCCAGACACAATAGATGTTTTATTGTTTTCACGCCTGTAGGCGGTCACTGTCCCGGAACGTGTTAAACTATTAACTATTACTTTAACTACTACTTATTTAAGTTAATGTCTCCACATGGTTTTACTTTTGATTTTCTATTATGTTTGTAATTTGATGTGATGTGTACCAAATAAAAATGTTTTCTTTCTTTCTTTCTTTACTACTACACTAGCATAGCTGGGCATTAACTCGTTAATCCGTTAATCGTTAATTAACGAAGTTAACATTTTGATTAACGGATTAACTTTTAAGTTAACTTTAAAAAATGTTAACGGACACGTTAACTTCCGTTAATATGCAGCTAAGTCCGTTAATCGTTAATCCAATGCCTACTGTTTACCGCACGGCACCGCCGCGCAGCGCGAAAAACAGGTGCAGAAAAGTAAGTTTTTTGTCTCTCAGTCTATTGAAAAACCAAAAACCTCCAACTCTCTAACGAGTAAAGCGCAAAGTCTCGTTCAAATGTGGCTGGACATGAAATCAAAAGACTCGTTCAACGATACTGCATTCCTAGGGAAACAGATATTCATAAATCTAGTCATTAAATACAATACTGCTGTACCCTCAAGTACTGCAATTAAACGGCTGTTTTCCACGGGTAAAAAAACATTTTAACATCAAAACGAGGATCGCTTTTAGTTTGTAATTTTTATATATTTTGATACAGTATTTTGAAATTATTAAGGAGTATTTGTCACCGGTACTCAAAGTCCTTCAGAAGCTGTTTAATTCCGTGCTGCTAGAGGGCATCACACCTGAGGCATGAAACAGGAGTGTGGTGGTGTTGTTCTTCAAAAAAGGAGACAAAACCTTATTGAAGAACTATAGACCCATCTCACTCCTGAGCCATCTCTACATGTTCTCAAGGGTCATCACGAATCGTCTCGCACGTAGGTTTGATGACTTCCAGCCTCTCGAACAAGCTGGATTCCGAAAAGGGTATAGTACTGTAGACTACATTCACATCATATAGAGTATAATATGCCTCTATGCTTAGCGTTCGTAGACTACGAGAAGGCCTTTGATTCGATCGAAACTTGGGCGGTGCTTCGGCCTCTTCAGCGGTGCCACATAGACTATAGGTATATAGAGGTGTTAAAGTGTCTGTATGACAACGCCACCATGTCGGTCCGAGTACAGGAACAGAATACGAGGGCGATTCCACCGCGAAGAGGTGTAGACAGGGAGACGTTATATCTCTGAAACTGTTTACAGCGGCACTGGAAGACGCCTTCAAGCTCCTGGAATGGGAAGGATTCGGCATCAACGTCAATGGCGAATACATCACACACCCCCGGTATGCCGATGATAATATATTATAGTCACTATGCTTGAAGACGAAAATTATGTCGAACTCCCGTGTTGTATCCACTCCGGTATCTGTTTGGATCTCAATTCTCGAAGAACCTGGGAGTTAGATAGTTAGTTACCTGGGACAAGAAATCCAATTAGGAAGAGGTCCAACTTTCAGAAAGAGGTCGATCGATGAATCCAACTCGGCTGGGCAGCGTTCGGGAAACTGCGCAAGAGCGTCTTCTCGCCTCAATTACCTCAGTGTCTGAAGACAAAAGTCTTCATCACTGGTGATGACATACGAATCTGAAACGTGGTCTCTAACTATGGGCCTCATAAAGAAGCTCAAAATCACACAACGAGCGATGGAGAGGGCTATGCTTGGTGTTTCTCTACGAGATCTAATCAGAAACGAGGAGATACGTAGAAGAACTAAGGTAACCGACATAGCCCTGCGAATCAAAAAGCTCAAGTGGCCTAGGGCAGGGCACATAGCGCGTGGAACTAATGGCCGTTGGGGCAGAAAAGTCCCAGATTGGAGGCCCTTCGACCAAAGGCGCAGCGTAGGACGTCCACCGACAAGATGGACAGACGACCTTGTAAAGATCGCATGATTGCACTGGATGCAGACCGCTCATAAGCGGTCGTTGTGGAAAGCCATGGGGAGGCCTATGTTCAGCAGTGGACGTCCTTCGGCTGATAATGATGATGAATTATCAATGTCAAAAAGCTGTCAAATTACTAAGCAGAAAACCACTGACTACTGTAGCACGACAGAGTCACTACAGCAGCCGCTGTCAGAATAGCGAGGTGTATCAAAACACTCTCGTTGTACAAGTGATGCACAACTCAGTGAAGACTCAATTAGCGGAATTGGCACCCAGATGAGAGCTTCAATATGTCAATGTGCATGAAGGAAAATATGCACCAAATGCCCGACGATTAAATTACACATTTGAATTACACAAGCATTTTGTTTTGTCCCTAACCTGTTTACTTCCAGAACCTAAAAAACCAACAGGTTTTATAAGTTCACTAACGCAACGATCAAAAAAATTGAAATTTTACACATATTAACGGATTAACGATTAACGTTAACTTGCGTTAATTCTTCCGAAATGTAACGCTTTAACGTTTAACGAAGCTAACTTTTTTTGTAACGGATTAACGATTAACGAAGTTAACTATTTGATTAACGGTGCCCAGCTATGTACACTAGAGTATGGAACTAACATCACGAACAATTCTCGTGCATTGGCGCCACATGTCATCAACTCGTACCAAATGGTTTCATATTCGTAATTAAAATTTCTAGGTATACTTCATAATCTTGTCGTCGTATTTGCGACACACTTTTTGCTTGGCATAGCTTCTCTATACGTAATAACAGCTCACTGCATAGGGCAAACTAGCTTACTAGATAGCTAGTTAATTAAGCCAAGTATTAGCTAGTTAGGCACACACTTCTCTAAACGCCGGAATAGGCTGTATAATTTTAGCCTCAGTTCACCACCAAGCCTCGTTGCCTTGTTTGTCTGTGGTGCCTAAACTAGGCTGTTGTTTATGGTACGCTAAATATGGATCGTTTTAGATAATTAGACCTTCTAAATAGCTGAAATGGCGATTGAGTTAAGCTTATGCTTGCAATATAACATTTTATAATAAAACAAACATCAGTAACTCCGTATACACAAGAAACACTTTAAGAAATAAGGTTAACGGGCATAGCCCTGCGAATCAGTAAGCTCAAGTGGCAGTGGGCGCGTAGAACTGATGGCCGTTGGGGCAGAAAAGTTCCTGATTGGAAACCCTTCGACCAAAGGCGCAGCTAGGACGTCCACCGGCAAGATGGACAGACGACCTTGTAAAGATCGCGGGATCGAAAGCCGTGGGAGGCCAAATTTAGCAGAGGACGTTACTTTGTCTGATAATGATAATGATATTCTGGGTTTTACGTTTTACTATATATAATCTATTTCTATACTACTAATGAATCTATTCTTACACACGTTATCTGAATTGTGAAAAGATTTACGCTTATCGATAATGCAATAAGCATTATCAATGCGATTGATATCAACTAATCCGTTAATCGATTGTTAAACGTTTAATCGAAAGATTTGCCGTGGTGACGTGGATATAAATCTGGGCTATACATAGCTTTGGTTTCCGAGAAATCTATGATGAAGTACCTACTCTATTTTTAACCCTTTAGAACTTGCTAGTTTAACGTATCCATATATAAAGAGTGTGGCTTGTAATGGGAGCAAATATTTATATCGCAGGCCCTTTAAGTAACCAGCAATAAATGTTTTAAATTTATAATAAATGAAAAAAATATTTATTGGACATTAAAAAAAAAATCGAACCAGCAATGTATTGCAAACAAATATGTGCAGTCATCATAGAACTTGACATTGTCAATGTGTTGTTGAGATAGAAAGGTTTTGCTATAAAATTGTTAAGCGCCATCTGTTATCAGGTTTTTGAACTAGCTTCCCTTGCTTCTAGCAACCATGCGCCTGCTTCTACCTTGCTTGTTGGTGATCTCGGCCGCGCTAGTCAACGCGCAGGCGCAGTACCCGCGGCCGCGGCGTCCGGAGCGGTTCGACACGGCTGAACAGATTTCGAACTATTTGAAGGAGCTGCAGGAGTATTACTCTGTGCATGGGAGAGGCAGGTTAGTGTGAGACTTTTGGTTTGTACCATTTTAAAGTTTTCTATAAACACATGTCAAACAAAAGGTGGAAACAATGTTTTGACTGTGGAAGCAATTTTTCCGCAGTCAAAATACAGTTTTTTTCATCGTAGTAAAACTACTGAAAACATTATAGAGAGTATTGGACCAGGCATCACTGCCATATAAGATTGCCCCAAATTGTCACATGGTTTTGTTTCTTACAATTTCTTAGGTTCGTTTTCTCAAACAATCAAAATATTTACTTCTCCTTACAGGCACATCAATACACTACTTTTGGCGCCAAGTAACATATTGGCACCCAACATGTTGTTATCAATTTTGCTTTTTTAAAGTTCTAACGCCATCTACATTACATACTAATACTTTACCAGTAACAAAGACTTTGTTTAAATACAAAAAAAACAACTAAGCTGCTAGATTATAGCATCACTTCGGGCGGTAACAAATTCCAAGCGTCACCAATAGATGGCGTGAAAACTGCACGAGACATCTAGCGCTTACTTTTAAACATTGACAATAGATGGCGTTAATTAAATTTTTTGTTACAGATATGGAAAAAGACAAATGCACATAGCAGATGCGTCAGTCATCTTCAGAGAGACACCATTTGTGGATCACCCCTTAAACGAAGAAGCGCTTTTCAAAAACCTCGGATATAAATAAAATAAAATTATACACATAATATGCAATGGCTATCCAATGTTCCTCATATTATTTTATCAAAGTTGTCGAGATTTAAAACTGTTTATCGCCATAGTTTTAATAATTAAAATGCTAATTAGAGATTACATTCCTATTCTGTCCGTCTGTATATTCTAGTCAATTATTTTTAGTACCTAAAATCTAGTTTGATTCTAGTCAATAGATGGCATACATAACCTACAAAAAATTATAATCTTTTGGTTAAGAAAATTGATACATTTAATTTGCTGATTTGGTTTGGAATGTCTTCAATTTTAACCGTTAGTTAACTAATTTTAGTTCACGGGCTGGGCGTGAACTAACTTGTGCTAACTATCATTTATCTAATCGTTGTTACAAAGTACTAAAGACTAATGTTAAATGAAATAGCAAATAAATGATTATTCGGAGAATTTATAGTTTTCATTATTTTTATCCTAAATATTATTATTATCCTTGTAAGTTCGAATCCCGCAAGGGACAAATGTTTATGTGATGAGCATTTGTACCTAAGTCAAAAGAGGTTATTTCCATTTATATTAAACCCATACATGACGACGTAAAGACGACATATTCAGATCAGGTTATCAATAAAGTCATTTATTTTTGCATATTATAGACCCCATAGGGGCACTTATACACGTCCCAACATAGACCCTTCTACAGCTTCGGGACAATTGTGGGCTAGTGCTGAGAAAGAAGTTGTGTTGTGAAGTGCTGAGAATTTTTGACCACTAATTTCTCGACAATAAGAAGTCAGTTAGTCGATTATTTTTTAAGTAAATCAGGTATAATTCAACTAAGGATACAGCATAAGTTTTATCAAAATCGATCGAGTAGTTTATGAGTTATGATGGGTGATAAACTGATAACTATAAATCAAGTTTATTTATTAATTTTAAAGCGGTCTTAATTTTTTTAAATGTTTTTTTTCATATAAGCTAGATAGGCAATGGCGGACATTGCCTATCTCAATAAATAAAGTGTTATAGCTGCTTATTCGATATATAGAGCAATACTTTCGCTCTACTTACTAGAAAGCTGATTACTAGTTAATTGGCCTATCTTGTTTAAAGCTATCCTATAAAAGTAGCGCACGAAAAAAGCATAGAGTACTTTATAATGCTCTATTAATAAAAAAATATGCGCCAGACAACACACTAATTGTCTTGGTTTCGAACTAAGGAATTTTCATCCTTTTGCTACGAATAGCAGACAACGATAATGACGGGGGTATCTACCATACGAGTACATCTTCTATAATATAAAAATGAATCGCAAAATGTGTTGGTAAGCGCATAACTCAACAACGCCTGGACCAATTTGGCCAATTCTTTATTTTAAATGTTTGTTAAAGTTCAAGGATGGTTTTTAAGGCGAGAAAAATTCGAATAATTTTCGGAAACACCCTAAAAGCAGCCGTTTTCTTTTTCCCATACAAACGTTTCCTAACTAAAACGTAGTCAATTACCATATAAAAAAGTTCGCTGGGACCGCTAGTACTTAAATACATATCATCCATGATAGGTGCAATAAATGTTTGTGCTCATCACGTAATATTTATTGCCTGAGATGTACTTAGCATGGTCACAGATAATATAATAGTCATGGTCATGGTAGGTATGCTACGGGGTCGTAGGCAGAAACCTTAAATTGTATAGTGTAAAAATAAAATGTCTTTGTAGTAATGTATTTATCTATCCATTTTTTTATTCCTATTCATTAACAATTCAAAGAAATTCGTAAGAATATTCGAGAACTTATTTTACTCAAGCAATGCTGTACTTTATTACATCCAGTAACAATGAATTCTAATGTTAGTATATTATGCTTCTACGTTTCTCCTTTTTCCTATAAAAATCTACTCCAATGACCAAGGTCCTGTCACGCGATATTAGACCTAATGCCGATGCAAGAAGGCCGTCTAGACAGATAAAAATAACGATGAGTCTATGAAATAGATATAGCGATAAAAAAGCTAACCACAGACGAACGCGCAATTGACAACAATATTTTATTATTTCCTTTTCAGGGTGCGTATTGCGATGCAGTTTTGACAGTAAAACAGCTCTGCTTTACTGTCAAATTAGCAATTCTTATTGCAATTTCGCATTATATTAATAATATTATATTGATAGTATAACAATATAAATATTAATATTCATACCATTGTAATATTATTATAATATTGATAATATTCGCTTACACTGAGTGGAAATTGAACTGCCTTGGAATTGAACGGATTAAGATGGATCGTAATACGCCCCCAGGATAGTACCACCCACGAAGACGCGCGCCACTCATTTTTGATTGAGGAAAGCGCGGGGTGCGGGGATTGTGACATATATTAAAATATGAAATAATATTTCTTTTTTCTTTTTAATTTAAGAGCTATGCTCTTGTCGGTGGAGTTTTCTCCATTTATCTCTATTCAGAGCCATCTCCTTGACCTCTTGGTACGACTCGACGTCCAACTTTTCCTTTATTTGGGTCATATACGCTCTTCTAGGTCTTCCTCTTTTCCTTTTCCCTTCAATCTATATAATATATCATATAATTCAATATATCTAATAATAAATATTTGATAATAAAATAATAATTTCATAATTAAATAGTAGCTGTGCCCGCGACTTCGTCCGCGTAGAATAGTGACTTTGGGAAGAATTTTTAATTCTTCAGGCTAATGATTTTACAAAAATATTAGCAAGATTTTGCTCAAATGTACTATTAACGATAAAAACGAAATGGGGCGCGCGCCTTCGTGGATGGCACTATCTATAAGCTAAAGGCTTGGGCCCACACACGGTATGGCCCCGCTAGGAGCGTATCAGACACGAAAAGCAACACGATACGCTCTACTATGCCGACTGAACTGTACCCCAATCAAGAAAAACTATCAACTGATAAGCGTATTGAGAAATGACAGAATTCATATTAAAAAAGTAATTTCTTTACGCACCGCCAGTGGCGCTAGTCCAATTTCCATACGAATTGACATTTCTCGATACGCTTACGCAGTCGATAGTTTTTCGTGATTGGGGTACAGTACCGTTACCATGAATTTACGACGGTTTTACTCGCTAGCGACTACGTAGAAAAAGTCTACGGAAAATTGCACAGCGCCCCTAGCGGTCGCTTGCAGAACTAAAATTTTCCATACAAAAAGTTACGTCGTCGCTAGCGAGTAAAACCGACGTAATGGTAACGGAACAGGGCCCCTATTTTTGAATCACTCGCTTGGATATGGCGTGTGATTTTCGATCACTCAAAATCTAGACGTGAGTACTCACAAATTTGAGTAATGATTTTTCAAATTCTTTTTGTTTAGATTACAACTAGTTTTCATTTCAAAATTCGACTTTAATCATTGAATATCACTCGCCATTTTGACGCGAGTGATTCAAAAATAGGGGCCCAGATCTACAGTGTTCTGTCTTACCGTTATAATATGGAGCGAAAGCAAGAGCGCTACGAAGAAGTCTACGCGCTACGGTGCTACGAAAGTGCCAAGCTACGTGCTACGCGGCTACGAAATTGCTACGGACGGATTCGCTTGGGTCGCGCTACGGGTGCTACGGGTGCTACGAAATTATTCTGGAAGTTATTTCATACTACGGAAACAATATTGATTGCTTCTTTCAGGTACAATTTTTCCGTCGATCTTTTTACAACAGAATATTGGGATGACAATTTTATTTTATTTTTTTATTTAAAGCTTTATTGCACAAATCATGGTGTACAAAGGTGGACTTAATGCTAAAAGCATTCTCTGCCAGACAAACTTTTAGATCATGCAGAGAGATGTCAATGGGTGCGGCGAAAATAATAAACGGAAAAATAAAGAAGACTACCGTTTCAATAAATTACAATGCTTTATGTATTCTCTATTCTTTTCTCAATCTCTCTTTTAAACTTTTAATTTTGATTTATAATTTGAAAAATATGTTTTGGTATAAATAACAAATCAGCTTTATTTATTTGTTCAGCCAGTAAATTAAATAACAGGACAGGGCCAATATTTTTGAATCGTATGGCGTATGATTTTCGTTAATTAATGTTTGATTTACGAATGAAAACTGGATAAAATGTACACAGGATAAATTAAAAAAAAATGTATTATTTTTACTAATCGCATATTTATTGAGCGTGATTTTAGTTAACTTTTAATTGATTTTTGACTTAAAATCACTCGGAGTATTTAGACAATTGATGAAAGTTGCAAAAATATGCCACTGGGGGCACTTATACACGTCCCAACATAGACCCTACCACAGCTTCGGGACAATTGTGGGCTAGTGCTGAGAAGAAGCTGCGCAACAAACTCAGTCACTTTTGTCAATGCCTCTTTTCAAAAGTTTTACAATGTTTGTGGTGATCATGCAAGTCCGTACATTATTATCTTTTAAATAATCATCTACTTTATAATACCCATTCGTCATTAAGGTTTCTTAAAATATAGACCTCCAGAACCTGATCATAGTATGTTCATAACAAAAAACATCCAACAAGTCGTCAGACTGCCCGCAGCCTTATTTCCCTAAACCTTCCAGCCAAAACTCAACTCTATCCCCCCACATTACAGTTCAATTTCCTCCATAAACGGTTCATGTTCTGAAATCGAATCTAAATGGATTATAAACACGGTGCGCGCGCAGATACGTAGTGGGGAGATTGGGTGCTTTTACGTGTCGTGAGAAGATCTGTTACTTTTATCGTATGATGTAGTAGCAGTAGCTACAAGTGGTTTTGATTGATGCGATGGTTAAATAACATATATACAGAATTACAAAAAAAAAGAAAAAAATAAAATTATTAAATATAAAAAACATCACCCCCAGCGCTGCTATATGGAATGGTGCCCAAAATGTAATGTAATCCGCTGTCCGAGGTAAAATGTTTGCGATGGTTTATGTAGAAATAATGTTAACATTAACCGAATGAACATAAAGTGTTACATTATTATACATATAAAATTTTGTCTGAGTCAAGAACATTGGTTTTATTAGGTATGTCAGTGACGTTCTCTTTCACACTTACTTGATTGAAACTTTTACATTTTACTAAAATACTAAGAATATTTCATATTTGTTTCATTCCAATAATTAACAATTGAATTAATAAAACTTGTGTCTGTATATTGTGTAATACTAATGATTCTGGTTGTACATAAATCAATGTAACTATATATTTTTTGTCTAAGTAGTGGTCATTCTTTTGATTTTTCATATAAAATTTAATGATAAAGAATATTCTCAAAAAGTTTTCACAAATCGACTTGTAGTAATCGATAGGATGGTATAGTTATAAAATGATTTCCAATCATCATCATTTGAAATGAGTTTTAGACTACAGAAGAAGCTACACTACACAAGAGACTACAGAAGCCTTTCAGAGTCTGCTTTTCACTTACAATTACGAATTTGTTGTTTAAAAATAATATTAAACTCTAACAGGACTGGACACTGCTCCAAATAGCAGTTCCAAAAATACCAGTCATAACGCTTCAATCTAAAAGCACCTTCTACAGTATTCCGTGCTTACACACGAAAATCGCTTTTTTACACGAAATTCCTATATTTTACCTTTAAAATATCACAGAAATCTACCTATTTTGTACCCATATTTTCTACCTGCACTGTATTTTTTACTCTCCTGTATTTTAATGGTGTTTTTTTGTAAAAATTTTGGTATAAGGACACTATTTTCGTATCAGTGGTGATAATATGCGTGTCTTTCATTGAACTGTTGGGATATCGACAGGTAAGTGTTGATTGAAAGTATTTTTTAAATTAATAATGATTAAATAATGAATTTTACAAGAACATAAAGTAAAGCTATGTTTGAATTAGTTAAGATATAAGATGTAATACTTAAATGCCCTTATTTGATGCCGTTTGCATTGTTTTGAATGATTTTTCAGTCGTTTATTAAGTAAAGAAAATACAGAAGTAATTTGGATATAGTTTAATGCCGTGATATCCTTGAGAGCATTATCTTTCATATAAACGTAAGATTAAAAAAAAAAGGTATTATATAGCAAATTCAGGCATGTAGTGATAAAACTTAATGGGCAATATCTATAACGACTTTCATTGAGGAAAATACCCCTTATGGCGATCAATTTCAAACCCCCACCATACTGCAGTGACTTTTGGTATTATTATATAATTTATTATTACCAAAATAACCTAACCTAAAGTTAATTATTTAATTTGGTATAGTGTGGCTTTTGAATACGGAGGGTCCCATATGGGGTAATTTCCTTGATGAAATTTAATTTAAATATTTCCCTTAAAGTTTTATTACTACATGCCTGGAGCTCTATTTTTGAATCACTCGCGTCGAGATGGCGAGTGATATTCATTAATTAAAGCGAAATTTTAGAATGAAAACCAGTTATAACCTACAAAGGAAGGATTTGAAAAATCATTGCTTAATTTTCTCACGTCTATATTTCGCGTGGTTTTTGTTGATTTTTTATTCGTTTTCGAACGAAAATCACTCGCCATCTTGAAGCGAGTGATTCGAAAATAGAGCTCCTGGACACTGTATGTATCACAAAACTGGATAATAGATACGTAAGTGTTATGTATCCGACACGCACACATAAATATTATAGATTTTTTATACTAAGGAAGAACCTTGAGAGATGAACAATAAATGAAATAATTGACATGGTAACATCAAACTCGGCCCGTGATCGATAGATAACTCAACTAATGGTAAAATGCAGTAGAATAATTACGATTGTGCGCGTTTTGAAGAAAAAATACCTTAATGGTCCAAGCCAATGGTCATTAGAATAGCCATACTGACATTTGGTTAAAGGTATTTATGCTTCAAAACAGGCAATTTACATTACATAATAAATATAAATATGCGCCAGACAACACACCAATTGTCATTTGGCTTCGAAGTAAAGAATGTTCTTCCTTGTGTTACGAATACCAAACAACGATTATGACGGGAGCGTCTCCCATAAATACCTAAATACATATACTTATATCCATGACTTAGGTACAAATGTTGGTGCTCATCACATAAACGTTTGCCCCATGTGTGATTCGAACCCGCAACCGCTGGCATAGTAGTCAGGAGGAGCGCTAACCACTACACCAGACGTGTCATTTAAGTTAACTAAAACTCATTTTAACTATTGTTAAATTTAATTTATACATTTAAGTTAAAAGTACTATCTACTAAAGGTATAGTAGGTAGGTAGGTAAGGTCAGACATACAAAAATCAAAATCTAGAATTAAACATAAGCAATCAAGAAATCATATTGAAACTCCACTATAATACTACGGTATTTTATATTTCGAAAACTAAACCACAAAACAAATAAATAAATAACACAACAGTAAAATCTACAAATTAAAAGAAAAATATAACAAGCATCATCTTTACAATAAAATAATCCTCTCTCGAGACGTATTTCGCCCGGTACAAGTACTTTTATTTTACTTCGTAAATAGAAAGGGATTTTTATTACGAGAAGTTATGATTACTTCGTATATATGGCCGCTTCGTTCAGGACTGAGGCGCTTTTTGTGGAGCCTCAGACATAGCGGAAACTAACAAATGTAGGTCGAGGTTTCTGCCGCCTAAGCACTTTCATTTCATTAAAATACACAGAACGGGCATAATGGTCTTAAGTTAAAGTTGAGTTAGCCTGTAAGCATTCCACTGCTGGGCAAAGGCTTACCTCAAGAATGAGGTAGTATGAGCCCTACTCCACTATGAGGGCTCAGTGCGGATTTGTGGAGAGTTATTTGCAAGGCAAGCGACCAACCTTGCTGTCAGATTTTTATCAAGCCGCCCATAGAACCTCTGACAAGGCTTAACGACTAATATCAACCAATATAGCCGAAATCAACTGCTTGACGTGCCTTCCGAAGCACGAAGGTGCTCGTGATATACTTGATTTATCTGGTCGGAATGGTCACCCATCCAAACACGACCGCGCCGTAAGTTGCTTAACTTCGGTATCACTACCAAAGACCAAAGTACCACCACTGCGCTTCAAGCACCTAGATATTGTAATAGATTTGAAGTTATTGCTGTGTGTTCGAAATAGTTCGTGTTAATAACACATAGCCGCTGTCTTTCTGCAGACTTTTCTAATACTTCAAACAATAGACGAATCCCATCTAAAAGACAGTCCTCTGAAACAATAATAGAACAGCACTTTTGCAGAACTTCTCTCAAAAATGGCTATTAAAAAATTCAAGATGTCTATACATATTGAGCGACGATTCGTAAGTGTAGTGGTTGCTGTTCCAGACTACTATGCCAGCGATCGCGGGCTTGAATCCCGCAAGGGGCAAATGTTTATGAGATGAACATTTTGTACCTAAGTCATGGAGGGAGACACCTCCGACATCATAATCGTTGTCTGGTACTTCGTAACACAAGGAAGATAATTCCTTACTTCGAAACCATATAATTGTTGTTTTTTCTGGCGCATATTTATAATAATATATTCCAAAAAAAATAACGACGTAAGTGAGGCCCGACCCCAAAGAGGTAGATAGAAAAAGATAGCGAAAACTTGGTCCACTCCCTGAATGGTTAACTTGATGAGTATTGTCTGATGTAATGAGGAAAGTGACGTCAGATCTTAGATAGTGGAGCTAAGAATAAACCCTTTGAAGAATAAATTAGAATGAATGCACGTGCGTGGAAGATGAAGGACAGGGAAATCTTTGTTTTTGAATAAGTACGAGTGTTCTGTGTTGTTTCATATCTTAAAAACCGGTTAAGTGCGAGCCGGACTCACACACGAAGAGTTCTGTACCATTAGACTAGGTAAATAGGCAAAAAATGCAGTATGTTTTGTATGGGAGACCCTATAAAATTTTTATTTTATTTAAAAAAATATGTTTATTATTAAAGTAAAATTAGAATGGAGTATTTTGTGAATATTTCAAGTGCCTACTTATTGCCATTATTCAAAGTTTGTGTTATTGCTGCAAAGTAGTCAATTTTCGTTCTATACTGGGATACATACCTGTATACCTGGATTCTGTTCTTTTTGCAACCATTCGATGTCATTTATTTATGTGAGCAATTTGTAAAATGACAATCCTTAATTGACTGTAGGTAATATTAATAAATATTGTTTGTTTTCTAAATCTTAAAGCTGTGGATTAACTTAAAAAAAGTGTAACATCATCATTTAACTATGTTGACACATTTTGGAGCCCAACGTGTTGGAGCAAAACAACGTGTTGGGCGCCATTTTATAAAACTCACCGAATCTCGAAAACATATCAAGGGGTTGGTGATGAAAACAATAGTTTCAGTAGCGTTTAAATACGCTATGATTAACTTTCAGAAACCTGAGTAGTCAGTACCGTGACCGATGTAAAATCGAAGGGCTTTAAGAACTATTCTCTTGTTCTAGCCATGGCTCCTGTCAAGTTTGGGCTGTTCAAAGCGCGGAGCCGGGATCAGGAGCAGCCTTCGACTGAGAACTTGCTGAACAGCACCGAGCAGGGTAAGACATGTACGTTGCCAACCTAAAAGATACTGTTTCAATCCTACTACTATTATAAAGGCGAAAGTTTGTAAGTATGGATGTATGGATGTATGGATGTTTGTTACTCTTTCACGTAAAAACTACTGAATGGATTTGAATGAAACTTTACCACAATATAGCTTATACATCAGAATAACATATAGGTACTACTATTATAAAGGCGAAAGTTTGTAAGTATGGATGTATGGATGTATGGATGTTTGTTACTCTTTCACGTAAAAACTACTGAATGGATTTGAATGAAACTGTACCACAATATAGCTTATACATCAGAATAACATATAGGCTACAATTTTTGAGGTTTCTAATGTGAGGTCGTAAAAAAACACATTTTCTGCGCTACTAGACGGGACGAACCTGAAGTCCACGCGAACGAAGTCGCGGGCAAAAGCTAGTTACTTATATTGTAGTGCTTTTTTTGTAAATCTGTGCTGTGGGTTATTAGATGGAGTTAAAAGATGCATAAACTGTAAGCGCGCCTGTCAAATTTGTCATTTCTTCAAAAATAAGTCATTCGAGTAAAGACTTCTTTTAAAGATTCATAGTAACGGTAGTCATATTCTCAGATGTTATAAATAAGTTTCTAGATTTTTCTGTCCTGAAAATACTTGAAAACAGCTCGGCGTCAGGAAGTTGGTAATGATGACACCCCCGTGGCTCGGAAAGCACGTTAAGCCGTTGGTCCTGCGCCTGACCTCTCATCGGTCATGTCAGATCTACCGTCTCACCGAATTCATGAGAGTGAAAGAACAGAGAGTGCCCTTGTGTATTGCGCACACATCTGGGCACTATACTATCTCCTGCGTATCTGGCCTATCTCTGTTAAGAAGGGCCGCCATTACCGATAATGTAGTAGAGTCTTTGATTAAAGTAAAATAGCGGAAGATACGGCATGTCATACTAATTGTCAGCTAAGCTATAAATGTCACCCGCACACGCAATCCAATGGAAATTAGGCAACGGGGGCCTGATTTTAGCGGTCCACTTTCGAGTGGCGCGTCACCTATCTTCCGCTATTTTACTTTAATCAAAGAGTAGAGTATTATATGTTGTTAGATGCTTAAAAAGATGTTAACCTTCATTTCTTTCACACCAGTAATGGCGCCGAGTTCCCCCATCCCCTCCACGAGCTACGGAACAGCCGAGGAGTTGTCTCCAGCAGACATATCAGCTCTCAACATCGACAGCGACGACGAAGATGTGAGTACATGATAATCTTTATCATAATCAGCCAAAGGACGTCAACTGCTTATCATCATCATCATCATCATGTCTTCCACACTGAATCTGGCAATTTTTTACTACCTTGGTGGCGCAGCGGTTAGAGGGTCGCAATTAAAAGCAACGGCTGCGCCAGTGGTCCCGGGTTCGATCCCCGGGTCGGGCTAAAAATATGTACCTATTCAGGGTTTTTCTATTCAGAAATTCTCAGGGCAGTTCGGAGTTTGGAAGTTGGTGGTGTTTCACCCCCGTGCCTCAGAAAGCACGTAAAGCCGTCGGTCCTGCGCTTGATCTCTCTCCGGTCGTGTCAGATTGCTGTCCCATCGGGCTATGAGAATGAAAGGAATAGAGAGTGCACCTGTGTTTGCACACACACTTGTGCCCTATAATATGTCCCGCGCAGTCGGTTAGTGGTTGTGACTGGCCACCGTAATCGAAATCGGCTAGCGGGACTATCCGGCAACGGTGACTTCTGCACTCTACATTTGGTTTATTAGTGGTACTCTCTTTCCACTGCTTACCACAGGCCTCCGCCACACTTTTCCAGAGCGATCCGTTGCAAGTGGTCTGCCATCAAGTTGTTATTTCGTGCGTCCATTTTGCCAGTGGACGAATCACGCTGGGCTAAAAGCATTCTCAAGCTTAAGGTCTATTTGCGCTATATGTCCGCTATAGCGGATATATAGCGCAATGGACGTCCTTTGGCTGATGGTGATGAAGATGATGATTCATCTTCATCACCATCAGCCAAAGGACGTCCATTGCTGAACACAGGCCTCCTCTATACTTTGCCACAGCGATCAGTTGCAAACGGTCTGGTCTAGTGAAATCCTGCGATCTTTACATGGTAGATATTGCTGGAGGAGGTCTTTCTGCGCTTTCTTGATTAAAGAGTCTCCATTCGCTCCAACAGCCATAAGTTCTTTGCGCTCAGTATGTTTTCTATTTTCAAGTGTGCAAAGGGGAAAATCAAATGAAATTATATTGATTTTCGATTAATGATTTTCGTATAGAAACAAGGTTAAATATACAAATACAGGTTTTACTTGGATCTACCTGGAGGTGGAGGACTTAATGTTAAAAATATTATCTGCCAGTCAAACTACTTATTTAGGTTAGGCTAGGCTATGAGCCGTCCATTACTTACCCGCTATGTCCGTAACATGACATTAAGACCCTTAAAACTAAAGACAGTCAAAAACTAAAGCCAGCTCCAATAACTATAAAACCTTAATGCGTTTCCCTTGTCGCCAAACTGATATAAAGCGAAGTTCGTTAACGAGTTTATAGCGGGACTGACCTCTTATTTGAAGTCGGGTAAATGGTCTGCAAGTTTCATTTTAGTCTGGGTGGGGTCTTTGAACTGATTTTGATAGATAGAAAGAAAGAAAATGAATTTATTCGACCTAAATATACAAAATGTTATTTTGGTTAAGCAATTTTATTTTGTTAAAGTTCAGAAAATACTGGTAAAGGCATAACGACAAAGGGGACCTATAATTGTATTTAGGTTATAAGTTGTATGTTTATTTTTGTTTTAAATACTTTTTGTAATTATAATCATCACGCTCTTACTTTGATTCCCTTTATCACTTCCTTCGCGCCACATTTTCTTTGTATATGTATACCTAGGGTTGACTGGTAGAGAATGCTTTTGGCATTAAGTTCGCCTTATGTACCGTTTGTTTGTGCATAAAGGACACGGTCGACCCGCCATACATTGCTTGCCCCAAAAGTAAAAATCCATGCGTCACGACCAAAACTAATTTTATGGGTTCGTTTCTTCGCCTTTTAAAATAATATAAAGTAATATAAGCCGTAAATAGCGGGGTTTTCACATAAAACGAAATAAAATGTGTGGGGTCAATCTCTTGCACAGGTCTTTCTAGATCCTAGCGCCATCTGTGTCGAAAACCCGCAATCTAGGCCACCAAAACTAAAACATAGAAAACTGCCCCGCTAGGGTGCGTAACGCGTGAAAATTACGATGACGCAAACAATAGCCAACGAAAAGAAGTTCCTTGTCACAGTTTTTTTTTCAAGTTTTAGGAAGAGGTTGGTAGGTTTAAAGGTTAGTACCTATGGGAGGCAAACGTCATTTTCCTTCTTAAAATAGCGATTGCGAGCGCTTACTTATTTAACTAACTGCCAGTTCTATGACACAGTATGACACAATATGCCATTTCGTTAAGCGGTCGTCAGTTTGCTTATAAGTGCTCGAAACCGCTATTTTCTGCCAAACACAACAATTGTTGGGGACAGGAAATTGTATTCAATCGTAGTCCTATTTTTTTGTAGATTTATATGCCGCTAGATAAAAGAAAAGTAAATTAACAATATTGTATTAAAAATTCAATATATTTTTTGCAAAATGATATAGTCAAGTCTCTTAATGCTTTTCTTTAATCAAACATAAAACGACTCTGGGGCAATATACGACCGTGTCCTTTTTGAATAAATAAATAATTTTATTCTTAATACCAATCGTAATCAAAGCAAATATTACAATAAACAACGGGAAATTCAATAACAATAAAAAAAACATTTCGTTTTATTATTTTTTTGTTACAGATTATGTCAGATCTCCAACAATTTAGAAGAGGCAGCGACCTTAGCCAAATAGAAGATGCAAATGTGAGTAATTACCGTCTAAACCCTAAATTAAAAATACTATCAATAATTAGAATGATAATGCATTTGTGCAAAAAACAGGAAACTAGGCGTTAACGCATTGCTTAATTAGTTATTTCTTCATACTTAAAAGTATTGCAATCAGTAAAATCGCAATATTGATGTGGTTACGCAGCCTACGCGTTAAAGAAAGCAGTTTGTATAGTGACAAAACACTATAAAAACAAAAATATAATTATAAAACATCTATACATTTAACGGTTCAAGTTTTACGGGTAAACTCTAGCTCTTGAGTTTGTGCTAACCAATTCTTCGACTCCGATTGGACTATACGGTCGAGGTCTTTCACGCCTACCCACCTTGAGTGCCAAAATTGCTTGACCCTTGCGTCAGCTTAAGTGTGGAGTGCTACTGTTTTTGACTTGTGTGTGCAAGCGAAACTTGTTAGGCGCGAGATACCCCCACCCTACATGTATATGTATCATCATTATCAGTCGAAGGACGTCCACTGCTGAACATAGGCCTCCCCCATGGCTTTCCATAACGACCGGTTGTGAGTGGTCTGCATCCAGTGCGATCCTGCGATCTTTACAAGGTCGTCTGTCCATCTTGTCGGTGGACGTCCTACGCTGTATACGAGTTAAAATTATACGAAAGTAATGCGATACAACTGATTTAATTAGACTGATTACAATAGTTTGCAAGTAATCTAACAGACGGATGAATAGTGAATTATCTTAGTGGTGCATTACAGCGTTTATATAGTTCTTCTTAGCAATTGTTTGTTGTTTCAATCGTTGGGAATGTTATGTGAACGACGCAGGCAGGAGCGGATGTTGTCTGATGCTTGTCTTGGTTATCCAGTATTTGTGGATTCCTGAATGTACGATTGAATATCGATCATTGTTTTGAGATCCACGGTGTAGGCTGGTGTCGTTGCAGTGAGTTCAGGTATTTTAGTAATATATTATTTTGGGATCGGTTGACCATCGCCTCCCAAATTTGAAGTCCATGGTTTTGACAAGCCTTGGACTTACAGAATTTTATGTATCTTATGTCACATAAATCAATCTAGTCCATGTAAAGTAGTCTCATGAGTCTTCCTGTATAAGTAAGGTTGATACTTTCTTTTATTGCTGCTGATAACTGCGTCACACGTTGCTGATCTCACCGATCTGCCATTTTAGACGAGTGTGTTGAACTGCTTACAGTTTTTCTCTTCGTAAGCCTCTTGATAGTTCAAAGCTATTGTTACCTGTTGCATTAAAGGATAGGAGCAGGTAGGGATGCGAAGGATGATAGGTACAATTTCTCTTATTTGATACACATTTTTTTTTATATCTTTGAACCTATTCTTAATCTGTACATCTAAGTTACTCGTATTATAAACTTTACTTATTTTGACTAAAATTATTCCTAACCATTGATGGGTGAGGTTTACATCTTCTATCCTTAATTTATATTATAACATCATCTATAGTATTTTTGGATATAAGTGAGAGATACCTAAATAAGTAATATATCTAGCTTATGTATCGTAGACCACATCCCTTTCTTGATACGGGGTGGTGTAAGCTTGACATTTAAACATGTTTACTTGGACTCAAGTGTTTGAGCTTAAAGCCAATGGCAGAGGCGGCTCTGTAACAATAAGTTCCTCGATGTGGTAAGTCCTGCCGTTACTTAGTTTATATTTATTATTTGGCTCTATACTTGTAATTTTATATGGTCCCAAATATCTAGGTTTAGTTTTGTGCCTTTCAGCCATACTATTTTTTAAATACGCTAAATCTCCTATTTTGAATACCTTGGGGGGCCTAATTTGATTATTGGAATACTCGTTGCGTTTTTCCTTTTCCTTTTTTATCATGTCGTGGACGTTTTTGTTTAGGTTATTAACGATTTCTTTTTTGTTGTGCCGTGTAACGTTGAATTGCCACTCGTAGGTTATCAAAACTTTTCAATTTTGGTTTCCTACCAAAATGGACTTCAAAGGGTGTCATGTTTATAGTACTATGTGTCGTGTTATTGTAAGCATGAGTAATGTAGTAAATTTTCTGCATTTGATCTAAATCTGTCTCTCTTTGTAGTCTATAAAGTTCTTGGATTGTGTTATGTAATCTCTCCACATCAGAGTTCGATTTATGATGCTGGGGGGATGTTGTGAGATTTATTATATTGTAGGTCTGGAAAAGTTCATTAATAATTGCACTACAAAATGATTGCTCTCCATCGTGTACTATTTTCTTGGGTGCTCCGATCAGGGCGAATATCTCGGTTAGTGTGTCATAGACTCTACTCTTTTCTGTTGGCTTAACGATAGCATACTTGGAAAATTTATCTATAATGGTAAGATACCATTGACGTTCTAACGACATAAAGTCTATATGCCACACCTCCATAGGTTCGAGTGGTGTTTCCGTTTCCCTAGCTAAAGTTGTGTTAGGGTGTCTATTGTATTTTTCTCTTTTACAAGTTTCACAATGGAGCACAAATTTTTTAATATGCTTTCGCATATTTTCCCAGTTATATTTTTCCTTCAATTGTTTATAAAGGCTTTCTATTCCAGCGTGACGGTTGTCTTGTAAGTGATAGTTTTCAATTAGTTTTAGTTGCTCTTCCTTACTTGTTATTTCTATCAAGGATTTGGTAAATCTTGTAGGTTTAAATTTAGCATGATCAAAGTATTTACGATAAACTTCTGATACTTTGTAGTAAAGGTCGTCGTTTGGAATGATAAAAGCATATTTTTCGTATGGGAGATACTCTAACATGAATTCTTTGATAGTTCGCTCTTCATCTTCAGGTGATATGTAAAAGTACCAGGTTGAATCTTTTCTTAGGGCCTTTTTGTACGGTGCATATTCAAAAACAACTCTGCGCAATCTTTTAGGCGGGTAGGCATCTAATATGGGAATTCCTGAGTCGCTATCACGTTGGTTGGAGTGAATAGTTGGTCCTGAACTATCATTATCGATTTCGCTACTGTTACTTGACAGAACTGGATTATCTCCTAGATTGACTTGCATTGAATCTGAACTTTGGTCTCGATTTCGGGTCTTGAATGTACGTGAGGGGCCTGCTTGTTGTGATGAAACATCATCTTCTGTATGAAATAGCTCTAGTCTGCTTAGGGCGTCGGCTACACGGTTGTCTTTTAATATTTTTAATGTTGGATTATTTGTTTCAAAATAGGGTAGGTATGATTTTACATGATTGAATTCTATGATCCTCTCTCTATTTGAGGCTTCTTCGGGAAAATTTGTATTGACTGGGAGATCAAGGAAGTTGTTTGGGGCTGGCTCTGGGTAATAAGATATGTCTTGTTCTCCGGGATATAAAATAGGGTACTCAGTAAATCTTTCGTGGAATTCCGGGTCTATCTCCTGTTCTTCCGGATGGTAGAACACTTCTTCTGCCACAAATCCCTTACCGATGTCTACTTGGTTCGGCTTTAAACGCGATGCTGTTCGCATTGACACATCTTCTACAGCTTGCTGTGGCTGATAAACTGGTCTTTGTGATCGATACGGCTGCGTTTGAAAATAGGGATGTTTAGGCTTACTGAATACATTGTTTGGGTTTCCATTCCACGGGTGTCGAGCGTTGTACGGTGTTGTTTGTATTTGTTGTGGAATATTTGTGTTTGATGATTTTTGCACCGGATGTTGTTGTGATCGTCTTACTTGGCTGGTGCTCGGATACGGTTGTTGGAAATTTGGCCTAAGTGTGTAATGTTGTTGGTTAATTATGCGTGGGGGTGGTAGAACTTGAGAAAATTTTTGCTTAATGTTGTCGAAACGACCTTCCGCTTCGAGTTGGAGTATTTTTTGTGCAGTATCAGTAAAGGTGCAATTAGACACATATATTTGGTCATGGTAGGGGAGGCTGTTACGCAAAGTGTTTTGGGCCGTATTAATATAAGGCTCCATTACTTCGTCCACTAATATTTTGTCGGAATATTTATCACTAAGTTTGCTTTTAATAAAAAATAGCTTTTGCTTTAGTTCAAATATAAAGTCTCTATAAGATCCGCGTTTTTTTACATTAGATAGTTCTATTAGTAATGTGTTAAATTCACGATTGTCGCCGCATTCCCGTTTTAGGACGGTGACAACGTTAGTCCAGGTGAACTTATGGTCCACCATGCCTACACTAATAGCAGCCTTACCTTCTAATTTACTTAAGAGTAACATTACATTTTCGCGTTTTTCGCCTACTACTTCTAGCCATTGTTTGGCACTATTCAAATAGTTATAAAGAGTAAATGGTTCACCGTCATACGAGGGAACAAAACTAATCAAAGTTTTTGGGTCCATAGTAGATGAAGAACTAGATATTGCCTTTTCTATGGGGCAAGACTTACTACTTGGGACGTTAGCTGAGCTGTGCTTTACCGCAGAGCTTAAATCACTCCCGATCACAGGGTTGGGGCCGAACTCACTATTCTTGTCCTTAGATTTAAATACAAAAGTTGCGGGTTTTAGGAAAAAGGATGAGGTGGTTTGAAAAGGATGCATACAGGCACTTACAGTACTAGCAGCGTGGTGGCGTACAGCATACTTCCGCAATCTTCCTTATTTCTTTGTCGGGTTGCCCAGGTGTTTTGACTTAGAAGTCTCGTAGCAGACACAGGCACAGTCACGGGATTTTAGGTCGCGTTTTATCTGGCTTTTACGATGTCTTTAACGAATCTGGGCCCCACGTTGGGCGCCAGTTAAAATTATACGAAAGTAATGCGATACAACTGATTTAATTAGACTGATTACAATAGTTTGCAAGTAATCTAACAGACGGATGAATAGTGAATTATCTTAGTGGTGCATTACAGCGTTTATATAGTTCTTCTTAGCAATTGTTTGTTGTTTCAATCGTTGGGAATGTTATGTGAACGACGCAGGCAGGAGCGGATGTTGTCTGATGCTTGTCTTGGTTATCCAGTATTTGTGGATTCCTGAATGTACGATTGAATATCGATCATTGTTTTGAGATCCACGGTGTAGGCTGGTGTCGTTGCAGTGAGTTCAGGTATTTTAGTAATATATTATTTTGGGATCGGTTGACCTACGTATAACTAGCTCAAAAACATAACTGAATTACAGTAATGTTTTTGAGCAAATTTATCAGTCTACATTACACGCTCGATCAACGACACGATGTTTTCATCGTTTGTTTGCTGAAACACGACCCTGGGCTAATGGACGCTTCCGAGCTAGACTCACAGGGTTGCTGCTAAGATATAACAATAATCCAATGAGCATTATTTAACAGCCTAAAGACTATACTTTTTTATCGGTCAACTTTGACTGAATAAGAGGTTTTGGCCAAGTGGAAATAACCTCGTAGGGGGGCTACGAGGTTATTTCCACTTGGTCAAAATAACTCATTATTTTTTAAGAGTATGTTTTTTGTTGTAGTTCCATGAATAGGAAAACCCCCTCCCCCTCCCCCCTTAAATGTCATTATTTTAATTTTTTGTATCAGAATCGTAAAGCGGTTAACGCGATACTAGTTTCAATAGTGTAATACTAATAGATTCAGAGTAGAGTTGCTCTGACATATGGACGGACAGACAGACAGACTTGACGAAACTATAAGGGTTCCGTTTTTGCCATTCGGCTACTGAACCCTCAAAACCGCGAGCCCAAGCCAAGAAAAACGTCTAACTAAGCCACTCTGAACTTTCCTTCTGTTAGATGTAGAAGAAGTGAAAGTGCATAATGCACTATTTAGAAATGAGCTGAGCCCCTATTTTTGAATCACTCGCTTGGATATGGCGTGTGATTTTCGTTCGAAAACACATTAAAAATCAACGGAAATCACTCAAAATCTAGACGTGAGTACTCACAAAATTAAGCAATGATTTTTCTAATCCTTTTTATGTAGATTACAACTGGTTTTCATTCCAAAATTCGACTTCAAACATTGAATATCAGTCGCCATCTTGACGCGTGTGATTCAAAAATAGGGGCCCTGGTTATCAACACTTATGTGTTAGCGGCTGTGATTAAAAGTATTTGGCACCAGGAGTTAACCCCTTTTACCTGTTAACAGGACAAAAAAGTGTCTCTATTAAGAATGTTTAATCACAATAATTGTGAGAGTTGCTACCCCTACTTGAATGATGAAACGAAATTTTAAACCTCCCTGAAACAGCAGAAATGCTGGACTTTCTATTTCTCCGGCGCAGTTTAAACTAGTGTTGAAAAGTGTCGATACTTTGATAACGATAAACATTGTTACGTTAATGAAATTTTCATTCTAAAAATAATCTAAATTCTTTATATTATAATTTCAATAGAAGAAATTTTCTGAAGTTTACGCGAATTGACACATTTAATAAAACACAATTTACGGATAATTTCGCGATAATTTATTAGATTTTTCCATCCCGACGTTTCGAACACTTTACAGAGTATTGCAAGTATCATAGTAATATTGTTATGATACTTTCATTTTTTTACTATAAGATTTACCATAAATTTTTTTTTCTAACTGTCATGTGCTCAGCCTGAAAATTAACTTTTATTTATTTATTATTTCATCTGCGTAGGCGGTATGCTATTAAATTTCTGTATCGATAAACTGTTTTCCGTGTCACATCACTACCTCCAACGTAAATAAACAACGCCGTACTTTTACAATTTCCTTCGAAACCTCTCGTAGCTCTTACGTTTCGCGTCGAATAACAGTAGAGCGCCTGTTTTATTGACAAACAGCTCAAGTTCAATTCAAAACAGAAACCTTACACTTCAGGTCGACGTAACATTTTTGGGTACGACGTGTTTAATTCGGTCATGCTGCCTTAATCTTAATGAATATTTTACTCGCTAGAAATATATTTAGTCCGGTGGTGATAATTTCATAAATCATAATTCAATTAATACTTACTTGTACATATTTGCACGCGGACTTGTAGCAAATTTTGGTGATCTCAAATGTATATAATGTAAGACCTTATACTGTTTTAAACTTTCATGGTCACTAACATTAGAATAGTTAGATACGGGATTGCTACCATGTACCTTATTATTTATGAGCTTCCGATATTTCGGCACTGTTGGAGTAACTCCGTGATCATGGCGCTTGCAACAGTGCCGAAATATCGGAAGCTCATAAATAATAAGGTACATGGTAGCAATCCCGTATCTAACTATTCTAATGTAAGACCTTATCCTAACACCCAAAATACGCAAAAAATCGTATTTGTATTTGAATGAAAAGGTCAGGAACACAGACCGACTAATATACAAGGTGTGGCCTGTAATAGAAGCAAACATATAAAATATATGCCTTTTAAGTAACCAGTAATCTATACATACATATAATAAGACTGTAAAAGATCGATTTCTGTACATTGAAGATTTTTATGAAAAATTGTTACAGGGGGTCTTAATTACCGTAATAGAAGCCAAAACAACAATTTTTAAAATTTTTGTCTGTCTGTCTGTCTGTCTGTCTGTTTGTCCGGGCTAATCTCAGAATCTACTGGACCGATTTTGATGGGGCTTTTTTTATTTGACTCAGCATCACTTGGAGAGTAAACTAGGATAGAAATAATCACGCCAATAGACTTAGGGGGTAGGCAGAAAATATATATATATATAAAAGAAAGTCGTGTTTGTTACAACACTTATAACTTGAGAACGGCTGAACCGATTTGGCTGAAAGTTGGTGGGGTGGTGTCTTAGAATCAGGAAAAGCATATAGGATACTTTTTGTCCCGCTAGACGGGGCCGGGGCTGGGGTAGCACGGGACCGGGACGAAACGGTGGGGAGGTAGCTTAGTACCAGGAGAAGGACATAAGATACTGCATATAGGATACTTTTTGTCCCGCTAGACGGGGCCGGGGCTGGGGTAGCACGGGACCGGGACGAAACGGTGGGGAGGTAGCTTAGTACCAGGAGAAGGACATAAGATACTGCATATAGGATACTTTTTGTCCCGCTAGACGGGGCCGGGGCTGGGGTAGCACGGGACCGGGACGAAACGGTGGGGAGGTAGCTTAGTACCAGGAGAAGGACATAGGATACTTTTTATCCCGTTCGATGGGGCCGGGGCTAAGGCGGGACGGGGCCGAGGCGAAACAATTTAAAATAAATGTGGGTGGAAATGAATCTGTAAAGTGTTTTAATTCAATGTGTAGTGTTTCCTCCATATTGGGTTGTATAAATTAAATGAATATTTGGTACTTTATGGTACTTGCCAAAGTATAACAAAACAGTGCCATGAAAAAATTTATATTTAGATCCATTTTTTCCACACAACAAAGTAAAATGTTAGTAAAGTAGTAGTTTTTTTTGTGGCAAAGTAGTAGTAAAAAGTAAAGTAACCATATTATCCTATCAAACAAAGGAATTCCTAATCGAAATACAAATTGTGAACGTCCAAATAATCGGTATGGTCATAATAATTGATCACCTTTGATGTACCTACTACTTGCTTCTTATTGTTGTAATATGGCCAATTTTAATGATAAGTGAGTACTAAAATGTACTATATAAATACTTTATATCTTGCGTACTTATAAGTACTTATACTTAAGTATCTTATTTGTAAAATCATAAGCCTATAAATTAAAAATTCTATCCAAAGTCCACGCGGACGAAGTCGCGGGCACAGCTAGTCAATTCTAAATGGTTTTAATTTATTATATAATAAAAAAGAAATTTACTGATATTTTTTAAATCGAACCAGCAGACTTGACATTGTCATTTACTAGACCGAGTTAGAGATTTTGATATACATTGTTAAGAGATCTATTAGTTATAAAACTTCGTTATAGAGAAGCTATGCCAAGCTAAAAATGTGTCTCGATGACAAGGGTGCGTATTTCGATGCAGTTTTGACAGCTAAACGGCTCTGCTTTACTGTCAAATTAACAATTCTTATTGCAATTCGCATTATATTGATTATATTATTACTTTATTTAATATAACAATAAAAATATTAATATTCATACCATCGTAGTATGTCTGTAAGTCCGATATGTCTGTATATTATGTTATCATCTTTAAGAGCTGTGGATTTTGTAATACAATTAAAATAAATAATTGATAATTGACTTATACTGAGCGGGGACCTTTTTGGCACACAATTTTTTAATCTATGTTTTTTTTCTGTCTCCTTCTGTCTTTGTAATTTTTAATCTTTGTGTGTGTCAAATAAATAATTATTCTATTCTATTCTATTCTATTCTATAATATTCGTTTACACTGAGTGGGAATTGAACTGCCTCGGAATTGAACGGATAAGGTTGGATCGCAATACGCCCCAAGATGTGACATATTCCTTGAAATTTGAATGTCCAATATGAAACAGTTTGTACGCATTGATGACAAATGGCGTCAAGTCACTCACTAGTAATACTTAGTAGTTCAATGCTTGTCCACAGATGAACTACCACCCGCTTAAGAACCAGGCATCAGTAGACGCGACCTCTACCTCCACGCTTCACGACGAAGACTTCGACCAGATCCAGCTCTACGCTGATTTAGAATCCACTTTAGCTCTAGAACAGGTATAATAAGAAAGAAAGAAAGACAACACAAACAGACAAACGTTCGCACAAGTTTAAAAAGAAAGAATAATAAAAAACAAGCATAAATTTACCAAAGAAAAAAGTTATGATCAATTATTTTCTATCTTACGAAAGAAAAAAGATCAAAAAAACATTTATATGAATTCAAAAGACAGGTACATAAATGCCAGCCTAGCAGTGTGTGTGTCGGTGACGTCCGATCCGAACCAATAGGACCTCACTCAGCATGAACCAGGAGACCAATCCTCGTGCAGTTCGAATCGAATTTTCTTTTTCAAAGAAAAAACAGTTTTTGCTTAATCCGGTTCACGATTTCTATGCATTTTGATTTATTTCGTGCGGTAGTTTCTTTTACGTGGATACATTTCTTGATTATTTTGGTAAAACAGTGATACTCGTAATCGAATTACCACCCGAAATAAGTTCGATCATGCGAGAATCGGCCTCCTGGCCCCCTAGAGAACCTGACGCTGGTTTTCAGTGGGCTCTTACTATGAGAATTAGACATAACGGGTCTAAACACGAAATTCAAATATGAGTAAATGAATGCTACTCGTAAATGAGTAATGCTACTTAATTTATCATATCGACAATAATAAATAAAAAAATCTGATAAAAATCTTTTTAGTTGCATTGCGAAAGAGAATTTGAGGTTATATGTTAATTTGGCAAGGTTCCAGCCACTTGTTAACTCAATAAACCAATCACTTCTATCCATCTACAAGGATCTCGACAACGCGTCGACCTCCTGCGATGCGAACTCCTTACAATTCGACGAGACGTCCCTGGCAGCCAGCGAGGACTTGTCGGTCTACTGCGGAACCCTGAAAAAGCCAAAAAAAAGCAAATCGAAGGAGGAAAAACAGCTGAGGGACGCTGACATGTGGCAGGCTAGCAATATTGAGGTTATGGAGGTAAGTGTGGTCTAGAGGTCAGACTATAGAATTAATCCCGGGTTCGAATCCCTGGTCGAGCATCATCATTATCAGTCGATGGACGTCCACTGCCAAACATACGCCCCCTCCACGTTTTGACCCAAAGATTGTCTGGAAGAGATCGCTTAAAGCAATAAAACCGCTTCAACTAAATTGTACATTTCCTTTAAACGAATTCGTAACTGACTTAAATGATGTTCAATAAAGAGTTATCTTATCTCATCTCATCTCATCTCATCTTATCTCATCTTATCTCATCTTATCTTATCTCATCTCATCTTATCTTATCTCATCTCATCTTATCTAATATATTATCTTATCTCCAACCTCTTTCTTTTCCAGAACCTTCTCAGCAGAAGCGGGACTCTTGACGAGCAGATAAAATGGGAGGCCATAGCAACAGCGCGGGGTCTTTGCACACTAACCGAGAGCTGTTCATGTGGGGACTGCGCGCGCGCAAAGTATCTAGCGGGGATGGCTGACGGTGATGGTGGGTTGGGAGCAGCGCCGCTGTTCAATGCTGTGGTCGGGTGCAGTGTGCAGTGAGCCTTATGGCTAGGAAGGTGAGCTCTATTTTTCTTGTAGCTTCAATTGGTATAATGTTTGATTTCGCTCCAATTCTTCTCTATGTTCTTTGCTTCTGTGACGAAGGTCTGCTTTGACCTGAAAGACGATTTGGACATGGAAAGGGAGTGCAGAGCATTGTCAGTGCCATGTGTCATGCTGAACCACAGGTTTTCACGGTGCACGGCAGAAGTCAAAATAACGCTGTTCAAAGCGTACTGTACATCCTTGTATTCGGGGGCCCTGTGGTTCAGATATACCCAAAAGTCTTACAATGCTCTGCGTATCCAATATAACAACGCATTCAGAGCGTTGTTGCGGCTGCCGCGTTTTTGCAGCGCATCGTCAATGTTCGCCGAGGCTCACACAGATGGGTTTGACGCCACATGGCGAAAGAAAACTGGCTCTCTTTTGCGTAGGCTGCGCGGCAGCCCCAACATCATTCTGCGTGCGATAGCCGACCGGCTAGACAGCCCGCTTGTTTGGGCCCTAGCCAACCGTACTAAGCACAGAACATAAAAAACGTTTTTTATGTTCTGTGGTACCAAGTCTCTGTTTAAAATTTAATACTAATATAGGTTTAAATCATTTTTAAACTTTCGCGTTGCATTGCAATAACTATTAGACATGACGTGTCTAAACGCGAATATAAACTTATGAGTATATCTAGTGTTGTGAGAGTGGCAGAAGAAACTTCGGCCCGCTCGCGCAGGCGATGTCGCAATCCACCAGTTGACTCGTGACCACGGCAGTTGCAATACCGCCGAAACGTCGAGCAGTGAGTAATAGCAACTCATAAGTTTATATTCGCGTTTAGACCCGTCATGTCTAATAGTTATTTAAATCATTTTACTAACACAATGGGCCTTGTAGTCTGAATAAAAAAAAAAAAAATTGAGCGGCCACGTTTACGCTTTCCTTGGAGATTCCAATCTAGGGCTTGCTAGTCTAGCTTAAACAATACTTGCCTAACTTTATTATCTTACAGGTAGAGTCTACTTCCATGTCTGATGCACTACGAGTTGATTCGCGGTCTACTATGATGTGCGATTTAAAATGTTTTTTAAACGCTCAAGGATCGACAGGCCCCCGGCGGTCGTTCAAACAAAAGAATGACAAAACGCATTCGTGAAGGTTTTATAGGGCAGTGTATAATATACTGATTGCCACCATATTTTGAACTTTATCCTATTGACTTAGGATCCAAATCCAATGATTTTTTGACTAGTTCTGGGCCCCTATTTTTGAATCACTCGCTTGGATATGGCGAGTGATTTTCGTTCGAAAACTTTTTTTTTCTATGACTTTTGACACTACGTCGAACGAAAATCACTCGCCATCTTGAAGCGAATGAATCAAAAATAGGGCTCCTGCCCGTCAATGCGTTAAATTGAGTTCTTTGGGTGTGTTAAGAAACAGTTTTTGTAATAAAAATGTACGTATTGGAAAGAGTACCTAGGTTATAATGGGTGACAAACTGTAATTACACTTCTTACTACATATTATCGTGTAGTCCTAATAAGTATTAAGTTTCTTTTATAATCTAGACTTACTATTTAATTTGAACACCTGAATTTTACTTATTTTTACTTAGTCAAAGTTCCTACTGATCGAATATTAAGTTGTGACTTTAAGCTTTACCTATTGATCAATAGCTCTACGAATCTTAATTTTACTATATCTACTTCATAATTCATCATCATCATCATCATCAGCCAAAGGACGTCCACTGCTGAACACAGGCCTCCCCCATGGATTTCCACAGCGACCGGTTGTGAGCGGTCTGCATCCAGTGTGATCCTGCGATCTTTACAAGGTCGTCTGTCTATCTTGTCGGTGGACGTCCTACACTGCGCCTTTGGTCAAAGGGTATCCAATCTAGAACTTTTCTGCCCCAACGGCCATCAGTTCTACGCGCTATGCCCTGCCCATTGCCACTTGAGCTTACTGATTCGCAGGGCTATGTCCGTTACCTTAGTTCTTCTACGTATCTCCTCGTTTCGATTCGATCTCGTTGAGAAACACCGAGCATAGCCCTCTCTACCGCTCGTTGTGTGATTTTGAGCTCCTTTATAGTTAGAGACCACGTTTCGGATCCGTATGTCATCACTGGTAACACACATTGGTTGAAGACTTTCGACTACAGACACTGAGGTAGTTTAATTGAGACAAGAACTTCTTTTGTTTACCACAACACAGTATCATACCAATAACCGTGCTAGGAAAGTGGCAGGCAAATATTCTTTGTATAGAAAACAATGACACAGTTCCCCGTTCCGTCACCGACCAACACCGTCGCGTGTCATGCACGGAGCGTGTCAGCTCTCGCTGTCGCTCCATATTATAACGGTGTGAAATAACGCTGTAGATCCGTTCAGTAGGCAAATTAGAGCGCATCGTGGTTGCTTTGCGTGTCACTCGCCATCATGAAGCGAGTGATTCAAAAATAGAGCTCCATCACTCGTAATATTGACGCGAGTGATTCAAAACTTGGGCCCCAGTTCTTTTTTTTTAACTATCTACTTAATTATTGTCGCTATGAAAAACCACAGGGGAGGCCTATGATCAGTCCTAATGATAATAATAAATAATTGTTAAGTTCATTGTTTTTATGATTATTGGGCGTTGTCGTAATGTTCTCACAAATAAAAGTCACTAATGTTAGTTAGTTAAAATGTACTCTTTGCACTGTGTAATCACCAACACTTAGGAACTATCGAGGACACAGGCGCCTTACCATTATCAAACAAAATTATATGCACACTTTACAAAAACGGCAAGCCGAGGTAAAGCGCAAGCGACTTAAGATCTAAAACTGGTTAGGCGGTGGTGTCCTTTATCTGGTAAGGCGGCGGTGTCCTTGGACTTTATAAAAATTTACCGTCATAAATTTTGAATGTGTAGTTGTAATATTGTGAGTTTATGGCCTCAGATAACTCCGTGTAAGACTGATGAGTTCATTTTTCTTAAATAATTAGGCGTAGTTTTAACACAAATCTTTACCTATACCTACTATTTTAACGTTTCTGTCAACACTTGAGTTAAATTTTATGTTAAGACTCCATCAAAGCGTAGAAGGACACACAAAGGAAAGGTAGTTCGTAGGTTTTGAACCAATATTTGGAACTTTAGAACAGATTTTGAGAAATTTTCTAGAAATAAATATGCATAATATTAATATAGTAATAACAGTAGTATCTTATGTTATGTATGAGACTACCCGGAGCGAGTAGCTAGTTTATGAATAAAGACAAAAGAGATAAATCCATGATTTGACTGTAAAAAGTAACGTACGGTGGATGGGTCCCTGGCGCCTAACCACTTTTAAACGAACATTGCATGCACTTCAAACAACTCACTCACTTCAAACAAGAGACAAATCGAAGTGCAAGCGATGTTGTCTCTTAAGGTGGTTAGGCAGCGGTGACCCTGATTGTGCGTAATGGATTTTCATTGTAGAGTCTGAACTTTGGTGGAGTCTCACCTTTATCTTAAATTTTTATTTTTACAATTTAATCTCTTTTTAATATTGATAATCAATCATTTTAGAATGATAACTACCTAATACCCGACTGATTATTTTAATCAGTACTGTAAATAAATCCTGCTATTCACGTAGTTAGTTGATAAGTATTAAAAATCACGATTAAATGTTGTATCTGTTTAATATAACAATTATTTAACTACCTATTAGGGTCCCTTGCGCAGACCCTGTGTTGCTAACTCTGGACTAAACTATTAAACTTCATTCATCTTTGCTAGTCCTACAATGTAAACAATCTTTTTGTAACTTTTAAAATAATATCATGAAATAAAATAATTTTACTATTTAATTTAAAAAAATCTCAGTGTTGAACGATGAATTAGCTATGTATGTTATAAGTTTTGTGTTAATCTTGTTTTAAAAGGAATATTTCCCCAAAAAAGGAATGTCAAGATTGTTTACAATGTTGGACTAGCGAAGTTGAATGGACTTTACTCGTTTGCTGTCAGTTTCTTTGTTGTTTACAAAGACAGACAAAACGCGTCGACCTTTTAACCCCGGTTTAGTTAGATGTTAACTCTACACTGCGCAAGCGGGCCTTACAGTACCGTTACCATGACTTTACGTCGGTTTTACTCGTTAGCGACGACGTAACTTTTTGTATGGAAAATTTTAGTTCTGCAATTGACTGCTAGGGGCGCTGTGCAATTTTCCATAGACTTTTTTTACGTAGTCGCTGGCGAGTAAAACCGTCGTAAACTCATGGTAACGTTAGAACACTAGTTACCGATGTGTCAATGAATGTCTAGCTAGGATAAGGTTTGTAATGTAGCTTGGAAAGAGTATTTTTACATGACTATTGTTAATTAGAACTTTATTGTGTGTTTAGGTAAACATTCGTGTCAGTAGGGCTAGGGTATTCTCGTACTACTACAGACAGAAGTACCTAATACTTCTTACTATTAGGTACTTCTGTCTTTCTATCTACTTCTAAACTATCCTTCTGTTTTGAATTCATGCAATACAACAATTAATTAAGCCCAGTTATGGTCAAAGTCAGAGTTAACCAGGCTTCTTCTGTGTGAGCTCGTTTCACACACACAAAACACTGCTCTAGACTCTAGGGCAGTATTTTTCGAGCTTTTTGAGCTTAACTCGGTATTTTGATGAAAAAATCCAAATATTGGACCCATCGGGATTCGAACCCAGCATCTAAGATTTAAGACCGCGCTGAACATTTTTTCTAATTATTTTACCACTCAGAAAGGCGTTATAAACAAATATTTAAGTATTTTAATATTTTTTTTGGGTCTTTATATGACTCAGGGGGTTGCTAGAATTGCTTAACACGTTCCGGGACAGTGAACGCCTAAAGGCGTACATCTATTGTGTCTAGAATATTGTCCCGGAACGTGTTAACTTGTAAAGGGGTCGCGAAATCCAAAAGGTTGAAAAACGCTGGATAAGAGTCAGAAAAGATATTAAATTACATTATAAAAATTAACAGGGCAACTCTAATGGCCCATTTACACGAGGCCAGCCAGGCCAGGCCAGTATTGGCTTCGTGAAAATAGAGCCAGGCCAGTGCATTGGACTGGCCCAAGCCAGTGGATGAAGCCAGTCCAATAGAATAGAACGGTTTCTAATTTGCTGGCGCCATTGCTACTTGGCCTCGTGTCAATGGGCCATAAAGGCCTGTTATAAGAACTTATGGTAAGGGGACTTACCTAAAAGGTAAGTTTTTAATAATTATGTTTGTAATAGAAATCTAGGAAATTCCTTGAATCCTAAATATTTGGTCATGTACTTTTAATCATATAGATTTTAAGAACACGTTTAGTTATTAGGTACGTCATTGGATTGGATTGGAATAGAATTACCATTTAGATAATTTCTAGTAACTTTTTATTGTTGAAGAATATGTATTTATTTATGTTCAGATTCTTGAAGTGGCAGTAAACATGTAGGTTAGAATAATTTTCTGTCAAAATTATTTAACAGCCATCTTACTTAAGTGATAAATCATTTATGTGTTAAAAATGATTAAAAGACCATACTTTAGTAGATCGTACCATGTAGGTTTTCTAAAATCATTCATTAATAAATATGATCGTATTCATAGGATTGTAAATAGTCATAGCTAACAAGAAATAACGAAAATACCTTTTTAGGTATTTTAGTTTCGTACTGAACGTTTTATACTATTGTAAGAATAAGGAATGTAGTACTGAAAGGTGAATAGCCTATTCTTATACCCACTTTATTTAAAGTTTTTAACGTTTACCCCATAGGTATTATACAACGACCTCTTATATTATTATACCTATGTTCTACAACTTTATATGCCTCACATTGTAATTATTTTTATGCTCTTTTATTTGTTTTAATACCTGTTTGAAACTTTTTCCACGGCTGTACAGCGCAATTTACAACAATTCTTAATTTAGGACTTACTTATCACAAGAATGTTTGGATATTATTTTGCTTCCTTGCATACTTTACACTTTAAAATATTACGATCTAATTCTAAAGTAATTTATACCTATTTTAGTAACCTGACTTTCTCACTTTTGTACTTCCATTTCCAAATAAACTAACTGAACAAGAATCAACAATTTCATTCAAACAATCTCATTCTTAAGTACGTGTTTTAGAATGGTCGAATCACAGTTTGTTAGCAGCAAATAATGTTAATTGTGTCTCGGTGTTATGTAGCTGACGATATTATACACTCGCATAAAACTGTTTGTGTTGTATTAAAATATTGTGCAAAACAGAATATCCTTGTTTCATTTAGTTGAAAATCCTTACGATCTTAAGTCCGCCTCCTCGATAGAAGATAGAAGAACAAAACGTTATAAAAATGATTGTTGTCTATGACTTATAGGCATACAACGTTCCGTTACAAGCATGCATTGTCTGCAGAACATTGGCTGGTAAAATAACTAGCTTACTAACGGACGCACAAAACATGGATTTTTCCACAAACTACTCAAATATTTGAAGAAAACTGAGTACTATTGATCATTTTAGTCTTGTCAACACACAGTCTTCAATATCTATCTTTTAGATACGCTCCGTTTCACACAAAAGGGTTACATCCGACTGTCAGAAACGACGGCTGTCAAAACTCTCTAGTCTGTCTGTGGTCGCTCTTGTCAAAACATCGCGCTGCCCGCCGCTTGCTCGCTCGCTTTTAGTTATTTTTTCATTATAATTGTGTAGCTAAATTACTAAAAATGAGTGCCCCGAACGGGATGCTGTATGGCGGTGACGAAATAGGCGCTTTAGTGTTTGATCCTGGGCATCATTCGCTGCGAGTGGGCTATGCTCAGGAGGATACGCCGAAGGCTGATATTCCAGCTGTAGTCGGTGTAGGACCGGCAACTCATGTTCCTGACGCTGAAGAGAAGGTCCCTGATGGCAATGTCACCCAAAGCGGTAAGCATTTTGGTATTTATAAGCATATTTCTTGTGAAAAACATAGCTTCGTATTTTGCAACAAAAAAAGGATGCGAGCTTTTATTGAGATTATAGATACAAAATCAACTATTACTGAGTTCATATCAATCACTTTGCTATGAAATAGTACCATATACATTGTCTTAAATGGAATTTGTTACCAATACATGCAATTTCCGCATAAAGGTAAAACTGTACATTAAAGGACGCGGGGTAGGGGGAGGGGAGGGGGCTGGGGGGGAGGGGGGGGATGAGGGGTACCCCCTGATACCCCCCCCTCTTGAAGCAAGCTCTTGGTTTCTGAAATATTCATGATTGAAGTTTGAGGTTATGACAGTACTAAAAGTGTTGAAATTCAGTTTTAGATCATCGAATTAAGGGGTGGGGGGAGGGGGATAGAGGGGGAAGTTTTTCCCCTGGGGGGGGGGGTACAAAATTGCGTATAATAAAGAGATTACTGTTGTCTGTTAAAAAAAAAATAACCACGAAATTCAAGGCTCACGCTCCGCTGCGCTACGCGCTCGCCTTGAATTTCTAACCTATCACGTGACCTACAGGACTTTGGCAAACTAAAGGCTTCCAAACGTCTCCGGCGCTGCGGGAAGTGCAGCCCCTCCGCCCTTGCGTAACAAATCGCAGGCACTCTCCATGCTCGCCTACGCAGCTTCGGCTTTTTGGTCGCCTCCGGCGACCAGCCTCAGCCGCTTCGGCTCACATGGTGCCTGCGATTTGTTACAGCGGGCTGGGGCTGCTCTCCCTTCGCGCCTCCGGGCTTCTACACTACACTTTTATATACACTCTAGGGGTAGGGCAGAATAACAAAATGGCGTCGTTGCGTTTCGTTCTTGCACAGTAGAAAAACATTCATTTAAAATAAATTGAATTATTAATATTTTCAATAAATTACACGTAAATACATAAAAAATTACATCTAAAATGTATCTGCAACATTAATACCCCAAAAAGACTCCAAAATTGTGTCCAAATTGACTGTATAGAATCAACTTTCACGAAACGAAACGCAACTGACAGATCGTATAGTTTAGGTAGTCAGTCTTAATGACGTAAAATAGTCAAACATTTTGAGCTAATTTTGCGATTTTTAATAATTTATTTCTCGAAAACTACAAGGTTGCTTCAAAAAACGACTTCACCAAAAGACTTCTTGCATCGTGTAGTTTCTGTCAAAAAATTATGAAACGCCAGACCAGCGGCCTTTAAAGTACAGTTTATCCTGAATATGGGTCAATAAAACCAGGTCAGGTCATCAATCACAGTTATAACCATAAGTAAACAAGCTACCAATATTCACCTTTTAGGTACATTAACGCCTCATGGATCCATAGGACGCTGGCTCGTAGACTTGTAAACAAAATAATGTTGATAAATACATCTGTGAAGGGAATCACATGTTATGAATAAATTATGGATACTCCTAAGGCCTATGTTCAGAAGTGGACGTCCTTTGGCTAATGATGATGACTCCTAAAGGTTGAAGGAGATCTAACCACGTCTATAGGCAGCACCATACAGCACCGTATCAACTTCATACTATCAAATTTGTAGCAAAACCACTTCAAATCGAGATCAACCCACTATTGAGCAGCGAGGCATGGTTAACGCCTGTATGGTGTCAATATGGTGATATCCCTTTACAAGTGGATAGATATGTATCAACAGTAATAATTTAAAACACTGCTTTTCTGTCATTATGTAATAGGTACTAAAGCTACCTAGATACAAGTATCTCTATATTCTTTTTATAGCACTCTACTTTATCTAATATCAAGATATTAGATAAAGTAGAGTGCTATAAAAAGAAAAGTATGTTCATTGATGTATCTTAACCCACATATAGTGTGAAAAGGCAAATCCCAAAAAGAAGTACTTAGTACTACACTAATGAAAATAGCTTATTTATCAGGGAAGGCTCTTGGGCTATAAAACATCATGCTGCAAGAGATGTCACGGGGACCACTAGTAATTAATAATTTATGTACCGTGTCCATTTACCTAACTGAAACAAATATTGACAGGCACAAAAGCCGGCAACGAGCTGCGTCACTACATCGACGTTACAGAACTGCACGTGGCCCGGCCCGGGATGGAGGTGCAGACGTACATGAAAGACGGACAGATTGACAACTGGGAGCTGTTTGAGAAAATGCTTGACTATTGTTACGCTAAGGTATGTTATTTTTTGTTGTATTGCTAAAAATATTTGTTTAACATACACAACAATAGTAATGTTTAAGTAAGGTATTATTATTTTACATATGCCAATAAAATTAAGGTATACACATCTTTGGAAGGAAAAATACAAAATTACACCAGTGCAAAAATTCAATTAAAAGTTACAATGAAAATAAAAATAATGAACTCTAAAAAACTATTAAATAAAATACATGGTTATGAATATCTGCAAATATTATGAACAAACAATCTTATACATAGAATCTTATTTACAACATAAAATTTTACATCATTTGACCGAGCAATTATCGTATTCTAGTACTGAATTTGATTTAGTTTGTCATTTTTATTGTGCACCAACAAGATGGACTAACGATCGTGCAAAGATATCTCAGGATCACACTGGATGCAGACTGCTTGCGACCGGTCGCTGTGGAAACCGTAGGGATACGTAGGGGCCCATGTACAGTAGCGGATGTCCTTTGGCTGATAATGATGATGTCATAGTCTTGTGACCTGATTTTAATTCTCCAATAACTTTTTTCCTCCTCTTCATCAGGTAATCCGTTCCCCCTCCGAGCACCATCCGGCCCTATTCACCGAAGCGGTGTGGACCACCCGACCGGCCCGTGAGAAGTTGGCAGAACTGCTGTTCGAGAAGTACCAAGCGCCTGCGTTCTTTTTGGTCAAGAACGCAGTGTTGGCTGCCTTCGCCAACGGCAAGTCGACGGCGTTGGTGGTCGATGCTGGTGCTAGTCAGACTTCTGCTGTTCCTGTTATTGACGGGTGAGATTGTTTTACACAAGATTAAGAAATATACATTTTTGTCATAACATTTTTATATTGTTATTATTAGGTTTTAAGTATAATATGTATATTTTTTTTTAATCCGCGCGTTTTGAGTTTCCCCTCTCGTCGCAGCGTGATGTTTTATACCCAAAAGCCTTCCCCAATTTATAAGCTATCCAACACAAAAAGGATTTTGTAAATCGGATAAGAAGTTTATGAGATAAGCGCGTTTAAACAGACAAACTCTTCAGCTTTATAATATTATTAGTATAGATAATAATAAATTATTATTTGTATGCAGTGCCTACTCCAAACATATCTGATTCAACGTTTTTATATTTTGATTGCATTCTCCCGAGCTTTACTTTTTTTTTTTTTTTAATTTATTTACCAATCAAAGAAACATTACAGAAATATTTAATACGAAAGTCGCATTCTAAAACCACTGAGGTTTGTATTGACGCGACCTGAGTCGTCGTTTAAATACATTATAGTAGCAGTAGGTATGAAAACAATAACATATTAATAAAGACCATGTAACAACCAAATAGGAGGAATCGAGAAAACGCACATCTGACATCGGATTCAATTATAAGTTTTCTAGAAAGTGTAATTTTAACTTTCGATTTATATTTTTTATATTAAAACTATCGCGCAATTCAGTAGGCAAGGTGTTTATCAGTCTTGGAATAATAAAACTCGCCGTTCGCTCCCCGTACATGTTGTTTGCTCGACTAGTTTGTAGCTTCCTACTGCTCACCGCGCGCGTACACACGGGGTGATTTATTGCCTGTTTTAATGTGTCGTCAAAAAAGTGTTTTTTTAAAAGTACATATTTTAATTGCGTATGGACTGGGAGAATATTGCAGTGCTTGAACAGCAAACTGTCATCATCGTGAAGTTGACGACGGATTTTATCTGAAACAATGTTTTTTAGGATTCGTATCTGGAGTGTGTATATTTTATTCAAGTAAGTGTTAAAAGTGCGTCCATAGCTTCCTAAACCGTATAGAATATATGTTTCTGCAAGAGAGTGATACAGCATTAGCTTTACACGGAATGGAATTCTCTTTTTTTAAATTATAATATTGGCCAAGAAATGCCTTAATTTGTTGCAAACATGTTCAATATGCTTATGCCATGTAAATTTACTATCGATCTGTAGTCCAAGGTATGTTTGTGTTGTGACAAGATCTATGGGTGGACAAACACAAGAGTTGCTCCTGGTGGAGTGGAGGCAATGATGATCATGAGCAATAATGCGTTTTGATAAGGTAGTTGTACCGATGTACATATAATTCATGTAATAAATTGAGTACCTTAATATATTTAATATTCATCGGATCCAAATTAACATTATCTTTGTTTTTCCATGCTTTCATTTCCTTTTCCCATCCAAAGATTGCGGGTTCTTGCTGAATTCTTACTCTTTATTTGAGTCTGTTTGCTGTAAACACGAACATAGAGTTAATCTTAGATTCTATCTACCATAACACAATTCGTATTTCCTCCCTAAAATGTCGTACTGTAGACATTAAACTATAGGCATTACCTGCCTTTCTACTCTTCTTATACTATTACACTGTATTTTTGGTTCATTGTTGTTTTCTAATCCTTTTTGAACAATATTTATTGTGAATCTAAAAATGTCAAAGTTTCAAAGCTCTGTTATTCTACTTTTCTGTACATAATACTGTAAAAATAGCTGTGTTTTACCTTTGTTTGCAATTTTCTTTAATTTGCATTGGGTGATAATTCGTTTTCCTTATTAATAAGTAATTTGCTGGATTTTTGACATTTTTTTATCTTTGTTGACATGGTTGTTATGACAATATCTTTCAAAGTCTGACAACTTCTATCAAAGTTTATTACTTTTTCGGGTTTAATCCTCTTTAAACCATCAGTATTCATGTTCTATTCTTGAACCTACCTCGTTCTAAATTTGAACGGCCCAGGCCCCTATATAAGCCTGTACTTTTTTCATTCAATCATTCAACTACGAGCTCTAATCTCGAACAGTTTTCAATACTCTACATTTTTCTCAAGAAGTCTTGAAGAACCGCCGGTGACTACTGAAACGCCTCCTCGCACTAAGGGAGGGGACCCGGACACATTTCCGGAGGAGGATCCGAGTCATATTGAGACTGCAGTACACCTCCTCGCTCTAGGGGATGAGACCTGTCTCCTTCTCGGAGGAGGATCCGAGTCCATATTGAGACTGTAGTAACACCTCCTCGCTCTTGGGGAGGGACCTGTCCCGTTCTCGGAAGAGGATCCGAGACCAAGTACTTCTGGCACTCCAACTGATCATTACATTTTCTACATAGTTTTGGATACCCTCATCACTGCCGAGAGCTACTACTTCACTTCTGAGAGCTACTACTTCACTTCTGAGAGCTACTACTTCACTGCTGAGAGCTACTACTTCACTGCTGAGAGCTACTACTTCACGGCGCTGATACTGCTGCACATCGGCGTCGCTGTTACTTCTGCTGTGTCGACCCTGCACTCCGACTCCGCCCTCTGCTGCCTCCAGGATATAGAAGATCTGAAGACACTTACCCACGCCCACTACACTCTTCTTACACACATACATTCACTCATCATCTTTTTTCACTAATCGGTATTGTAAATATTATTTTTATTTTTATATAAATTCTGTTCCCCTCTTTTACCTCTTTCTTAATCT